>BRZM01000054.1:1892360-1902388 GCA_033238685.1 Lates japonicus | reverse complement strand
TTCACTTGGCTCCAATAAAGCTACTGCTTGGGTGTTTCATTCATCTTCTGTGTATGTGTGTGTCTAATTTTGTCATTATGAGAACCAAATGTCTTGGCAATAACACACATTTTGGCAATGCTCCCACTGGAGGCTAGTTTAAAACAGGATCAAGTAAAACCCATGTTTAGGTTTTATTTGGAATTAGTATTTATTTTTTATTGTAAATCAAATTATTGTAAACTATCTCTTGATAAGGTTACAGTAATAATATTAATGTAAATACAGTACATGTGCATTTTGCTGTTCTCAAGAGAGTGTTTTCATTGCCAGGTCTTTGTAATACAAATGGATATATCTGAGATACTACATTTTTAGCCGGTTAACATACAAACCTTTCCATTCCCCTTCACACTGCCCTCTGACTGAGCTGTGTTCTGTATGTTTGTTGTCACTTGGAGTAATGACTGCAGGGGGAGTCGACTGTTGGCCGTTCAAACGTCACCATTCCCCTTGTGATCCATAACATGGACTGATTTTAATGCAGCGAGTAATTACAATATGCCCCAACCTGCTCCCTCTCACTTTCTTGTGCAGAAATATTCCTGCACACATGCACAGATGCAAACAGACTACAAACAGAGTGAGAAGTTGCCCAGCAAAGCATAAACTAATTTAATTTAGAAAGTCCTAAAGGCTCACACAGTGCAAAATGCTATTCATTTTAGTGCACTGGAAATTACAGTATGCGGTTTATACCAGCACCAGATTATAAACTCCAAACAAATCTAAACAGACTGTTGTAAAGTAAAAACGTGTATAAGGAAATTAATGAATATTTAGCATTATCAACAGCAAATTAAAACAGATCAGATCAAAAGAGTTTCCACTAATATATGCCTATTTCAAATAAAGACAATATTTATGTATAGGTACCAGCTATTTGCTGCTTGCCATGCTCCCTACCCCCTTCTATCATTGTGTCTCTGTGCTTGTGCCTGCTTTCCACAGCCTGTGTAAACACTGCCAACTCTTTCATTAGCCCTCTCACCACAGTCTCTCTTTCACTCTGCATGTCTTTCATCCCCTCTCACTCTGTCTCTATGTGCCCCTGTTTAAACAGATGAATGTGATTAGAGCCAGTTTTAAATGACATTGGAAGTTTGTGTGTTTAATGATTCAAATAAAAGGCACGGTTATAATGTTTAAAGATAGGCCTTAACAGGACGTCTCTGAGTACTTCTCTGTGTACAGTGTGTGTGTGTGACACTCCACAACCTCTGTAGAGTTTATTTTATTATTTTATCGTGCAGATTATCAGATGAGTGACTATAATACCTGGCTAATGGAGTGGTATTCTGTACATCAACACCAGCATACCTTGTGGCCACAAAACACATCTGTGTTCACAATGTACATATGAATTCTAGTTTTTTGGAGGCCCAGCCTGTCAAACGACAAACTCACAATCTTGCACTATGTTAACATTATATGACAATAAAAATAAGGAACTGTGGTAATAATTTGGTTTTCTTAAGTTACAGGCAGTAGTGTTGACTTTTGTGTGGTTCTCACTCAGTCTTATCTTAAGCTATGATCTCACAGATCAATGCTTCAGTTTCCACCAAAGAGACAGAAAAGCTTGCACCATAGAAGCTGTTAGCTAACTAAGCAAGACAGCTAACAGTAAATACAGTAAATATATACAACTGCATGAAGCAAATGATGACGACTACATTGGGCATTTTTTTTGGTTTAGCTAGCTGGAAGAAAGATCCATTAAGATTTACACATAGTCACCATATTTTCTTCTAAAAATCTGCATCAACTATTTTTTTGGCTAGAATCAAGCTCATTACTGACATGACTGTTAAAGTGTATGGGGCAAACTCGCCATATACAAAGGGATATAGTATTCATTTACACTCATGTTTCTAGCCACCTGGCAAATAGTATTCTTTCTTTGAGCTCTACTTTGGTCTTCACCAGCTCCTGAGGGAAATATAACAGCTATTGATGAAAATGGTGAGACTGAATCATGACGTACTTGAACTAGATACCAAACGCATGGCACTCCATTCATTCTTATGAAAGGTGACCATTTGGGCATATGCTACTTTTTGGGCCACAAAAGCATGCACAGTACAGTCCTCCAGTTGAGCCAACTGAGAGCATGTGGGTCTGATACTTCTGCTGGCTAACATCCTGTTTGCTTCAGAGATAATGAATGGGCTAAATTAATTTAACTGCATGGCTCCTCTAGACTTTCCAAATGGTATTGGTAAATTCTGATAAGAAAAGGTTATGCTCAGAAATATGTAAGTGTTTTACAGCCAATACATTTCTAATGATTGTGTATGAGGAAAAAAGCTTTTTAGGCTATGTGATGAACACAGAAGTTGTACAGACAAAGTTTACCAGTTGAATTAAACCAAGTTAAGTTGTGGGCTTTAATAGGGAAGCAAAGTTATGACATCATTTTTTTCTTTAATCTATCTTTCTGAAAAATTAAACATATTCTATGGGCTTTACTGTTGATATACTAAGACAAATCAGCGCTGACTGCACTACCTCTTTTAGAAGCAAAACCTTAGCGATTTCAAAAACGATAAATATTGATTCCGTTTTTAATAGCTCCCATGAAATTTACCATAAAATTCAAAATAGGTCTTTATGAGAGTAATTTTCCAACTTCTTAATTATAATCTCTCCTATCTGAAAACTTGCCTCACCATGCAGTCCTCTCTCTCTAAACTAACAGCAACATTAGGTGCCCCTCGTTTTTGTGAAACTGATGATTAACCTGTGATGGCCTTTGGCTTATGATATTTCTTAATGGCTGCAAAAAAAAAAACAACAAAATATTAAAGACGCAATGATATCATATCATTTTTAAAAATTACCATCTTTATCTCAGAGTAGCGATAGACTATAGCCCCTAGAGTTCCCAAGTGGTATTAATGTTGCCGCTGTCTCAAAGAAGAATATGATAGCTTTCTCCACTGCTCATTTAAGGTCACCGCAAGGACCGGTGGAATGGATTGATGCATCTTGTTTGTTTCTGGCTGCTTGCAGTAGCGTTAGCAGCATGGCTATTGCTATCAGCCTGGTTACTGTCTAAAACAAAATGTAGGGTTTACTGAGACAAATCCCCAATATTTAGTTCATAATGATAATGATAATTAATAAGTTAAAACAAAAAGTTCTCTATTGTTAGCTTAATATAAGCAGTGAACATAATGTTGGTAATTCCAAGGTTGTATTATTTGTTATTTGTATACATAAAAATGTCAGTGAGATCTTGAAAGATGTTTTCCTCCTTCTGGAACACAACCCTCTCTCTTTACCATAACAATGAGCTGAGGAATGCTCAAAGATATATAAGACTATATATCAAAATATGGATTATAGAACCAGTGTCCTGAAATTGCACTTGATTGGGAATATTTGATCTAAAATGGTAGACTATATGACTGACAGTATTTTAAGACAGAAATCACAGCAACTGGTCAATAGCCCTGTCACCAGTAATAGATATATAATGGTCATTTTATGCTGTGGGACAGTGTTTATTTTTCCAAGTTCCTGTTCAACTTTGGGTGGTGTGTTTTTATTTGCTCAGTATTATTTTTGAGGTCATTCTAAAATTCCTTCCTATCAAGTTTCATAACCTAATCAGTGACAATTAAATCTCAACTGTCTATGGACTATAAGCCACATCACTAAACTAGTCATGTGTTTGGATCTAGGAGAGTCACATGGTTTTCTCTGAGTGCCCAGCATGAACCCAACATTGCCCTGAATCCATATCCCTTAAATGCCCAGTCACTTTTCATAGAACAGAGTTTGGAATACAGAGAGATGCTGTTTGGTGGCCTTGGGGAAATATTCACAGCAGATGTGTTGATGTATAATCACTGGTCAAACCCGTGATGATATAAATTTGACTGTAGCGAGGCATAGATTATAAATCAGTCCTTAGTTTAATGGATTTTGCGTCATTTTTCTTTGAGGGGAAAAGTTAGATTTTTATGGATCATGCACTTATTAGTAATGCAGTGTGTTGCTGTAATATATTTGAACAATAGGCCTTTATTCCCTTGAGCTCAGTCAATTCTAATGTTATGTTTTCTAAATGCTATGTTTTAAAGCTACTTTGCTGATCTAAAAAATGCCTTTCAAACTTGACTTGCATTCTTTGTTTACTTCAACTTCAACTGATTTTGGAGGCTGTGATTATAGGCCTTAAGATTCAACCTGACTTTTAGTTAGCAGCACATGAAAGAACAACTACTACCCAGTCTTCTGCTGCTGAAAACAGTAAAATTAAAACTATAATAAATGTTAGCCATTGCATAAATCGTTGCATCACACAGTAGAATTAAACTAGCAAATAAAATGTAATGTTGCAGCATGTAACTTGTAATATTATGTTCTCAGGTTACTGGGGGCAGCTGTGACCTAGCTGTTAAAGAAGGCAGGCTTGGGACCATAAGATTGCCTGTTCAAATTCCTTGAAGGTAGATGGGTGGGAGAAGTATGCACTGCACCCTGTTAGAGAGGTCATAGAGGTGGCTTTAAAACAAAAATGAAACGTTGTTTTCTAATTATTGCTGTTGGATGTGGGTTAGAGCTGCTACTTTTTATATGAAACTTAAAAATCATCATCTGTTTGATTTCAAAATTTGGAGTATGTGCTACAAGTCATGCCTTATTCTCCACCGGGGAAGGTTCCAAAAATGTACATCTGTCTGACTGCAACTGTGTGCACAAAGCAAATAACAGTGAATCTGTCTTGCCGTCTTCCTTTGAATAGAGTAAAATCTGACATACTTGAGGGTTATTTTACAGATCAGTTTTAAAGGCTAAATTCCCAAGTTGCCAGATAATTTCCTCTCCAGTCTGGTGCATTGGAACTGACTGTGGAAATTAATGAAAATGTGGACATGCAAAGGTGAAGATCATTTACAGGATGTAATGGCACAAAAATCGTGTTCAGTATTATGAATCGAGGCTTATTTGATTTAAAATACAATACTGTTATGTTGTTAGTTGTTGTGTTCTGCTGTATTATCATAGCTGGTCACTTTCTGAGCAGCTCCTCATTAGTGGGTGTTGAGAAAACACCATTTATTGTTTAACTTCTGACCTCACTGTCTTGGGCTGCACAAGGGTTTCAGTCCAGATCACAGAGGCCCTGTTCTCTAACCTCTACACTGCTAGTGCGTGGCCACTACACTACATAATAGCATATGAAAGATTAAGTGTTGTAGACCCCTTTGTCATACCACACACATACTGTACATGAAAACACATCTGCCTGTACCTACAGCACCCTTTGCACACTCATCTGCATATCCCTTGCTCTGCACTATAAATTCCACTAGAAACAGGCACTTATACTTTCATAAATCTCCTCCTTGTCACCTTCAAATTACAAAGATTTATTCACAGAAGAACAGACCTGAACAGAGTCGAGAGAACAAGAGAAAGTACAGTGGAGCAAAAACACTTTGGAATAGCATTGTGGGGGGGGATTTAGAGTGTAAGGGTGTAGTGTGGAAGTGTTTGTGTGGCAATGTATGTTTCCACTGTGCTGTATCCACATAAATGTGATGTTTTGAGCAGCAAGCAATAACTGTGTGTGTGTGTGTGTGTCGGTGTACGGTATGTGATGTTATCTTCTCCTGGTCACTTCACTGTGTTGAAAACATGCTGAAGTCATGTCACCCTGTTGATTTGGCTGAGAAAGCACTTCTAGGTTCTAGCTCAGAAGTAAGAAAATGTCAGTCAGAATCACACTGATAGTTGTAGTAACACAAATAGCAGAAAATACAGCCCTGTAACATACCCTACTCAACAGTATGATTCAGTTGTCTGTACAGGGATAGACATTTGTAAAATTTCCCATAATCCTCTTGACTATTGTAGGTTAAATGTTACCAAATGGACATAATGAAGTGAGTCCATGGATGAGTTGAGTGGCCATGACAAGGTCACACATGGCTGAGAAGCCTCAACAGTGCAAATGTTTTTTAGACAGCAGAAAGTACAGCCAAAAAAACTGAAATATAAGAAGCAGCGGCAATTAAATGAGTTTTGAAGCAGGGGGACATCCAACTTTAGATGACGCAATAGGAATAGGGTAGTGAACTTTTTCATGTCAACTTCCTTTTAGTTTCAATCTTTGTACAGCTAAAATGTGGTAAGAAATACATTCCCTCTTCTCATCAGAGTACTTCCAGATCAAAATGGTAGCAGCTCTTTGTTTTTGCAGTGCAGTGGTCAGCCAAATGGTGAGCTTGCTTGCTGTCTCCCCTTCTCTCTCACACACACACACACAGACACACAAACAATGCATTTTGTCAGTGAGCTTTAACAAAATAGTAGCCTCCGTGTGTAGGCCTACTCTGTCTTTGTTAGCCTAGCCTAATGCATTATAAAGAGAGAGATGATAGATAGGTTAAGGAATGATGCAGATTATTGACAGCCAGGACATGAGAGAACAGCCTATTGTAATGTTTCTGTAACTTATACATAACTCAGTTACACAGTTTGAATGCTGCTTTGTCACTTTTTCAATAAGCTTACACAGGTTGACCCATGCATCAGTATCCTCCACATCTTCCATTGCCTTCAGAACATCATTGAGGGTGGTGATTTTTGTGAACACAGAGTTGTAGCACATTAAGGCTTGAGAACATTCCCAATAGAGTCTGCCTGCAGGCCTCCACCATGGAGCCCCTCTCGTTGTAGCCTCCTCTCTCAGGTGCCCTCCACTGTCAGGCCCAGAAATATGCGCAAAAAAATACCAAATAAAATTGCGACAACACTTCTGGTGGAAGCAATTTTGTCTTTGACTTATGTTTGTTTAACTAGTAAACATCGGTCAACATTGTAACTTGAAAACTATTTATTCCTTAACTGTGGCACATATATTAATTGTATATTCTGTCTGCGCTGCTGTGGCAAGATGTATCAACCGATCTTATTTACATGCGCTATTGCTTCCACATATTCTCATTCAGAATTTCCCTTTGAATAATACTGCTACATTTTACTGCAATTGGCTGAAGTTAATATGTACTGACAACTGTGGGTGTTTAATATGACACAAGAAGCTGATGTGTCTGCTTGAACTGTAAACCTCAAGATCTTCTGAGGAAATATAGTTTAATTAAATGTTTTAACCATGCAAGCAATGTTGGCACTAATGGATGAGAGGAAGAGCTATTTAATACTTTTGATTATGTCATAAGACACCTTATGCATTTACGTTACGCACTATACTATTCTGTTTCTGTGCTATTACAGTAGGCTACTATACTTTGTTGCTACTTTACTATAATTTAGCTTTTAGATTGTACTGCACTATTGGCACAAGTTTATGTATACTGCCTAATTTTGGAATGTTTTCCCCCACTTTAGCTTTCCTGCATTTTTATTTTGTATTCTTATCCACCATTCATTTCATAATTGGCTCTACTTGGTTCAGTTTCTGTTCTTGTGCTACTGGAAAATCTAAATTTGGTCACAGGGTTGGGGGTCAAAAAAAGGATTATCTTAACATATATATACTGACTTTGTCAAATCAAAGAGAATTATTGAGTGCTCCACTGAACAAGAAAACAAAGCAAAAACGGACACTGAAAAATTATTAAATGTTCTGTTGCCCTTTATTCACAGCAAATCACAACAACAGTAATACTATGCTACTGCTTATTTTTGTAAGTTATTAATTATTGTCCATTTTGCACTCACAATACCCCAAATCTATGATTCCCTCACAGAACTTCCATGTCTTCACTGTCGTCAAACTTGAATGGCTCCAGTATCAGTTCTCTGTCAGTGTCATCCAGGTTCTCACTAGCCTCCTCATCCCAGTGTTGTGCAAACAGCTGTGCAGCCTCTGCCAGTTTCTCTTTAGACTATTTGTCTAGTGTAACATTAGGTAACATTTGCAAGATTTACATTAACACATTGTTCTAACCGCAGTTATTTAAAGGCAAACATAAGTATTTGGACTTTTCAGTGTTCTGGATAGAACAAATAAGTCACCTACCTTTGCTACAGGTGTACGGTACAGGAAAAATGGGATGTAAAAAAAACAAATCTGTGCATCATTTCTGGGCCTGACAGTGGAGGGGACCTGAATGGTGGATCATGGAAATGGTAGGACCAAGCGGCTGTGCTGCACTGGTAAGTTTCATGGTAGCTGCACTTTGCCTAAATGAAAACAAAAGAATGAGGGGCTTCTGGCATGTGCTAGAGCACATATTAATTTCCCTTAGAATAAGGAGAGTAAACTAAAAGAAGAAGATTCACTTTTCTACAGAGAGAGGGATTTAGCTCAGTGAAAGATTGCAGTAAGTTTCAATAGCCCACTTCCTCCATTTAGCACTTTTCGAATTGACCACCCACTTTTAGATTAACGCTGCATTAATTAAACTGTCATGTTGGATGTAAGGTAGCAAAATTACAATAATAACTTGTGGGTGTTCTCATCACTGGACAACTCTAGAGAGAGTTAATACGATAATAAATAAATCAAAACTATGTGAATTATCAATTTGGAAATATTTCTATTAAATTTTGTGATGAACCGTTTTGATGAACCATTTTTTTTGTTGTTGTTGTTGTTTTTGTTTTTTAGCTAATTGATTAATGCCTGGTTGGATTCACCAGAGCTTTCAGAGAAATTGGTATTCTCCAGTCATAATGGTGATTTGAATGTTGATGTTAAACTACTAATATTACTATATATTAATATTACCATATAACTCCAACATGACATGTATAGCTGATATTATAGCAGTATTTTGTGTGTTGAATAAACATCATGCAGACTCCAGCAAATCCTGTAATCACAAAAATTTGATTTGAATGTCATAAATATGGCCAATAATTGTATTGTTATAAATGCTGGTGTGACCAAACCTTCCTCGTCTACTTCTATGTATTGCTATGATTTCTCTCACCCTCCATTTCTCTCTCCCCCCTGCTTCTCTTCCTCTGTCACTTTGTCAGAGGTGTTATGCAGTTTCGTTAAATGGAGAGACCTTTGAAGTTGTAGTTACTGAGCCGGCAGCTCTGGTCTTCTTTGTCTGCCTCTGTCTTGCTCTCTCTCTGTCTCTCTCTGTCTCTCTCTCTCTCTCTCACTGTAGGGGAAGACTGTGATTCATGTACTCCTTGAGAAGACCACCATTAATTTCATGTAATACAGCTTTTATCTCAGTCCCTGGGCTTACTATCACTTCCATTTTCTCTCTTTCTTTCTCTGTGTCCTTTCTGACTTCGCTCCCTCACTTTTCCCTTGCTTGAATGGTTGTTTTATCCTTTTGCCTTCCCTGTCTTCTCAGCTCTATCCTTTAGCTTTTCAGTGTTAGTGCCATTTTCTATGTGAGACAGGCCTTCTTTAGTCATCGTCATCAAGATTATCATCCATCATCATCATCATCATCATCGGTCATTTTCACCCATATTGCTACAATCACCAACATTATCACCATCATCATCATAGCCATCACTCACACATTACCTTCATGATAATCATCATTAAAATCATCATTATCTCATCTTAAAATCAATGAATCCATACTCATTAATTTCAAATCAACTTCATTATCATCATGAGCAGTGTCATTCATATTGTCCTCATTTTTATTGTCACCTCTATCACATCATCATCATCAGAATCAATCAACATGTTTACGCTCTTTACATGGAACACCATCAGAGTGATGTAACATTCATCGTCAGTATAATTCATTGTATGTGCCCCCCCCACCCCCTCTTACTCGATGGAGCCTGCAGTGGCACTGTGCTGTGGAAATGTCAGGGGTCAAGTTTACATTGACGCTAAAGCGCCGGTCACCCTGGGCCACAGTAAAGGTCAGCACCATGGCGACAGGTGGTTGATGTTGTCATTGGGGAGGCATACATGAGTCACTGCTCCAAATCCTCCATGCGGAATTAACATAATTTTCTTGATTTCTCTCTCTGTGTCTTTTTTCAGATGCCATCTTGACAGATTTGCCCCATGCATCATG
>BRZM01000054.1:1833980-1887600 GCA_033238685.1 Lates japonicus | reverse complement strand
TAAAACAAACAAGAAAAGAAAGGATGACTTAAAGGCTTGACTATTATTTTGCTTTAGGAAAAAAGGTTTTGTGGATTATATTAGGCAGAAATGTTATGCAAATGCTATCGTGTGTGTGTTGCCATTTACTACATTTCCTGGTCAAGTACTTATGCTTACTTCACTGCATTTACATTCAAATATAGTACTTATTTAATATCCAGGTATATTTAAAATAGGTAACCACTCTACTGTGACTCAAGCATAGCCGCTATAAAGAGTTGCATGTTAATGCATCACAATATGAATTAATAGCATTTTTGTAATAATGAATTTGTGCTGAGTTGTTTGCACAAGTAATTTTACTTTAGTACTTTATACATTTCTGGTATCAAATCTGTACTTTTACTTTAATTTTAATGCGGGCGATATTTAAAGGACTGTTTTACATTGATGATTCAGTTTTACTCTATGTAAAGACTTGAATATTCTTTCCACCACTGGTGTGAATGAGCGATATGTCTTTTTTATAGTTCATCTGTCGATGTTTGTGGAGGAGTGTGCTTTCTATTTAAGTATGTTCCCATGGTACTACATTTAAGTACATGTTGATACTGTATATAAAGCTGTCCATAGGATTCTCACCCATATCACTTCCATCAGCTCGAACCCCAAACCTGTCACAACCATCATCCAACATCCATTTAGATAAACATTGCCTGCATCTCCCTCCCCCCATCTCTTCACACTCCTTTCTCCCTCCCTTCCTCTTTTCCACCATCGGTCTGCCTCACTGAGGTATGAATGGAACAGGGCGATGACCCCACAGATACATGCAGGCCAGTTAAAAGAGAGGGAGGGAGAACTGCACTACCTCGCTACAAGATTGAGCAATTAAGGAAATGTATAGTTCAAATCCAGGTTCAGTTTCAGATGCTGTCAGAGGATACAGAGAGCCCCAGCGCCTCATGAGTCATATTTAGCTGCCCGCTGCCCTTCACACACACCACACACTCACAACCTGGCATTACAGAAATTGTTTGTCCTTCCTGACATGCTGAGGAACCAATTCTATGTCTCAAGTTTTAAACTGCAGCATTTTATTCATTGTTCTTACCTGTTTCATAACATAGTAAATATCCTTTGAATGTTCAAAAGGAAATCTTGATATTTGTAAGTTTAGAGCCATTTTTCTCACTTACCTTCACTCTCACTGTTCAAAAACCAGCTGAGGCTTCAGTGGCAATTCATTCGTACCATCTGAAGGACAAACAAGAGATCTTGTCAAAAGCTCATTTTCATTTTAAAAAACATTAATATATAACACACTAAACATACTGAAAAGCCAGAATCCACTCTGTGAAAGTGTTGCATTTTGTCACCCAAGAACTCCCTACTGCCTGTCCTCTATAATTCCTTTCATGTTAAAGTTACCTATCATTGCATAGATACATAGTGACGTACCATTTAATAAACAAGCTGACTCAAGCTTTATAAAGAAAGTTTTAAGAAGGCTTTGAATGGTTTGACTCTTGTCACCACAAAACCTTGCCAAACAAACCAGATGAATAGTTTGAACCCAAGGCATCTTTTGAAGGCCTTTGCTTTTCCTTGAGAGAGCACGAACACGCTTTTTTGTCTCACACAGCAGAGGGAAAATAAGACACTCACGCTTTCTGGTCTTATTTAGGGCCATTTCGACTAAATGTTTTCCAGTTCTCCAGTCATTGACCTACCAGATAACGTGTTTGTATGGGTTTATGAAGTGCACAATTGTCATGAATAAAAACAAATACAGAAAGATATACAAAATATTTCACCACCAATGCAATTGCACTTTTACCTTTTCATACTTCCAGTTAACCATTTCATGCTGATACAAATCATTATGACATAAACTCACACACCATGGTTAGTATGATCAGTCTTGTAAATTCTATATGGAAAGTTAGCAAAGAACGTATTCAGATAGACATTGTAACAGGTTAAATCTGTACTGGGGTCTCTGTAGGTCAGCCTACCGCCAATCCTCACAATACCCTTGACCAGGGCTGAACATGGATCAGATGCCATCTGGCTGCAACTGTAGTGTTGCTACCAGAATTGGAAATGTACTCAATGATACTGATGGCGGAACGTCATTTAACCAACGCACTGAAAAAGAGATGAGGAGGAGAGAAGGAGAAAATAGATGGTGATCATGAGAGCGTTGACAGAGAGGTGAAACTAAACCTTTATCTGGTAAATTATTCAGTGGTATTCACTGAAATTCGCGTTTATAAGTGAAATGTTTCTGAAACTAATGTAGACTGTTAGAGGTACTCTGCTGTTATGATGTCCTATGAATGGGTCCAAAGTGAGTCAAATGCATGTTGACTTCTGATACTGTCTGCCGTCTGAAAGCAAAATAGAACTTAACTCTAGTCTTTTAACATGGAAAACAACAACCAAGGTCTCTGGACCAATTTAAAAAACAAACATCTTCATGTTCCTAATATAAGTAAGCAAAATGTCTGAACATTCTCACATTTATTTTTTTATTTAACCACCAAAGTGAAGCAGTATCTAAGTATGATTCCTTGGGATGTGTACTTATAGCGTTTTTTCCAGAGCATCCTTTTTACAATTTATTCTAATGAGGATAGAGTGATACCACCACTTTAAAACACGTAATAAAAACTGTTTGTATCTGTAATGCTGTGTCTATTAAAGGTGTTTCACCGTGTTCTGTAGTCATCCTCTGTCAAACAGGTAGGTCCCTGTTTAATCATCTATCTCTACAGGCACATAATGAGCTCACGTTATGCTTGCTTTTACATGGAGATGCAGCGTATTTTACCTGCGGATTCCACCTGGGTGGCCATTGTGGAGGTTATTACGGCATCATTTGCACTGAGTCTCTGTTGAGAAACTGGAACACCATTTTCCAAAAGATATTCCTTTTATTTGCGTTTTGATGAGATACTGTGAATGAAATCTATAAATATATTTTTCACTGAATGCTGCTTCAAACACAATGGGGTGAGAGAAGAGGCCTTAGAAAAATGCTTCCTTGCCAAACATCTAAGAAAGATAACTTTCAAGAACCATCACACAGTGACTATGGCTGTAATCGTGTGTCACCTTCTGAAAGCTGTCTATAATGAAGACAAAAAGCCAGACACACACCCACACAAAACACACACTTTCTTCCCTGCCCTGCCTGGCCAGTCTCACAACATCCCAGCGCTCTTGAGGCGACATCCCAACAACTCCACTGGGTCCTCATTAAGGCCCAGGCGCCAAGCCTCATGGGGGCGTGGGGGCTACAAACTTTGAGAGGCCACCTTGTTTCCATCTTCCACCTCCCAACTTCATTCCGCCCATCCTCAGGTCCCGTCAGTGCAGAGTGTAAACAAGCAGAAAGGTTATGCTGTTTTCAATTGACACCATCTTTCTCCTTTCATTAGGGACAAGGGACAGTGATATACCACCAAACAGTTTGCCACTTTGTTGTTTGAGAGGCAATCTCTGTGATAGTCCTGTTTCTTGAAATATATTTAGCACAATAAGAAGAGTTTGGCAATTAACTGAGTTAAGAGTCAGCTGTCGAAAGACACTAATTTTGAAATTAAATTATGCGACTTTCTCCCACACATGTTGAATATGCTGCATTTGTACTACCTGTGGGCTCAGGTGTTGCTTAATGTTACCTTAATCTTCAATCTTTTCAGAGATAACACACTGCTCTGTGGTAGAGTGGTTGATTATACAGGTTTCATTACTTTTGTTATACCCTACTATATATACTACTTTCATTGTACAGCCCAAACATGCAATTCCAAACTTACCCCAGCAGCTTACAGCTGCAGCAAGAGCAAGGCTTTTCAGCAAGTACATTTCCTGGTGGGAGTTACTTTTAAGTGTGCTGGACATATTCAAGCCATTTCTATTTGTCCTGTGTCAATGAGTTCATTTTGCACTTGTAATTTTGTTTTGGTTTTTCTAATTCTGTGACTGATAATGTGAAGCTTACTATTATTAATACAATGATGTTGATAATGATGACAATTATCATTGGTATTATTATTATTATGGTCTTCTAATCATTATAGAGAAGAACATTAATTGTCACTAATAGTAACATACATACATTTATTACATTTGTACATGAGCATCCATTATTGTATCAAGTTGTATCAATTTAAAATCCACTAATAGAACATACATTGAAACTATATTATTGTAGATATGGACTGGAGCATGTGCATACCTACACATACCAAAAACACATCCATCATACCTGCACACACTTTTCTGGCTTTCAGCATGACTCCAGTGCTGTCCATCCTCACCATTGTCTATCGTATATGGGGCTGCAAACTTGTGTAAAGCAAATGGTGGAGGAATATGAGGATTTTCTCATAGTAGCAGACCGCAGTATACTTGGCCAATGGCTAAAACTGCAATGAATGTGCATAAGCTCTACAAATTTGACACACCCTAGCTCTGTCCTCCTAACAGTGTTTCAAATATATTGAAACATTGGTCCTCGGCTTTATGTTTTGGTGAGCCAAAACCGATGGTCTTGGCCCTTTCACTGCTTCCATCAGGCCCTGTTGAAATTTGACCAGTGACTTTACGTTCTTGTCTAGTCTCCTAAATTTAGTTGCATCTCTCACCTCACCAAAACTAGACAGCCTGCAGAGTAAACAAACCAGAAGTTTGTACCTCTACTGCTAGAGCAGCATATTTCTCAAACTTAATAAAAATCCGGGATTTCTTTTTTGATACTGTAGTTAAATTACTAAAAAGCAGCTATCTCAGCTGCTTGCCCTTTACAGCCCATGATTTTCAGGGAACATATTTGCAGTAAAACAGCTAGATTAGACACAATCAGCTCTTCCTCTAGCTTCTGCTGTAGAGCCAGTTGGGCATTATGTTGAGTCCTAGACAGTTTCTGCTCTTTTTTTTTTTTTTTGTTTTTTTGTTTGATATTTTATCTTTTGTATCATTGTCTAAGGTGTTGGTTTATAAACCTACAACTTGCCTCCTTGACCTCTATCAGCTAAACTCTCCAAAAATCTCTGGCCAGTTTTGGGGCCTGTGCGCGAAAATTGTGAATTTACTATTGACGACTGGTACTGCTCTAGTTAAACCTTTACTTAAGAAACCACAGCTTGATCCTGGCTCTCTAAGTAAATATTATCTCAAACCTTCCATTCTTTTTCAAAATATTAGAAAGAGCTAGTCTCAGCAGCTTACACCCCAATTTGTCTATAGTAACTTTTGAACCTTTTCATTCGCTCCTCAGGATCTGCTCACCTATTGAAATGGCACTTACAAAGGATAAATGATCTCCTGTTTTATAGATTGAGATTCTCCTCTTACTGGACCTCAGGCAGCCCTCAAATACCATAGATCATTGCACATCGAGACCATTGGAAACAATGGCATCTTTGCCGTGGCCTCAGCTGTTACCATATCAACATATTCTGACATAAAATATGGAGTACTGCAGGCCTGTTCTTGGCTCCTGCTTTTTTCTTTATATTTCACTACAGACTGACGAAATTAGGAGGTCTGTTGTCTGCTGTGAGAAGTTGGAAAGCTTCAAACTTCTTGCCCTTAATTTAGATAAAACTGAACTGAACTGAAACTGCTATTGGTCTGGGTCAAAATAGACACCAGTTTGACTAAGTAACAATATCAATAGCATGAAATAATCTTGACAACTGTGTGATTTCAAAGTATGACATCAGTTGTTTCTTTTTCTGATTTGATTATTGTAACGTTTTTGTTTTCTGTCCTGCCACATGCCCCTCATACTCAGTCTGATCTACTTGAACCTCCAGTGCTCTGTGCTTCCAAGAGTGCAGGACGCCTGTCTGTCCCCATAGTTAAAAAGAAATCAGTGTTGCAGACCTTTTCTATCGGGCCCTACCGCTGGAACCTCCCTACTGACAATACACTGATGACCTGCTGAGGGCCCTGAACTTCAGTTAACTTTAACTTTATTATTCTGCTTCTACCTGCTACCATTCTATTGGCGGTGGGTTGGGCCATTTCAATAAATCAATTAAACTCAGTATATAGTAAAACCACATTGCCCTGCTGGACAAGATTTCCAAAAGGTGTTACAGTCATTGCATCACTCTCAACCGCTTTGTTTCTTTTGCTCAAGCATCCAGGTTTTGTGCCTCTCTGTCATTGTGGTTCTGGCCAAGGTTTCTGCCTCTAAAAGAAGTTACTATACAGACAATTGCCTAGACCTACTGTATGAAAAGGCTCTGATAAAAATTATAAAGGATTCAGCACTATAAAAGTAAAACAGATTTTAAGAAATTGATGCTCTTCCCATAGCCATGTCCATCCTGCCTCTACACACACACACACACAGTCACAGTCCAGCACTGGTGTAATGGTGAATGTCTCGTCTGCTCTGTCTATGTTTATGACTGGAAGGAAGAAACCATTTAGCATGCTGAACAAGGTCATGCAGCTGGCCCTTGTCATCACTCACCACTGTAGAAGGTCAGGAAAATCTCTCAAACAATAAAAAGTAGACAAAGAAGAGCAGAGGAGGGAAAAGATGGATGAAAGAACGAAAAGAAAGTAGAGAACTATACAAACAAACACAAATCTATATTTTTAGCTAGTTAACCAATTTTCATTTCACTTGGCTCCAATAGCTACTGCTTGGTGTTTCATTCATCTTCTGTGTAAGTGTGTGTGTCTAATTTTGTCATTATGAGAACCAATGTCTTAAGTAATAACACACATTTTGGCAATGCTCCCACTGAGGCTAGTTTAAACAGGATCAAGTAAACCTATGTTTAGGGCTTTATTTGGAATTAGTATTTATTTTTATTGTAAATCAAAATTATTGTAAACTATCTCTTGATAAGGTTACAGTAATAATATTGGCCGTAAATAAGCAGTATATGTGCATTTTGCTGTTCTCAAGAGAGGTTACTGCCAGGTCTTTGTAATAAATGGATATATCTGAGATACTATATTTTAGCCGGTTAACATACAAATTTTCCATTCCCCACTGCCCCTGACTGAGCTTCGGTGTTCTGGTGTTTGTTGTCACTTGGAGTAATGACTGCAGGGGAGTCGACTGTTGGCCACGCCCAACGTCACCATTCCCTTGTGATCCATAACATGGACTGATTTTAATGCAGCTTAGTATCATAATATGCCCTCAACCTGCTCCCTTCACTTTCTTGTAGAAATATTCCTGCACATGCACAGATGCAAACAGACTACAAACAGAGTGAGAAGGCCTTACAAAGCATAAACTAATTTAATTTTAGAAAGTCCTAGTTAATACACAGTGCAAAATGCTATTCATTTTAGTGCACTGAAATTACAGGCGCGGTTTATACCAGCACCAATATAACCCAAACAAATCTAAACAGACTGTTGTGGTAAAGTAAACGTGTATAAGGAAATTAATGAAGGCTTAGCATTATCAATAGCAAATTAAAACAGATTAGACTGGGTGAGTTTCTATCTAATATATGCCCATTTCAAATAAAGACAATATTTATGTATAGGTACCAGCTATTTGCTGCTTGCCATGCTCCCTACCCTCTATCATTGTGTCTCTGTGCTTGTGCCTGCTTTCCACAGCCTGTGTAACACTGCCAACTTTCATTAGCCCTCCCACCACAGTCTCTCTCTCTTCACTCTGCATGTCTTTCATCCTCCTCACTTGTTCCTTATGTGCCCCTGTTTAAACAGATGAATGTGATTAGAGCCAGTTTTAAATGACATTGAAGTTTGTGTGTTTACGATTCAAATAAAAGGCACGGTTATAATGTTTAAAGATAGGCCCAACAGGACGTCTCTGAGTACTTCTCTGTGTGCAGTGTGTGTGTGTGACACTCACAACCTCTTCTGTGAGAGTTTATTTTATTATTTTATCGTGCAGATTATCAGATGAGTGACTATATACCTGGCCAATGGAGTGGTATTCGTAAGATCAACACCACAGTATACCTGTGGCCACAAAACACATCTGTGTTCATAATGTACATATGAATTTAGTTTTTGAGGCCCAGTCAAACGCATAAATCCTGCTAACAATCTTGTACTATGTTGGGCAATATATGACAATAAAAATAAGGAACTGTGTAATAATTTGGCTTTTCTTAAGTTACAGGCAGAAAAGGACTTTTGTGTGGTTCTCATCAGTCTATCTTGCTTTTTATGATCTCACAGATCAATGCTTCAGTTTCACCAAAGAGACAGAAAGCTTGTATTCATAGAAGCTGTTAGCCAATTCACAAGACAGCTAACAGTAAATACAGTAAATATATACAACTGCATGAAGCAAATGATGAATGTATCACATTGGGTATTTTTGGTTTAGCTTAGCTGGAAGAAAGATCCGTATTTACATAGTCACCATATTTTCTTCTAAAAATCTGCATCAACTATTTTTTTGGCTAGAATCAAGCCTACTACTGATATGACTGTTAAAGCAAGGGCAAACTCGTTACATAGTGATGGTAGTATTCATTTACACTCATGTTTCTAGCCACCTGGCAACAGTATTCTTTCTTTGAGCTCTACTTGGTCTTCACCAGTGCCCTGAGGGGAAATATAACAGCTGATGAAAATGGTGAGACTAACGACGTACTTGAACTAGATACTAAACGCATGGCACCTATCTACCCTTAAGGAAGGTGACCATCGGGCATATGCTACTTTTTGGGCCACAAAAGCATGCACAGTACAGTCCCAGTTGAGCCAACTGAGAGCATGTGGGTCTGATACTTCGCTGGCTAACATCCTGTTTGCTTCAGAGATAATGAATTGGCAAATTAATTAATTGCATGGCCTCTAGATCTTTCTAAATGTATTGGTAAATTCTGATAAGAAAATATATACCAGAAATATGTAAGGTTTTACAGCCAATACATTTCTAATGATCAAGAGGAAAAGCTTTTAGCTATGTGATGAACAGGTAGTTGTACAGACAGTTATATCACAATAACAACCAAGTTAAGTTGTGGGCTTTAGTTAGGAAGCAAAGTTATGACATCATTTTTTCTTTATCCGTCTTTCTGAAAAATTAAATATATTCTATGGGCTTTACTGTTGATATACTACACAAATCAGCTGATCACCTCTTTAGAAGCAAACCTTAGCGATTTCAAAACTATAAATATTGATTCTGCTTTTAATAGCTCCTATGAAATTTACTATAAAATTCAAAATAGGTCTCTTTATGGAGAGTAATTTTCCAACTCTTAATTATAATCTCTCCTATCTGAAAACTTGCCTCACCATGCAGTCCTCTCTAAATCAAGGCAACATTAGGTGCCCCTCGTTTTGTGAAACTATCAACCTGTGATGGCCTTTGGCTTATGATATTTCTTAATGGCTGCAAAAAAACAAAATATTAAAGACGCAATGATATCATATCATTTTAAAAATTACCATCTTTATCTCAGAGTAGCTGGTCTGTAGCCCTGAGCCCTAAGTGGTATTAATGTTGCCGCTTGTCCCAAAGAAGAATATGATAGCTCACTGCTCATTTAAGGTCACCAAGGACCGTGGAATGGATTGATGGTCTTGTTTGTTTCTGGCTGCTTGCAGAATGCTATAGCATGGCTATTGCTATCACCTGGCTACTGTCTAAAACAGTCGTGGAAGTTTACTGACAAACTCTCAACATTTAGTCTAAGATAAATAGAGTACCACTGGGTTAAACAAAAAAGCCTTCATTGTTGTTTAATAGAAGCAGTGAAATATAGTCATGTAATTCTGGTTAGCTATTTGTTATTTGTATGCTACAAAATGCTGCGAGATCTGAAAGATGTTTTCTCCTTCTGGAAATGTCACCTTCTTACTATAACAATGAGCTGAGGAATGCCTCAAAGATATATATATCATATATCAAAGTGATTATAGAACCAGTCCTGAAATTGCATTCTATTGGGAAATATTTGATCTAAAATGGTAGACTATATGACTGACAGTATTTTAAGATAGAAATCACAGCAACTGGTCAATAGCCCCACACAGTAATAGATATATAGTATTGGTTTTGGCGCTGTGGGACAGTGTTTATCAAGTTCCTATTCAACTTTGGGTGGTGTGTTTTATTGCTCAGTATTATTTTTGAGGTCATTCAAAATTCCTTCCCATCAAGTTTCATAAATTTAACAATTAAATCTCAACTGTCTAGATCTATAAGCCATCACTAAACTAGGGGCCATGTGTTTGGATTCATAGAGTCACATGGTTTTCTGAGTGCCCTAGCATGAACCCAACACATTGCCCTGAATCCATATCCCTTAAATGCCAGTCACTTTTCATAGAACAGAGTTTGGAACATAGAGAGATGCTGTTTGAAAGTGTCTTGGGGAAATATTCCAGTAGATGTTGATGTATAATCACTGGTCAAACTCGTGATGATATAAATTTGACTGTAGTTATGTACAGGATTATAAATCAGTCCTTAGTTGATTTGATTTTGCGCCATTTTTCTTTGAGGGTGTTAGATTTTTGTGATCATGCACTTATTAGTAATGCAGTGTGTTGCTGTAATATATTTGAACACAGGGCCTTTATCTCTTTGGAGTCGTAACAATCGTGGTCGTTATGTTTTCAAATGCTATGTTTAAAGCTATTGTTGATCTAAAAATGCCTTTCAAACTTGACTTGCATTCTTGTTTACTTCAACTTCAACTGATTTTGAGGCTTAATGTAGGCCTAAGATCTAACCTGACTTTAGTTAGCAGCACATGAAAGAACAACTACTACCTGAAGTTCTCTTCTGCTGGAAAATTGGTAAAATTAAACTATAATAAATGTTAATATTGTATAAACTGCTGCATCACACAGAATTAACTAGCAACAAAATGTACTGCTGCAGGCAAATTCTTGTAATACACATGTTCTCAGGTCAGGCAGCTGTGACTTAATGTTAAAGAAGGCAGGCTTGGGACCACAGATTGCCTGTTCAAATTCCTTTGAAGGTAGATGGGTGGGAGAAGGCGTACTGCACCCTGTTATATAACAGAGGGTTTAAAACAAAATGAAATGTTGTTTTCTAATTATTGCTGTTGGATGTGGGTTAGAGCTGCTACTTTTTTATGAAATTAAAAATCATCATCTGTTTGATTTCAAAATTTGGAGTATGTGCTAAGCAAGCCGCGCTTTATTTCACCGAAGGTCTCCAAATGTACATCTGTCTGACTGCAAATTGTGTACAAAGCAAATAACAGTGAATCTGTCTTTGCTGTCTTCCTTTTGAATAGGAGTAAAATCTGACATACTTGAGGGTTACTTACAGATCAGTTTAAAGGCCAAATTCCTGTTGCCAGGATAATTTCCTCTCCAGTCTGCATTTTGAACTGACCTGTAAAATTAATGGAAATGTGGACATGCAAAGGTGAAGATCATTGGTGATAATGGCACAAAATCGTGTCTAGTATTATGAATCGAGGCCGTCGGATTTAAAATACAATACTGTTATGTTGTTACATGTTCTGTTGTATTATCATAGGGCCAGTCACTTTCTATGTTCTCATTAGTGGGCAAGAGAAAATACTACGTTTAACTTCTGACCTCACTGTCTTGGCTGCACATGGGTTTCAGTCCAGATCACAGAGGCCCTGTTCTCTAACCTCTACTAAGCAGGCTACTACACTGGCAGCATAAGGAAAAGATTAAGGTTGTAGACCCCTTAATGTTGGCTAATATATTGTACATGAAAACACATCTGCCTGTACCCACAGCACCCTTTGCACTCATCTGCATATCCTTGCTCTGCACTATAACCACTAGAAATAGGCATCTATACTTTCATAAATCTCCCTTGTCACCTTCAAATTACAAAGATTATTCATACAGAAGAACAGACTTGAACAGAGTCGAGAATGCGAGAAAGTACAGTGGAGCAAAAACATTTTGGAATAGTACTGGGGATTTAGAGTGGCGGGTGTAGTGGAAGGTTTGTGTGGCAATGTATGTTTCACTGTGCTGTAATTCACATGTCGGATGTTTGAGCAGCAAGCACAACTGTGTGTGTGTGTGTGTGTGTCGTAACGGCGTGATGTTATCTTCCCTGGTCACTTCATCAGTTGAAACATGCTGAAGTCATGTCACCCTGTTGATTTGGCTGAGAAAGCACTTCAGGTTCTGAACAGAAGTAAGAAATGTCAGTCAGAATTACACTGATAGTTGTAGTAACACAAATAGTAGAAAATACAGCCCTGTAACATACCCTACTCAACAGTATGATTCAGTTGTCTGTACAGGGATAGACATTTTGTAAATTTCCCATAATCCTCTTTGACTAGGCGTTAAATGTTACCAAATGGACATAATGAAGAGTCCATGGATGTTGGAGGCTATGACAAGGTCACATGGCTGAGAAGCCTCAACAGTGCAAAATGTTTTTAGAGCAGAAAGTACAGCCGTAAAAAACTGAAATATATAGGCTAAGCGGCAATTAAATGAGTTTTGAAGCAGGGGACATTCAACTTAGATGATTTAACAGGAATAGGGTAGTGAACTTTTCATGTCAATTTCCTTTTTAGTTTCACCTTGTACAGCTAAATGCGGTAAGAAATACATCCTCTTCTCATCAGAGTACTCTCCAGATCAAATGGTAGCAGCTCTTGTTTTTGGTGCAGTGGTCAGCCAATGGTGAGCTTGCTTGCCAACCCCCTTCTCTCCTCACACACACACACACACAGATTGACACAAACAATGCATTTTGTCAGTGAGCTTAATAAAAATAGTAGCCTGCGGTGTAGCCTACTGTCTTTGTTAGCCTAGCCTAATGCATTATAAAGAGAGAGATGATAGATAGGCTAAGGAATGATGCAGATTATTGACAGCCAGGAGCATGAGAGAACAGCCTATTGCAATGTTTCTGTAACTTACATAACTCAGTTACACAGTTTGAATGCTGTTGTCACTTTTCAATAAGCTACAGGTTGACCTACACTGTATTCTCCACATCTTCCATTGCCTTCAGGAACATCATTGAGGTGGTGATTTTGTGAACACAGAGTTGTAGCACATTAAGGCTTGAACATCCCACAGAGTCGCCCTGCAGGTCTCCACCATGGAGCCCCTCTCGTTGTAGCCTCTCTCAGGTGCCTCCACTGTCAGGCCCAGAAATACGCGCAAAAAATACTCAAATAAAATTATGAACACTTCTGGTGGAAGCAATTTTGTCTTTGACTTATGCTTGTTTAATTAGTAAACATCAACATTGTAACTTGAAACTATTTATTCCTTTAACTGTGGCATATATATTAATTGTATATCTTGTCTGCTTGTTGTGGCAAGATGTATCAACTGATCTTTATTTATATGCTTATTGCTTCCACATATTCTCATTCAGAATTTCCCTTTGAATAATACTGCTACATTTATTGCAATTATTGCTAATATGTACTGACAACTGTGGGTGTTAATATGACACAAGAAGCTGATGTCTGCTTGAACTGTAAAACCCCAAGATCTTCTGAGTGAAATATAGTTTAATTAAATGTTTTAACCATGCAAGCAATGTTGGCACCAATGGACGAGAGGAAGATATTTAATACTTTTACTATGTCATACATTCTTTATGCATTTACGTTACGCACTATACTATTCTTGTTTCTAAAATATTACAGCAGGCTACTATACTTTGTTGCTACTTTACTACTAATTTAGCTTTTTAGATTGTATCAAATTATTGGCACAAGTTTATGTATACTGCCTAATTTTGGAAATCGTTTTCCACTTTAGCTCTGCATTTTTATTTTTGTATTCTTATCCACCATCTATTCTATAATTGGCCTCTACTTGTCTAGTTTCTGTTTGTGCTACTGGAAAATCTAAATTTAATACAGGTTGGGGGTCAAAAAAGGATTATCTTAATATATATATACTGACTTTGTCAAATCAAAGAATTATTGAGTACCCACTGAACAAGAAACAAAGCAAAACGGACACTGAAAAAATATTAAATGTCTTGTTGCCTTTATTCACAGCAACTTCAAATAACAGTACATTATGCTACTGTCATTTTTTGTAAGTTATTAATTATTGTCCATTTTGCACCACAATACCTCAAATCTATGATTCCTCAGAACTTCCATGTCTTCACTGTCACAAAACTTGAAATGGCTCCAGTATCAGTTCTCTGTCATGTCATCCAGGTTCTCACTAGCCTCCCCTCATCCCAGTGTTGTGCAAATAGCCAGCAGCCTCTGCCAGTTTCTTAGACTATTTGTCTAGTGTAACATTAGTAACATTTGCAAGATTTACATTAACACATTGTTCTAACTACAGTTATTTAAAGGCAAACAAGTATTTGACTTTTCAGTGTTCTGATAGAATAAATAAGTCACTCTACTCATACAGGTGTACAGGAAAAAATGGATGTAAAAAACAAATCTGTGCATCATTTCTGGCCCAGACAGTGGAGGGGACTGAATGGTGGATCATGGAAATGTAGAGACCAAGCTGCTGTGCTGCACTGGTAAGTTTCATGGCATGCACTTGCCTAAATGAAAACAAAAGAATGAGGGCTTTGGCATGTGCGAGCACATAATAATTTCTTAGAATAAGGAGAGTAAACTAAAAGAAGAAGATTCACTTTTCTACAGAGAGAGGATTTAGCTCAGTGAAAGATTGCAGTAAGTTTCAATAGCCTACCCTCCATTTAGCACTTTTCGAATTGACCACCACTTTTAGATTAACGCTGCATTAATTAAACTGCCGCGTTGGATGTAAGGTAGCAAATTACAATAATAATTGTGGGTGTTCTCATCACTGACAACTTAGAGAGAGTTATTAATACGATAATAAATAACCAAAACTATGTGAATTATCAATTGGAAATATTTCTTTATTAAATTTTGTGATGAACTATTTTGAGGAACCATTTTTTTTGTTGTTGTTGTTGTTTTGTTTTCTTTAGCTAATTGACACGTCTGGTTGATTCACTAGAGCTTTCAGAGAAATTGGTATTCCAGTCATAATGTAGGATTTGAATGTTGATGTTAAACTACTAATATTACTATATTAATATTACCATATAACTCCAACATGACATGGTATAGCTGATATTAGTAGCAGTATTTTGTGTGTTGAATAAACATCATGCAGACTCCAGCAAATCCTGTAATCAAAAAATTTGATTTGAATGTCATAAATATGGGCCAATAATTGTATTGTTATAAATGCTGGTGCACCAAACCTTCCTCGCTCACTTCTACATTAAGCAGGATTTCTCCACCTCCATTTCTCTCCCTGCTTCTCTCTTCCTGTCACTTTGTCAGGAGGTGTTATGCAGTTCGCTAAATGGAGAGACCTGAAGTTGGGGTTACCGATGGTGCCTGGTCTTGTCTGCCTCTGTTCTGCTCTCTCTGTCTCTCTCTGCTCTCTCTCTCTCTCCACTGTAGGGGAAGACTGTGATTCATGTAATTCTTTGAGAAGACTACCACACTTCATGTAATACAGCTTTATCTCAGTCCCTGGCTTACATCACTCCATTTTCTTTCTTCTTCTGTGTCCTTTCTGACTTGCCTCACTTTCCTTTGCTTTGAATGGTTGTTTTATCTCGGTTTCCTGGTCTTCTCAGTCGGTCTCTTTAGCTTTTCAGTGTTATGCCATTTTCATGTGAGACAGGCTCTCTTTAGTCATCACATCAAGATTATCATCCATCATCATCATCATCATCATCGGTCATTTTCACCCATATGCTACAATCACCACCATTATCACCATCATCATCATAGCCATCACACATTACCTTCATGATAATCATCATTAAAATCATCATTATCTCATCTTAAAATCAATGAATCCATACTCATTAATTTCAAATCAACTTATTATCATCATGAGCAGTGTCATTCATATTGTCCCATTTTTATTGTCACTTATCACATCATCATCATCAGAATCAATCAACATGTTTACGCTTCTTACATGGAACACCATCAGAGTGATGTAACATTCATCGCCAGTATAATTTTATTGTATGCCCCCACCCCTCTTACTCGATGGAGCCTGCAGTGGTACCAGTTGTGGAAATGTCAGCTTGTTTACATTGACGCTGAAAGCGCCGGGTCACCCTGGGCCACAGTAGCGTCAGCACCATGGCTTACAGGTGGTTGATGTTGCCGCCAGAGTATACATGAGTCACTGCCCAAATCCTCCATGTGGAATTAACATAATTTTCTCGATTTCTCTCTGCGTCTTTTCAGATGCCATCTTGACAGATTTGCCGCATGCATCATGTAGAGGAAAGCGTTTGTAGTTAACTCAACTTTTTTTTCCTTCTATTTTTCCTAAGTATGATAGAATATCTTATAATAAAATGAAGGGTGAAGCATACCTGGATTAATAACATCGTATCAGTTACAAATAACTTGATACCCTGACACATGCTACAGAGGATGGAAATTCAGATTTATAACAACCCTAATGAAACATGGATTATCTAAAATAGCTGATAGTGGCTCACCCTATTATTAAACCATCACAGCCTACATGTATGCATTGATTAGGGAATGGAGGTTACAGCTACGAATATGATAGACAGTTTCACAACAGGATGGTGTTCACGCTGGGATTGAATTTCCTCGTAAATATAAGCTGTCATCTGGGAGAAACCATTCACTACTCTGCTAGGTAATTACTACAAGACATGGCTTTTTTTAGAAGCCACAATGTCTTAACTGAAATCATGAATGAAGTGTGTGACACTCAAAGCAAACATATTGATGTTGACAGAAGAGGGAAATGAAAATGAAAATAATCAGTTAATGCTTTAATTCTCACCTGAAACTCTTACGTAAGACAAAATATGTGATAATCTGGGCAGTATCTGTTTTAGTTGATTTAAGATCATTATACCAGCTGTGTATGCGTCTCTGCTCCCTGTGCTCTATTTTGATATGATGTGAATGTATGTAAACAAACAACAATAAAGTAAAACTATACAGTGAACAATAAAATATGCTAAATAATAATTGGAAAGATTAAGAGTAAAACACAAATGAAACACTGAGTAAATGAACGAAAACAAAAAGGTCTTTTGAATTTTTTTTTTTTAAATGGTCACAGTTGAAAAGGCTCCTGAAACAGAAAAATGCCTTCTAGATAAAACATTTTTTTTAAAGTGATGCTGTACTTGGCTTGACCATGATGTTATATGGCATCTATTTTGTCTATTAATAAAGATGAAATGTAGATTGCAAACCATCCAACAAAACGCACTCAAAATTATTGTTCCAAATATGACAAAGAGCTACAATGTGAAATTCACAGAGATGATATCTACATTCATGTAAATCTATGCCATATATCGCCCATCTTTTACGTAATTGGGGCAGATATTCTTGGGATGGGATTCGTTTTGTGTGAATGCTGCTCTATATTTGATTGATAAACTGTCATTCGTTAATTTCTGCCAGGAACTTGGAAATTACTGACCCAGTGCTACAAGCATTCGGGCAGTAGCTCCTAAAAGCTAAACTTAGAATAATCTGTACTGTTGGTTTTCATCACTTTATGAGATGTTTCTGCTGACACTGGATAACCCTTCTGGTATATATGGCAAAGACATCTACTGCATTTTGCTACCGATTTTTGTGTGCTTTTCAGGCTGTTCTGGCAAAGATCTTTGACCAGTGGCTGTCTTTGACGAGCAAAACAAAACCTGTTGCTGGATAGGCCAAAATGTATCGTGGAATAGAAGGTTCATCTGGTAAAATCTCTGTTTAGTCTCTCCTGCGTCCACCATTACCTAACCTGCCTTCTGATACACACACACACCGCTTAGCTGCTCAAGACGACGTCCAGTTTATTGTGAGTGAATGAGCATAAACAGAATGATTTTATTGATAAATGCTACCAATGCAGGCAAACCATTGACCCCTTACTGTTGTGCTAAGGAGCAAAAGTTGCAGTGCCTCACCTTGCAGAACAGACAACAACATGCTGACATCACCAGTTGTTGGATGTCAACACTTCATACATTGGGGAATGATAATATCCTCTTGGGTGATTTATAGAATGCTTGTGCTAGTTTCCAGGTTTTGCTGTACTTTAATTTTGACCTCAAGATGACACTGTTCTCACTGGGGATGACCAGACCTTGACTTACTTGGTCCGGGCTGGTCATCTCAGAAATGGTCTACTAGGGAAGATGTAGTTTTGTCCATTAGTCCACTATTAATGACTCCTCATATCTGGGGAAAGTCAGATACATGAAAGTTAGTATTATTTGACAATTAACCTCATTTTTGGAAATCTTAAAACTGATCATTTCTATCCTCTAAAAACTTCAAGGCTAAAATACTGAAACTGTCATGCCCAATCATAATAACTTTATATTACTGGTGGTTTGGTGGTCTATTAGGCTATCATTGATCGAATGTGATACTGGAATACCATAAAACTGCTAGAGTGAGTAGGCTTTGTAACCTCATGCCCAGTTCCCATCCATTCCCTACATTTTATCGTCTGAATTTACTCCTGTTGCAAATCACAAGTTGTGCTTGAGTCGCTATATCAACACCTGATGTATCAGTGGATTTAAACTGTCTGTGACTCATCATTCACCCATTATCGGCTATGCAGGTATGAAGGGAAGTTAGAGAGGCTCAACTTGCCAAATAATGAGCTCAGGAATTTTTGGCATAATTTATATTTATCCATTTCTCTTACTTCATTTTGTTTATTCTGCGATAGATAATGAAGTCAAAATTATTGATCAACTACATCTCAACCGCCCAATAATAAAAAGACATATAAAGCGAGCCATGCTTGACACCCCAGCAGCACTGTGAAACATAATTACATGCTCTTACTTTTGAAAAGGAACCACTTATATGCAAAACCATACAGAGTGCATTTAAATGGCCTCTATTCCTTCCAGTCCACTTTGTGTTCTCCAGCCTTTACCGATTCCCTGGGTCTTTGTTGTCTCTTTACTGGCAGAATGAATATCTTCACTCTGCAGCACAGGGGTCTAATGTGTGTGTATGCTGGAGGAAAGGAGGAGGTTTAGACAGCCAACGATGTACGAACAATTCAGAGCAACAAACCACTCTCCCCACCACTCACACATACAGACACAAGGGGTTATGGCCACCACGTGTGGCGGGCTGCTGGATTGCCCACCCATCCTTGCACAGCCAGGCTCCATGCTGGCACGGCACGCCTGCCTGACAGTATGCATCTACCAGGCCACTACGGCTCTCACATGTTGCTGGAAACCTTCCACCATCGCCAGAGAGAGGAAAGGAGGCAGAATCATTCCTTTTGATAAAGATACTGTAAAAACAATCCTTTTCTCAAAAAAGGATTTGAACCTCAAAACCATTGTTTGTCACCTCTGAAAGAGCAATATGCAATAGATGTGTACAGAATAGCACTAATACTATATGTACAGAACAACACTATTACCAGTAGAAACAAGGAAAAAGAAATAGACCAATACAATCTTATACCCATCCTTCACCCCTGTAAAGTTAAAACTGAAGGACAAATAATAATATATAGTCATAAATACAAAAGAGTATAAAGAGAATAACGAAAAAACTTAAATTGAATGCATTGATGATTGGGGGTTATGGAGGTCTTGACTATACTGGGCCAATCTTACGTTCCAATCTGTCTTTGTTGTAATATGAGATGGCGCTACTTTGTGAGAGAGAAACCATCGAATGAAAACAAGTACCAAGGTTCATATTTCACCCTTTTTCTCACTCAAGCACAGCCAATTAAGCAAAAACCTGTATTTACAGTCCATACCCAGTTTACATACCATATCAGAACCTAACATAACACAAATGACTGTAAATTGGATTCTATTCTCATACATTCAGATCTATATAGCCTCTGTGACCCTGTGAAAGGGCAGATGAGGCTGAATCTAAGTTTATTGAATAAACAAATATTGATTTAAAAATACAATCAGAGACAATAGTAATCTATATTGTAATGCTAAATGTTGTTTGTGGATGTGGAGTGATTAACTGTGGCACTGAGATGCATGTCAGTAAAGAGAGCTGTATGAACGGTTACCCAGTGATAAACAACTATATATAATGTAATAATATAATATAATATAATCAGTTAATCAGCCCACCTACTATATCCAAACAATCTAATTTTCTACAGTGCAGTTTTCCCTATATGGCCAATGATATTAACATACGACACAGAAAGAGACAGATAGCTAAAAGAGGAGGTGAATGACACCAGGTAGTTTATGTGTGTTTGTGTGTCTCTCTCTCTCTGTGTATGTGTGTGTGTGTGTGTGTGTGGACTGTAGCTGTCTGCAGTTCATCACAGCTTCTCCAAGTCTCAATCTTGCTCTCGTCTCTACCTTTTGGAGGCACTAAGGTCCCTGATGCCAGCAAAGGTCAGAGCCTGTGATTTATTGGTCCTCTTCTGGGAGGCCGTCTGTGGATCTGAGATGCCTGCCATGCCCCTGGATCACAGCCAGCATCCCTGACACCATCAACATGCTGCAAGCCAAAGAAAAGCTTGTACCCCTTTTTCGGCCATATTTCATATTACTATATAAATATCTGCTTAATTAAGTTTAACAGCAATACAAAATAGAATGAGATGACTATTTATATGTTCATTATATTTTGTCTGTACAAAAGCATTTAGCTTTTCACAGTGGGTTAGTGCAGAGGTCAACTTTTACATTGTTACACTGCATCTGCATCAGCAGCAGCACCTATTTTATAAAGCAGCATGTTCTTTACATCACTGGTTTTGGTCAGTCTTCAGCAGCCAGCTACACACAAGAAAACCTTAAATTGTATTAATGATGACTGCATTTCTTTTAGGTGTGCTGTGCCATTTTTGGGCCCTTGGTATTCTGCATGCAGACACACATGGCTTACTGGGAAACCTAAATGGAACATTATTACATTATTAATGTTATTAGTTTCACCTGTGTTTCTTCTGCTATGACACGTCAAAATGTCTGCTGTCAAAACATATAGGTAGCTAACATATTCCCCAGGTTCTAGGGAGGTTAAATTTTCCACTGTTCCTAAAAGCTTATTTACCTTAATTTAAACCCCCTGCATGGGGCCGTGGAGGCAGAGATAAATAATGAGGTGAAAGGGCAAAGTTCTACAAACAGCAGGAAGATAGTTATTGTAGTTTGGCAGGTAATTTCACAGCATACCAGTCAGGTCAACACATAGCGTGTGGAGGCAGTTCAGGTACCTAATAACCCTTAGCACCTGATTTATTCAGTTTGTATCAAATGTTGTGGTCCTTCTTGTAGTCATAACCCAGAACTCACTGAATACACAGACATGATACACATATTAAGTTTGACTTACACTTTCTAAAAATACAAATATCAATGACCATTTGGTATAAATGTCCCTAACTCTGCTTAGAAATCATAGAAAAAATTTCCTAACCTGAGAGTGCCAGGTTCAGTGTCAGGTTTGTACCCCTACCACATCATAAGAGGACTTCAGACCTTCAGGCCTGAGCTGTGAAGCTCACAAGCCTTCTTAGCCATAGTTTAGCCTGAGCATAAGATATGATGCAGTTCTACTGGTTCACATGGCATGGCTGAGCCAAGTAATGAGACCAAATTAATTTGCTAGATGGCTGTGTGAATCATACATCTATAAAGGCATTTCTTTGAGATCTTTAAAAATAACAACAACAACATGCATCACATTCTCATACAACAGGAGCTGAATATGAACATAGATTTTGTCCACACAAAGAAACCCACCTAAATAATGCCATATGAATAAAATCCAGATATTCATCCTATCTCTGGAATGTGACTGTAATCTCATCTGCTCTGTTTAAAGCATTTTTACTTTAAGCTTCTTGAAAATATAAATGTTAAAAGAAAATTGAAGCCTGTTATTATTTAGTTTCAAAATTATTAGGATATGCCCTTGTAATGCCAAAACCTCATAAACTATGGACAGTCTCTTGCCAGGTCAAAACCAGAAATTTATGCAAGTGAATGAAGTCCTGAAGTCTTCCTACTTGGCCAATCAATGATATTGATTAACTGTTAATGCCAAGGGAATCATTGATTGCCCAGTCTGACATGACAAGGTCTCCTTACAACTCTTTAAAATGTTAATGTTGAATTTAACTTTTTAAATGATTTAGGAATGCCAAGTAATGCTCATCTGTTGATGACTTTCGGTAAATTTAAAGATAGAAAATCATACGTAAGTGCACGAATCCTTGGAGTTTACTTACTCTTCAGATCTCTTTGACTAATTGTGCAATCAGTAAAATCCTAAGAATACAAAAAGGAGAAGGTGTTAATTTTTTTTTTTTTGGCCTGACGAAGACAAATGAGCATTTGTGTGTTTCTGTATGTCTTTCTGTCTGTGTCTAAGTTTGTATCCAGGATATAATTGGTGGAAAATGAGAAACAAAAAGGCATAAAATCCCATGAGGCCCTGCAGTGTGCTGAGTCCAGACCTATAAGAGCTGTGGGATATTATGCAACAGTAACACAGTTGATAAGCACTCCTATTAAAAAGACTTCTATGGACATTTAACTTCAGAGCTGTTGCAAAGTGCATAACAAGACAATTTCTTTTTCAAGTCCAACAATTAAATGTAAAATGTGATGTAGAAAACTATGATGTGTGCCACAAAACATGTGGGTTTGCTAGAATACAAGGATAACAACAGAAGGCATTTGATTTTACACATATTATATAGCATACACATGTACATTATTATATACATTTTATAATATACTATGTGTAGTTAGTAGGAAACAAAACCCTTGTAATATCTGCTCCCCATTATGCAAATGTGATGATACATTTATATGCTGTTGGTCTGAATGAGCACCTGAGTCACTTTTACATTGAAGTCATGGTGTTAGTGTTACTAAGTCAGACCTTGTAACATTTCAGTAACACTTTCAGTTCAACAACAACTTTACTGCTATAAACTGATCATCGGAATATCATGAAACCATTGGCAGAGATGTGTATTGTACAGCCAAATGCTCATGTGTTTTCAGTGCAAAGAAAACAGGACTTTCAAAAACTTGCAACAGAATTCTTGTTCAAGCATTGTTGTGCTTTTCTGAAACTGTCTTGTCATGTCTGAGTAATGCTGTAACAGATACGTACTGTATGTCTGAATGACAAAAGGTCATCACTTTAACAGATGGATGAAATCAGAAGTGTTGCATATTCCATGTCTTTAAAAGGTTATATTTAAAGTCTCCATGTATGGAGGATCAGACATTTATTGGTATTTGATGGGTAATTTCACTTAATCTCTCAAAAGTCATTGTATTTGCATTTAATATATTTAAAACAGGGTAAATGAGCAAATTTCTTCTCTTTTTCTACCTTTCTGATTGCTTTCTTTTTTTCAGTTTCCATTACCTTTTCTTTGAAACATGTAGCTTCAATGGTATTTTCTTCTTCCTCTGCTTTTTTTCATTAGATTTTCTTATTCATTTTGACTTTTGAATCTTTTTCAAGAGTGACACTCATAATTCTACCTTGCATAGCTCAGTGTCAGACCCTATAGCTGCCTCAATTTGCAGGAAAGCCTTTAGCAAAGTGTCATTTCAGTGAAATACTCATTTCTAGGTGAACAAATACATACATCTCTCAAGCCTCTCAACCATTATCTAGAATAGACCATTGAAGGTACTAGCTCATTGCACTGTAGTTGACATGAGTGGTGCTTGCCTCCATTCTGTTAGATAATAAGTGCAGTCATTTAGTGAATGGTATTTAGAAAGATGCAGTGAAGGAATCCTTTCCACATCTCAGTCTTGCATTGTGCCACCTGTACAAATCTTGACTGGATAATATAGCTGTACTCTGACTAGAACTTCTCTCTCTACTTTATGGTAGCTCAGAGAAACTACCTCTAGTTCATTGCTAGATGCTTGTATAGTTCACCAGCAACAGCTATTCATCAGTGAAGAACAGAAACACTGTTTTTGAGTAAGGTTGCAATAATGTGTGGAGTGCAACTGCAAGACTCCTGCAAAGCAGAGAATTGAAAAATCAAAGAAAAATACATAGAAATGTACTGTAGATGTTTGCATCAGGGTGTGTAGCATATGCACACTCACCTCAATGGAAAAAAAACAACCCTTGACCTTCATTACGATGGTAGTAAGGCTTGAGAGCTCTGTCTGAACTCCATTTAAAAAAGCTTTTGTGAATTTAAAGGCAATGGTAGCACAGAGTAATTCCACTATTCAATAAAACCATTTCAAAAGCATATCTGTTTACATCAGCACTGTATTATACCAGCATGACTTCTTGGTTTAGTTTGTTTTCTAAATGACAGAAAATTTGAAAGATTCAAAGACCTTTGGCTTGGTCAGTCATACCACAGCCAGAGACGATAGGTCAGAAATTCAAGTCTGGGCAAAACCATAAATGCCCCAAAACATGAAAGGATTTCAAGGACAGGAACAGAAGATGTTCCTGTTCTTTGAAGGTGAAATAGAAGCTGTTAACACCAGCTGAAATCATAACTACGAAATCATAGTTAACTGTTTCCTACTGTAAAAGATGTTTTCTCCCTGACCAAAATCTTCTATACAAAATCTTAAATGCAGTGATAATGATGGTTTCCAGCTGATATTAAATCATCAGCATCATATTTGCAGGGTAATAGCACACAGAATTGTCACCCCTCACTCAAAAATGTAATTGCCAGCCTTGTAGTCACATCATGTACACTAAATTATTTCTGGTCGGTTATTAGCAAGTGAAGCCATTTTTATTGGTTCAATTGTCTGAATTAAACATATACTCATATAAAACATATAGCCCAACAATATAAACTCCTACAACTCCAGTAATGCTCAAGTTCAATGTCAATAAATTAATTTACTTTGAAAGTAATTCTGGGACTCTGATTCTCCTTCATATCCTTGGCATTCATGATTGCCTTGAAAGGGTCTTAAAAAGTCTTACATTTAATTTGTTGAAACCTGCAGAAACACTGTGCATTGCCCCGCTTTTGTGGCAATAACAAATGTATTTATGAGTCAGTAACTGCATACAGTTTACAGCTGACAGACTATGACTGTTACCTTTTTCCGGGAAAAAGACAAGTAGAATTTCTTCATTACAACTTGTATTTATTTTTATTCTCTTCCAGGTCCATGTGGAATATATCGGTAACAGCTGCACAGCTAACCTGGATGCACACACTACCCTGTCAATGTTCAAAAAGATTCCATGTGAATCTATACATTGAAGGTAAAACACTGCTGTGGATAGGGGAGATATTCCTGAATCAACAAAATGCCAAAATGCCTTCCAGTCCCCCAAATTACAGAGGCTCTTATTTGACTGTAAAATACTTCCTGGATTAAAGGTGGTACACAGCCTAACTCTAAACATTAATTGAATAGAGGGCTTTCAAATTTGGCATTTTACCGTGGGAAAAGACAAACTACTTTGCTGTCATGTGAATGAATGGGAAAGGCATTTAGTGACAAAGAGGTGGCCTTTTCCCTGTGCTGTGTAATTCAAAGGCGGGGGGAAGATTGTAGCTTTATCAAACTCTCTGAATGGCTAAATGCAGTAGTTGAACACTCTGAAAGTGCTCATCATCACAGGAAGAAGAAGGCAGGAGGCAAGGAAGCAGGAAACAAGGAAAAAGAAAAGTATGATCAAATTTCAAGCAGATCCACATTCTAGGATAATGAAAGGACAAAAAAAGAGGAGAATTCTTTCCTTTTCTTGTTTGTCACTCCTCTTTCCATCTGACAGATGTTTGTGAGGTTGTCAACACCCCCTCCCCTTCTTTGCCTGATGGGGGGAAAGAGATCCACTGCTCCCTGGGACAGAGGAGACCTCATTTTTATATGTGAACGGCTGTGAACACTGCTGAATGACACACTACAAAGGTTGGATGTGCTGCTGCCCTTTCTCTCTTAAATGGTACGTTGGCATTTAGCTTCACACGTGTCAGCGGAACACACACCTCTCAAGTATTTGCACCCAAAATGTGTGGAGGTGTGTGCACCCACATCAACACAGAGGATTTTTATCAGTTCCCAGAAACAGGAAATAAAGAAGAGAAAGTGTGTGTGTGTGTGTGTGTGTGTGTGTGAGAGAGAGAGAGAGAGAGAGAGGACAATAAGACAGAGAGGAGCAAGAGAGCAGATTCGCATGCACATTACATTTCACAAAAAGACAATTTACATTTTGAGTCCATATTATGTTAATTTTGAGTGGCCTCTCCAGATAATTCTATTACACAGATAGCTCTTCCATGTATTCCAGGGCAGAAACATCATTTCACCCTAAAACATATACCTGCTGATGAACACAGCAACATGACGGAAAACAAGGGCTAAAGGCAGGTAGGTGTGTACCTGAGTTATGTTTGTATGTGTGTAAGAAAAAGGATGTGCACTGACGCAGGCCTGCAAAGAGCAACCATCTATCTAAACGACTTGTGATCCATTGAAATGGTTTATCAGTTTTCTTTCAATACAGGATGTGCTGCCAGTGAGTGCACTACACAGTATTAAAGCTTCTAGGAAACCATATCACTGCTGCAATCCTACAAGCAACCAAACCACTGTAATTCCCTGTCATTCTCCTACAATCCTCTACAGGATCAGCACTGCTGGCTGGGAGGATGAAGCCTTGGATGGTAAAGTTGGACAGATTCTTATAGAAAAAAATGGCTTGTGAACATGACTCACCAGCAGACAAGAATCCAACATAAACTCATTTCATTCATTATGAACACCTAGCTAAAACGTATGCAGTTTAATACAAAAGGTTATAATGTCCAACTGTATGATAATTTTGGCAACTGCAGCTTGTTGTGCTGTTAAACTGCATTGCATTGTGTTGACCAGCTACACCTCTTTGTGTACTGTAATACACTGTACTGTAACTCCCGGTTCGGCCGGACCTTTACTGCGTGTCATTCCCCTGCTCTCTCTCCCTGTTTCCTGTCTCATCTCCACTGTCCTATCAAAAATAAAGGTGTAAACCCTCCAAAAAATAGTTAAAAAAAAAAAAAAAAAGATCAGACAGTTAAATCAACACCTCTGTAACACAGTATATTGTTACTTTCATGAAGGGAGATTTTATTGCTAGGTTGTATTTGCATACATTTTTTATCAAATCCAATTACACCCCTTTCAAGTCATTTCCTCATCAGTACCATCATGCATAATGGTGGGATTTTCACCCACCATTTTGGATTGGGTCTAATTATCCTCAGATCTGTTTGGATGGTATCAATTATCTTCAGTTTCTTTATGAGGACTTTTATTTTTCAAAGTGATTTATGAAGGCTGAGGAGGTTCTCCACACTATTTCACATTACAAAATATTGGACCTGTTAAGACCTCCACTTGGAACCCAGAACAGCCACGTGGGCACTGGGCCAATTCTCATGTCTGGTTGATATTTGGTGATTTACGGCTGCTGTAACAACATAAGGTAGTGTATCTTTAAAGAACTGGTTTGTCAAATTACAAACACACATTTTCTCATTTGTTGGTGAAGATTGTTGGTAAAGACTGATAGAAAGTACTTCCCCAGAAAGCTGTCAACAGTGATGTTTGTGGATTACCCAAAACCTTTTTTTTTCCCCTAAAAAAGTAACTCAAGGTTTCTCCCCAGAGACTAGAAAAGTTTGGTTATTTTTGAAACAGCTATTTTTGAAGCTCTAAAACAAACAAATGAATTTGTGTACCTTCACTGCATTGGAATAAAGACATAAATCTCACAATTAGAGACAGATATCTCACAGTCTGGGAAAAATGAAAGACCAGTGGTTACAAATGTGTGCCCATAGAGTGACGTGTTCCTTTAGAAGACTGGTTTATTTCTGCATCTGTGATAAAATCGTGACACAATACAAAGCATGAGCTGTTAGTCTCATTTTCTATTATTAATAGGTTTACTGAAGGGCATAATTTCTACTGGGCAGACTGATGTATTGTTTTACTGCAATACTGTGCCAACATGGAACTAACCTGGCACATGCAGAGCAGGCCTATTCTGCCTTCAGATTGGTGAATTAGTAAATGGTAAATGGACTGTACTTATATAGCGCTTTTCTAGTCTCAAAGCGCTTCACACTACAGATCACATTCACCCCATTCACACACATTCATTCTATAGAAGAGTGCTTTCTAGTACAGACACACACATTCACACACCGATGTCACACATCACACTTCAGTATCTTGCCCAAGGATACTTCAGCACGCGGACTGGAGGAGCCTGGAATCGAACCACCGACCTTCTGATTGGTGGGCAACTGCTCTACCTCCTGAGCCACAGCCGTAGTAGAGGTGTAATGATACATCAATCTACATTGATACATCAATTCAATGATCAAAAATACAAAAACAACCCAAAAAAGCGAACTACCTACATCAATTCACTTTCAGCTCCTTTCTCTTTTTCCCAAATACCGTCTCCATACCCAGCTTTCAGCCAATCACAGGCAGCTGACATGACAAACAGGCTTCACTGTGTCTCAGCCGAAAACATGTTCATTAACCTTGGAATAACGGTACTTCAACTTAACAGTCTGAACAGCATTTCCTCACTAACCAAACACTGACGTAATGTATATTATCACAGTCCGTCACAATATAATCATTTGTAAGAAGCAACCATATTTTGAAATTCCCTGGCACGTCTTTCTCTCCTCCTCTGTGCACAACTCCAAACAAAAAGCAAGTGGCATCATTGCAAGCAGCTAGAAAAAAGTCAGTAAAGATACTGTCTCTGCTCTGGAGAATAAATCAGCGGTCTGGTAACAATTTGGATTTTGGAGAAAGGACGGGTCAACTGCCAAGTTGCGTGCTTTACACAGTAATGTATATCAAAACGTACCAGGTCTTTAAAGGAAATTAAAGATCATTATTGTGCAGTGTAATGCAGCTATCAGTGTTGCTTCTTTTTGGTAAACTCCATGGTTATGGAAACCATGATAACCAATTTAATTGTCAGTTCAGTCAACATTCAGCTGATCAGTGTATATGTAGGTTGTTTTGTTTTTTTTACATTACTTACTACCCTGACTTATGAACTCAAAGCTATGCCCATGTATTTATTTATTTGTTTTTTTTTTGTTTTTGTTTTTTTTTGTACCAATCGCTCTGATATTTGTTTGTGTGAGTCTCTTTAAGGTGGCACTCTTTTCTTTGTGTGTTCAGCCATCACAACTTGTAGTAACTACCTGATTCTTTACCAAAAGCATAGCAGAAGTGTAAAAGCATTAATGCCTGAACTCTGTAGCATGTTTTACTGTAGACATGGTGGCGTTTCCTCAGGCTATGCTTCCCGTACACTGAATCTAGTAAGCTCTACTACTTTTGTTACACTAAATGGCATGAATTCAGTGTAGGGCAGCATTTCCATTCATTTCTAAAGGACTTACATATAGAAGACATAATAATCACATCCACTTTGTTATGGTTTACATATGATTTTCTTTTCATCATTTTCATCTCTCCCTGCTGTTAATATAACCCTAAAATACATTTTCTCTGGAGTATACCTCTAACTGTCAGGCACTCTGACAATTTTGTTGTGTCTTGCTGAAAATAAAGTCCAAGCCCTTCGTGCTTCTCTGTGGCCTGTCAGAGGCCACTGTCTCTAGCCCCTCCATCTCTCTGAGCAAGTAGGGATCATTAATGAAGTGGCCTTCTCATGGATATTGACTAGCCTGTCAGCTGGCCTGCCACACTCACTAATAGGAGCTATTGGTCTTGGCTTAAGACCTGACAGAGGAGAGGCTGAAAAAGAAGAAAATGAGTGAGCATGTTCCTTCACCTCACGGTGGGTTTTGGGTTTAGCCTTCAGCCAGCAAAGTTTGAGTCTGGGCTCAAGAAGCTTGAATGCAGTCAAGGTTTCTATCTAAAGGCCCAGAAAACTTCTTACTGTGGAAAAGAATACTTAGTGAGAGGTGGAAATGCTGTTTTATAATGCCACAAGTGCTTGTAGAATGTAAGCAAAGCCACAGTGGGTGTTGTAGGAGCATAGCAAGCCAAGGAGAGCTCATTAAAACAGATGTGATGGTAAATTGGCGCTCTTTAGAGCCTGAGGGTTCTCTAGGACCTTTTGTGAATTTAAGTAATAATATGTGACATTTTTGTATTAATAAATGGCCATGTACAGTGTCACTGGTTGATATAACAGTGGTTCACTGTAATCAATGCCATTCAGTCCACATCCGGGACTGGGTGGAACTGAACTGAACATTGGAAGTTCTAAACTCCATATGTCATTACTAGGAAATGTGTCATACATATATTTTGGCTTTGTTTAAAAAAAAAAAACAAAACAAAACAAACAAAAAAAAAAAAAAAAACAAGAAATAACCTGGTAGGCTTGACACAGTTGTCCTGGCCACTGTATCCAAAGAAAGCATCCATTACCACTGTGCTTATACAATATGTATAGTTTGTATAGGTTCTGTCATTTTACAAAAGTCCTTCCCTTTATATCCAGCGATATGTTTTAGATATACTGAACTAAACTGTTTGCTGAACTTTATTTCAACCTGATTTGCATAGAGGCATGTGCTTAAACAAGGTGCTGCTAGCATTTGATATTGACTGTTCATCTTATGTTTATAGTTGCACTGCTGAGAAAACCTGACTAAACAAGTCTACAGCCACATTACAGCTTCAGGAGGCTGTACTTTGGCATACCTTTGAACTAACATCTGCATGCTTACATGCTCACAATGAAAATCTTCCCATGCTTACGCTAAGCAGGATTGTCCTTAGTTGTATTGGATAAAAGTATTGGATAAAATTTAATTTTGACCTGAGGACAGAGTTAGATGAAGGGTCAGGGACCCACCAAAGTAATTACAATTCATCCCGAGGGGGGCATGAATGTGTGCACCAAATTTCATGACAATCCATCCAATAGTTGTTGGAATTTTACTCCAAACCACAAATGACAGGTGGTGCAGAAGGAAAAGTCAAGAGATCAAAGTCATTAGGAGACATCATCTGATGATCATATGAGCTTGTACAAAATTTCATGCTAATCCCTTTACTAAATATTGAGATATTTTACTAAAAGCCAAAAGTGTCAAACTGCTCATGTTACTGGAGTTAAAGTTAAGAAATCACTGAAGTCACTAAAATACATCATCTGTGAATGACAAATGTCTGTACAAAATTTAAGGGCAGTCCACCCATTAGTTGCTGAGATACTTCAGTCAGGACCAAGTGGTGGACTGACCTCCCATTCCTGGAGCTATGGTGCTAGCCTGGACAAAAACAAAGCATTACAAAAATATGCAAAGAAATTTTCACTTTGACTCGAACTTGTTGTAACAGGAAAACATATTAGTTATAAAAAGATTCATTATTGTTTGTTGTCACTGTTAACTTCAGCCTTAAATGACAGTGAAGACTTTGTTAAGAAGCAGTGTAATTTGTAAGGAAAAAGCCCTAATTTACTCTCTTTGCCCAAAGCTTTAAATAACACTAATGACAGTGTTATGGAATGTTTTACTCATTGGAGCCATCATCGCCTAATAGGAGAAGCTTTTTGGTTTCTGACACTGGAAATATCTAGCTTAAATGTCTCAGCATAATGACAGAGTCGTATCCAATCACTATCATTTCTTTCATAATTTGTGGTGACTCTTGAAAAAAAAATAAAAATAGGTATGATGTTTTGGGCAAGCAAGTCTTTTTTTTCTTTGCTGTTTTCAGAATATCCATCAACACTTTGGAGTGTAATTAGACACTTAGACACATGAACCTCAAACCATCTGTTGAGATGAAGGAAAATCTTTAAATGACTACAGTATGAAACCAGCAACTGCTCTATAAAAGAAACTCTCCATGTGCTTGTTTATCAGTTTAGTGTATTTAAGGTTGTATGAACAATTCACCCATACCTTCTAGTAGATTTTTTTTTATTTGCTGCATTCTCAGACTCTGATGTGAATCCTTACATTTGGGTTAATTAAAGCTGCACCAGTGCACAGATCAAATGACAGTGTGTAATGTGAAAGGCATTGCTTGTCATGACAAACTCGGTTTTTCCCTCTCAGCTCCAGTGTTTTAGCATCTTTCAGATCAATTATTTGGTTTTATAGCCCACAACATCACTGTTGTAATCTCCCTACTCTCAGTTGTTTTCAGCAGCAGTATGCACGTGTTTACAGCCAAAAAGCTCAGATGAACCCTCTGTACATTACCTGTCTAGCACCAAACAGCATACAATCAAATTTACCAACTAGCTAATGGAGTATTAAGCAGCTAAAGAGACAAATATTATTTGAAGAGCAAAACGGAGATAAAAGGGGAGTGAATGTTGGACTTAAATTTGTTATGTGACAAGAAACATGACTCCAAATAACTGCTAATGTTGTTCTGTGTCTAGATGGGTTAATAGGCCACTATTTGCTACAGATTCATTATAACAACATTAGTGGGTTTATAGTTTATTTCTTAAAAAATACACAGAGAATATATATAATGTATATATAATGCCAGTCTAAAGGATGAAAAACTATTTTTTTCTGTTTAGTCTGTACTGATGTTAGCTGTTGTTGGCTAGCTCTGCCAGTCTGCCATTTTATTTTACTCCAAACACCCTGTCTGTCCTCTCATCTATGTACTGTCTATGTAAATAATAAGATTTCGTAAGGCTTGAGAAAATGTAAAATTTTTGCTCAAGTTGAAACATTTTCAACTTTTGTTGTTAAGCGTTGTTGGCGCTGGGAAAAGGAGTGAATATTTAATTTAAGGGCATCTTAATTTGCATTTGACCCTGAATGCAACTGAAATACAGCAGTAAGCCATCAGTGGACATAAAAAGGGAAAAAGAGCCTGATATAATACAAGGAGTCAAGAACTCAGGGACAAAACCAGCCAAAAATAAATAAACAGTCTTCTAGGACGAGCAAGTCCTGGGAAGACTGCACTAAGGATAGTGCTGCAAAGGTTAGTTTGCTGGCCTTTCTACAGTAGATCATCAAGTGTCTGCTCATGAGAGGGTCCCTGAGTGGTGGAGGGCTGAGTTTGTGTGTGTGTGTGTGTGTGTGTGTGTTAGGGGAAGAGAAAGGCTGATGAACTTCACTTTCTATTAGCAGCCGACAGGGGCTGGCCAGCTTGGTCGCCAATCAATAGGCTGAAGGACAAGGGTGTCAGAAAAAATGAAAGACCCTTCACTTTCTGGCTGGCTAAGAAAGGAGAAAGGATGAAAAATAGAGAAAGACAGAGATGGAAGGAAATTAAATGTGAGAGAGTGAGAAACATGCAGCGCTACAGAAAGGGTAAGAATAATTAAGAACAAAGTAAATATAGTGTTAAGTGTTAAAGTAAATGTACAAGTGTGTGCCTGTATGTGTGTCAGCACCAGAGCGTGTGTATGAACCGTCAGTGTCAGTACGGTGAGGAGGTTATCAGCTGAGACAGATTGTCATCCTTTTCGAACTTCAACTCTTTGAACTGTTATAGCCACAGGATCCCAGGAGGTTCACAGCTCACATTGTGCAGACTGAGCGGAGAGCCCCAGCAGGTCCACAACCTCCACTTCTTTCACCAATCAGATTATCCTGGAGAATGAAAAGCATTCAAGACTCCTGATGACTCCAGAGCACTTGGAGCATGGCAGTGTATATTCCAGTGTGTTTGAATTGTGCACATGGGCAGAGAATACCATAGGACCTGTTCACAGCCACGCTGGACATGAATGAGGCTGTCAAAACCCTTTCAAAAGCTTCCTGTTAAAGCAGCTCCAAGCTGATACTCCTCTACATATACTGTAAAGTTAGATAAAATACTACAGGAGTTTGTGTTTCAGGTTATCTTTATGCTGCTGTCAGAGACTGCTTTACAAATTTTAATATAGACTTACCTGTTAAGCATACACTCCTTTGCTCAAGATCTTGTACATTTTTGACTGCACATAAAATACATTGAGCATTGTTGGTGTAATGGTTTGTTGTTATGACTGTCAAAAATATTGTGTGTGTGTGTGTGTGTGTGTGTGTGTGTGTGTGTGTGTGTGTGTGTGTGTGTGTGTGCGTGTCTGTGGAAAAACAGATGTGTTAAAGATGGTTGATTCAAATAGCTGCTTTGTCTCCAAACATGGCCAAAACAAAGTATAATAAAGTAGCACAATCAAAGATGGCTCTGGCATGAGGTGCCAGGGGAAATTAACGATTGACTACGAACAGATTAATGTGTCCTCAGTCACATGTGTTTGCTCACGTTAACCAATAACTGGCCTGGCTTGAACATAACAATAGACTCATAGGTATTCGTTGGTCTATGTGTTAGCCATGCTGTTCTAGGTAAGGTAGAGATGTAAACTAGCAGTTACATTACAAGTGCTGAAGGAATTGCTTGTATTAGTGTACCTTTGTACAGTACTTGTTGTTGTGTTGGGCCAGTAAACTGCAGTTAACCACTTGATGCTTGCTCTGCCTTTAGCAACTCCTTTTTTTTTGCTGCTAAACCCAGCTGGTTGACCTTGTGCTTACATTCACTTTCCTGGTCTTACATCCTTTGTGGTAGGCTAACTTGGTAAGCTGCAAGAGTTCAGTCAATGCGGGCCTCCTGCTCAGGCGAGCCTGTGGAGTCAGCTTTGTTCCCTACTCTTGTGTTGGGATGTGGCGAGGAAGAGCACTAATATAACTATCTCAAAAGAGCAATAAAGTAAAAGAACTCCTGCTCTTGATGAGCAGGGCAGAAGAAGGCCAGGAGAATGATTCTCTCCTTTTGAACGATTCTCCATTTTAGTGGGCTGAGCTCTGTATTTGTTGCTTGTTGATCCAAAGCGCCGCCTTATATGGGGCAGTTTAGTAGAGACACAATAAAAGTATAATGATCTAAGTTGCATTATGGAAAATGACTTTGTTCTAAGGTTGATATTATGCATTTGCAAAAGGGTTTGTGACATTGAGCAAGTGTTTTCAGTCCATAGAGAACATGTTATTTTTGTTGTTGTTGTGATGTTTGTTTGTTTGATTGTTTGGTTGTTTTGTTTTGTTTTAAGTAATTACATGTAAAGTCACCAACCCTGGAATACATGTTTTGTTTTGTTTTGTTTTAATTGTAATTTCATTTACAGTGTTTTTGAATGAGAAACCGTAAATGAAATTAAATGCAATGAAAGCTGTGTATTCACTTCACGCAAAGTGGAGGATTTTCACAGCATGTAAATGTTCTTTCATGGTCTTGTGAGCAAATCCTGATATCAATACGCACTGCATATCCTCGATAATATTTTACATCCATACAGTGTAACACAACAGCCTTTCTTCTGGTCACACTGTCCTCCTGACTAAAAGCCTTTTGACGTAGCATATAGATCCTTAATGAACGGATCAATTTTCCTCTGGTCATCTCTGTAATGGTGTTTTCTTCCTACAAATTCCAGCCTGTAATATGAATAAAGACAGACGCACTATACCTCCCTCTTCTCGCTTCCTCTATCCCTACTCTTTCTGCTCCAAAAGCAACTTGTCATATCAGGAAACTATTGCGAGCATATAAAAAAAAAATGCAACAACAAGTTTCATTTCCATATTACTACAATGGATGGGAGATGTGTTTCCAACATAGTGAGACCAAAGGGCACCGCTGAACAAACACAACAATAAACCTGACAAGCACTGTACCATATAGATACCGGCTGTTAGGGAATGGAAATGATAGCTAATTCAATATAATCTCATTTTTGGTCTCCTTTTACTAATCGACTTTTTTTGTCTGATGATACTGAATGTTGAATAATAAAATGAGAGTGGGATACTTCTTCAACAGAGTATATATTGTTGTATTAATTAGGATAAATGGTTGTGTGTGTTACAGTATGTTCATCAAGCAATTCATTTGTTGATCGGGGAGAAAGTACAGTGTTCAGGATGATATTGGGTTTCCCCTTCCTGTCTTTGACTTGGGTGCCATCATGCTACCTTGTTGTGAGCACATATACAGAGAATTACGGTCATATGCGAAGTGGCTTGTAAAATGTGCACTGACATTTTTACCTCTCAATCTATCCTTTGCTGTCCAAACACACACACACACACACAAGCATACACATATTGTATGGTTGGTATTCTACAATGTAGACTTATGAACCTTATAAACGTAAAAAGATTTCTCAGCCATGTGATCGTATACTGCTTGCTGCACTATTAACGAACACACAAAAGCAACACAAAGAAAGTCTTCCCAGTTATCCACACTGTAATCGCTGTACGACTGGACATTCACTCCATCTGGGCCTTTGTACATGGTGGGCACTCGATCTCCTCTCTGTCCATGTCCATAGGCACTGGGCTGCTTGCCATGGCCCAGGCAGGGGCTAATGAGGGGTGAGCTATAGTTATGTGTGTTAGTTAGGTAGGTTGCTTTATCAGTTATTGAACTGGTGTGTGAGCAACTAAAGTTGAACAGGTTATTAGTTTCCTCTGTTCCCTGGTTCCTTGCTTGAACCCAGGATGCTGGGATGAGGCAACAGTTTATGATCCTCTCCTGCACTGCACACGGATGTGGTATGGGTACAGTGTGGAATTATGGTTAGGAATGATTTGGTTCCCCTGGATACAACTGGCGAAGTTCTTCCAGTGAAGACATTTTATTTGGCTGAATGTTAGATACCTGACTGGAGTGTAAATGCGGATAAAGTTGGGGAGAATCTTACTGTGTGAGTGTTTTAATTGCTAGCTGGTCAGCCTTATGAACATCTTGAGTTTCCCGCTGTGACTAAAAAGAAGCTACTGCTGATATCAGTTTAACGTGATTTTCTAATCCCAGTTGTGGTCAACAATGGTTGCTTCACCAATAGCCTTCAACTGGTTAGTACCACCTTTATGAAGAGTCTCTGTTCAGTCAACTCTGTAGTTGACCTGTCACAATGATTGCACCCCACACGAGGGGCGATGCAGATTGGAGATTCCTGGATGTATTTCGAGTACATTGAGTTTGGTCCAGGGAAGATTATAGAGGTGGCTGGTTGGCAGAGAGGTACTGGGGAGTAGGTCAATGGAGCAGTTGTGGGGTGGTGATGTGGCAAGTAGAGTGCTTGCTGCTTACTTCAGAGAGGTCATGGTAGGCAGCTGGAACAGCTGAGAGGGCTGGGGACAGCTTGAAGGACAGCTGGAGACAGAGCTGTTGGTCCAGTCTAGCTGGGGGATATGAAGCTTGAACCAGGTTTGGACACCTCCATGTCCTGATCTTTTGGCAGATTAGGGCAGGCAGAGAGATAATGTCCCTGTTGGCCACAGTAGATACAGAGGCTCTCCTTCAACCTCCTCTGGCACTACACTGTAGTCTACAGCCTTGTCAGCAGACATGGGCAGGAGAACTTATGGGGTGAATGTGGACTAGTGAAGGGGTCTGGACCTGTTGTGATGCTGTGTTTGAGCTGTTATAAAGGGGCTTGGGCTTGTAGATGGTCTCTACATCTCTCCCTGATGCAGTTATCTAGTCTCATGGCTAGCAAAATTAACGCTTCAAGGGACTTGCATGGCTAATTTGGCTTTTGTATTTTCTGCCACGGCATGAATAAAAACTCCTGAAGAGAGACACTGTCCCAGCCACTCTCTGCAGCCAGTGTATGACAGTATACAGAACTAATACAGAAAAATCTGCCACAGACCTAGAGCCTGGCGGAGAGAAAGTAGTGAGCTGGCTGCTTCTCTGTCCCAAATGGGGTGATGAAAAATCTTCCTCATTCAGAGGTAAACTGATGGTAAGGAAAACTAAAATGTGAGTCACGCTGCAACCAGGCTTTGGCCCACTTGTGGCCCAACCAGAGAGCAGACTCACCACAAAAACTATTTTAGATTTATCGGAGTGGTATGTGGCTGGCTGCTGTTCAAACACTAAGGAACACTGAAGAAGAAACAGCCTGCAAGACCCCAACTCACCAGAATAACACTCTGGTATAGGCATGTGAGGCTCCTGGGGAAGGGGAGCTGGAGTGGCCTGGGAAGCTGGAGAGGCGGGGGTAGCCGCTGAAGGTTGCACTGTGACAGTGGTCATGGAAGCAGAAGAGTGGATACTTGGTCCACTGTGGAGCTGAGTGAGCTGAGGGTCTCAATAATGTCATGAAGAGCCTTCTCGTGTTTGCCTACCAGCGTGCCTTGGGCAGCTAGAACATGGCGGAACCAGTCTGGGTCCGTGGGATCCATGTGGCGGGACTGTTCTGTTAGGCAAGTGGCTTTAAGGATAAATAAAACCGAGTCTGTGGTGGGGAATGGATGAGGGGTGAATGACGAGGAGCTGGTGAGTAGCAGGTGAGGGGTATGGAGACTGAAGACTGTCTGTTGTTATGTTAGGTAACAAAAGTACTGGTTATGGTTAGGAAAAGATCATGGTTTGGCTAAATGTAAATGAGTACGTTGAGTCACTTTTTCTGTATTAAACCAGACCACAGTCTTTCCTTAACCTTGACCAAATTCAGTGAGTGCCTAAACACTACAGTAAAAAAAGATGAATAATGCTGTAGTCAGATCAGATATTTTTAAGGAAAAAAAAAAACAACTAAAACAAGCTGCCTATTAACATTTTACTGATTTGTTTGGTATTTGTGACTTGCCATATGTTTATTTTATATTATGTTAATGGAAAGAAATATGAATAATTTTTCCTGTTAAAAGTATTTACTGTTGCATTGTCACTGTATATTAACATCATGTAAGGAGACAGGATTGGACATGTCAAAGCAGTGTCTTCAAATCACTACCTTGGAATTTTCCTTTAGCCCACGTAGTGTGGAATTCTGATTCATGAAGTCTTCAGAGTTTAACAAAATATTCTCAGGACTGCCACCATTTGAAATTTCCTCATGCATTACATGATGTCCCTGTGCCATATTTTCTTTCTTTATTGCTTCCTTTTACCCACTATGCGCATACACATGTATGTTGACTAAAAAATATAGACATATCCACCTGTTCGATTACTTCAACCAACATATTTTCTTAATGTGACAAAGATCTACAGAAAAGTGAAACAAAAAAACATAGAGTCTAAGTGCAGGCTGAAGGAAGACATACCCTAGCATGAGGAAGAAATGGTAAGGTAACCAGGCAGGCAGGCAGCCAGCCTGAACTGTAATTAATGAACAAGTTTCTCATGATTAACTTTTATTAAGCGATACTCCTGAGTCCTCTAGCCGGCAGGTAATAGGAGAGGCCTGGGGAGAGGGAGAGAGGGATGGAGTGAGGGAAGGACGAAGGAGGGAGACACTCGACCCCATTATTTCTCCTCAGTCGCTCGTAAAAACAGCATCCCGTAAACTCATAAAATCCTTTCCCACTGTAACTGGGCCCATACGCTGTGGCCTGGTGAATTAGAAGGGCATGTAACGCACAGCCAAGGAAGCCTACTATAGAAGGAATGTTACATGTCTGCATTTAGAGATGGTGTTCATTTCTCATGTAAAACAATTTACTCAATTCAAGAGAGATGGTGATGATAATGATTATTATTATGTGGATACTGCAAAGTAAGAACTAGTACTGTACCTGACTGATTAATTGATCACAGGGATGCTTTATGTCCATTCATTACTGGCACTGGCTTTGCTAATTTTTTGTTGATTCTTCCTACACAATTGGTCATCCAGTCAAAGATTAAGAATGACATATAGAAAATAGAAAACAAACTGCTGTACCACCCCAAGAGATGTAGCATTACACACAAACACCTTTGCAGGTGCACAAACAAACAAGTAGGCACAAACAATCTCCAGTTTCCAGTAAGATCCAATTGTAGCACAGCACTCAGTGGGACTTCTGGTATTCCTTGTTTTCCACAATCCTTTAGAAATCTGGCTTGTATTCTGCAGCGGCCACTCGAGACAACTCCTTCATACGTGAGTCAGGAAGAATAGATCAATGCCTGGATTTCATGTGTTTCAGAGTACAAACAAGGAGATTCACAAGAGTCATCTAGCACAATGCTCAAATTGTGGAATTTGTCTGAATCAATATCAGTATTACTATTAATCATTATTATTATCTGTTCAAAAGCTTATACCATTCTTGAAGCAAAGAAAAGTGTCACTGAGATGTTTTGTTGTTTTTTACAAATTTGCCTTTATTGTACTGCTTAGCAACACATGCAGCATTCAGTTCTACCTGATTTAATAAAAATGTCAGGGTTAGTACATCTTCTGAACTTTTACTCTGAACAATATCTAATTCTGTATGTAGAATTTCAGAGATAAGAAGCCTTTAAAGACAACCAAGAAGTCTGCAATGTTTTCCAGATGTGATCAGAAAGTTGTTGAGTTGTTTGCGCTTGTGTCTGTATGGATCAAGCCTGGCTCTGTCCAAAATTCAACATTTAAACCTACAAACACCTCTAAAACTGACTAACATTTTCAAATCAGACATGGAAAGAAAAGTTAAAATGACAATTTGTGGTTAGGAGGAGTTAAATGCTAAGTATTTGTTAGGGGCAAGCAGCAGGATGCAGTGACCTTGGTGTATTTTTTTACTCTAGAGAGAGTCAGGCTAGCTCCAAGCTTTGTGCTAAAGTAGGCCAATTTTCCCAGCACCATACTTAACATATAGACATTAGAATGTTATCAGTTTTCTTATTTTTCTCACTTGGAAAAATAGGAAACATTTTCCAAAATACTGAACTAGTTCTGTACTCTGTTCCCATACTTTTGCCTAGCTTTCCACTTGCTTGTGATGATGTTGCAAAATACAATGACAACAAGTTTAGTTGAAGGCATTGATATGTGGACAAATCGGAGTGGCTCTCACATTAGGGCAATAATTAACATTTAAGATGGAAATATATTTTTGATTAAAATACACATTTGATTAAAAAAGACGACAGGATATGAATGAAAGAACCATATACATATACGCAGGCAAAGAGTAAGGCCAATAGAAATCACATGTCATTGGTATCTTTGTAATTTGCCATATAGAACTATTTAAGACAACATGAAATATTGGGGAAAATAGAAACTATACTGGCCTGACAGTATATACAGTAATTGTAACTAAAGATGATTCATCACTGAATAACACCCCTGCTGAGTACAATTGCCCATGCCCAACAAAACTCAAAAGAGCATCAAGCTTTGTGGAATATATGGGGAATCACATCAAATCAAAATTTGAGCTCATATTTCCAAATATAATAAACAGAGATCCAGGCTGCTAACACCTAGTGAAATCTATGGCTTAGTCCTCGGAATCACACAAGCATAAAGCCAGCGTGGTCCTCATGTAAGAGCGTTTCATAAGGCGAGCATCCTCCTAAGATGTCAGCACTTCATAAAGGAGCATTAGCCATTAGCCACAAGGGCTCACATCTCATCCCAGCCGCTTTAGGACTGCCGTGTCTCTTAGCATGCCTACTAACATATGTTATTAAAATGACACCTGCTTTACGACAGCTCCAGATAGGGTCAAAATGACAGTCATAATCTATTATCTACTTGATGTTTTTGAAAAGTAAGAAGTGCTGTATGTAAGGTCAGGAAAACAGAAGAAGTAATAAAAAATGTGAAGACCAGAAAGTCAGTGAAACAGCTGAGAATCCTGAGAATCATCAAAGCCATTCTACAGTATCTTCCTGATAATCTTTTGTCAGTCACATTGTTACAACCCTATCATCCATTTGTTTTATGTTCTCTTTTTTTCTCTACCCTTACCTTTGAGCTGCTCTCTAACACTGCATATACACTCTGCAAACAAAATTCCATTGTGTGTAATAGCATGACTACAAGATGGGGGACATTGGTTATTTTGCACGTGTGTGTGTGCATGTGGACATTTTTGTGTATGACTGTACAAGAGGAAAAAAGTGCATAAAAACATGCACACAAAGAGAATGAGTAAAGAATTCAAGTGTATGGGTCTACGTTTACAACTGCATGACTATGTGTACATTTGTGTATGTATGTTTCTGTGCAGGGAAGGATAGGACAAGAAAAGAGCATGTATATGAATATACAGTCGTTTACATTTGTACATGTTTTGCGTGTTCACTTGCATTTCTCTCTGACAGTGAGCTCTGTGTGTTTATATGCATGCCTGTGCAATGAGTTTGTGTGCCATGCAGATGTTGTTATATCAGGACAAAGGAGCACATGGGAGCAAGGGGAGCAGCTATAGCAGAACAGACGGACACAATGCATCGTGCCTGCCAAATATGGCACCTATTCAATTGCAATCCTACTTATCTATGTGAGAATCAATGAAAAGTGCTTAGAATACCATCCTGACTGTATCTATGTCCACCACGCTGAGCATAATAAGTTAACCTGTTGTTTATGAATATAATCAGGGAATCGGTCATTGCTACCTGGTAGTGTTAGACTTTGACAATAGCTCTGAATGTACCCCCATATATTTCAGGATATCTGTGTATGAAGTGAAGACACACAATAGGGCTGACAGCTTGGCTGATGTATCAGCTTCCAGCCTTCCTCAGGTCCAGCTGACACCTCTGGAAATTGAAAACGGTGAGGGCCTTGTTCGCCGACGAATGGTCGTGCAGTGCAGGATGCACACAAACACACATACACATCCCAGCATTTCCCATTCATGGAATATATATTCTCATGCACCCCTTGTGCAAGATATTTTAAAACATGAATAAAATCTAAATGAAATCTTAACATACTAGCGTGGCACTATACATCCCCCATGCCTTGTGTGGATTGAACATGCTCAGTGGAGGGTTCAAAGTGGGGTAACCTTGGAAATGTGAGCAACTGCAAATTCTTGATATGTAGACTCCTTCCCTTTTGTTGCTTGCTGTGATACAAGTACACATAAACTGCTTGGGAAGGCCATCACCATCAGTTAGTAAGCTGCATTAACTGTGAACAAGTAAAAAGGTTTGAAATGTAAATTTTTATTTTTTTTTATTTTTCATCTGTATTGGGGAGGTTTGCTTGGCTTTAATTATAATGTTGGTGTAGTCAAAAGTAGATTGTTACTTTAAACCTTTATGGACGAAACCCTGCAGTGCTTCCACTGAGCATCCTGTACATCACACAACCTTCCACTCTCCCATTAGCAGTGTTATTTAAATCAATTTGCCATTTCTGTGATAAAATCAATGGAGTAAGCCTTCAGCCCTTATTCAAATAACATAGCATGTATTAGTGTCACAAGACTTCCATCCTGACATGTCAGAACAGCTACAGCTTATTGCTTATTGCCTAAGCCATTAATTGATTTTTCTTCCAGATCCTATAATTTAATATGTCCAGTATATGTCAGGGTCTTCACTGAGCAAATTCCTTTACTATGGAAAATTAAGAAAAAGAAGTCAGTACAACACATTAAGTCAGACAACTTAATTCCAACAACACAAATTGCATTCTTTTACTATTGTTTCAACTAAGTGGTTTCAAATGTGGCTGTGACTGTTTCCACTTATGTGCTCTTAAAAGGGATGACTCATCTTAAATACCTCCATGAGTGCACTTAGGGACAAAACCACTCGATTTGCTTTTAAAAGCATTAATATGTGTGATTCAGGGCATAATATGACATGTCTGACTTTATGTCATGTTTACATTGTATATCTCTAGCAACGAGGATGTAGCGGAGAGTACACTTACTCAACATTTTGTATGGATGTTCAATCTTTGTGAGGTAATGTTATCTCAGTACACTGCCGCTGAGCAGTGTCAAACTGAAGAACAGGGCCCATAGCTACTGTAGAGGACCACTGAGATCATATTCCCTCTGTATTATGTGTAATGTTTTTGATTTAAATAAGAAAGTAGTACTACTACTTAACAGTTTTAAAAAAATCAATGCTACATACATATTTCGGTTGGTAGTCAGAACATATTAAGGTTTAATATGGTTAAAATATGGAAGACACAAATGTGTGGTACAACTTAGATAGACAGTGGAAAACACAGACTTAATGCCTTTAGCAATAAGAGTACAAACAAAGATGATGGGTTTACCACATGCTACAATATTGGAAAAGGAATGCTGGAAGTTTGATAACTTTGAAACAGTATTTAGAGTCATTTTGGAAAATGTGATTTAAAGAAAGGATAAGGGGTTGAGGTTGTTTTCAGGGGAACTTGGAACCATGAACTTAGTATTTCTAAAAATTTTGGCAACAGGCCTTCTATCAAAAACTATTTTTTCAACCAAAAAAAAAAAAAAAAAACACAAGAAAACATTCTTATTGATTTAGTTTACATTGTATATTCTTTTGGAATAAAATTTCAAGGTCCACTTGTGCTTTTTGCAGAGCTTTTAACCACATTTTATGGTTTTGCTCAGTGGCAGCAATAATTTTGTGCTTACTGTGATCCTGTATTTACTTATTTACCTGTACATCACAATTAAAAAACATTATTTTCTGTTTCATAAGGCATTTGCTGAAATTTACACCTGTCCAGTAATGTGGTGAAAAGTGTTTTTTCATCTATACAAACATTAAAACTGGCAATAAAAACACAAATCTGAGTTCATAATCATCCCACCACATTTCAACTCAAACTGTATACAGTCACCATCTGAGCCAAAAGATTGTATTTCTCCCTCTACCTCTTCTCCCCTCCTTTTTCTCTTTTCTTCTAGCTACTTCTCATCACTCCGAGTGACGAGCCTCAGTTGATGAACCGGAGTCGGGGAGTCAGGCGTCGACACCGGCCCGCCAGATCTTGCTCGGCGGTGTCGCCCGCCATCCGCAGTGTTGACGAAAACAAGGATTTTCACATATTAATGAATAGACCGCCGTACCTTGGGAGAGGTCTGGGAGAAAGAAAAGAGGGGAGGAGTGAAAATACAGAGAGGGAGGGGTTGGATTCATTCGGTATCAATTTAGTTGGTATTCCTTTGGGGATATGCTAATATTTTCTGAGTGGCTGTGTTCTCTCTCTGTCTCTTTATTTCTGTCGCTCTCTCTTTGTGACCGCTGTACCATGTTAGGGCTGTGGCCTCCTCCACGGCACCGAATAGGAAGCAGCAGCAGAGAGTTACAGATGAAGAAAAACAGGCAAATAAATAAAAAAGTGGGATCAAACAAAAAGACAAGAAAAGAAGAGTGATAGAGGAAGGGAGGGTGGGATGGTAGCACCTTGACGCCGATGTACAGCTGCTCTCTCTCTCGGCGTGCTGGTTTCACCTTTCCAACCCCCTCCTGTCTGTCGAGTGACGCGTTTGATTTCGCCGCATTCATACATCAGTGCACCCGTGCAATGCTGACACCTCATCTCAGCCAGCCGACTTTGGCTACCGAGGCCCTGCTTTGCATAGTGCATACCCCCACCTCCTCCTTCCTTGCTTCCTCTCCTCTCTTCAGTGTGACACTCTGCCCATCTTTAAAGAGAGAAAGATAGATCAGGAGTGGAGGAGCTGGGTTTCGAGGGGGAGGGAGAGCGAGATTGCAAGTGACAGAGAGGAGGAGAGAGAAGAGAGGGCATCTGGAAGAAGAAATCAGGAGAGAAAAGAAACACTTCTCGCTAATTTATGCTATCACTGTCCCTCATCTTTTCATTGTTGCTCCCTGTCAGTTAAAAAAAGACATTCTCACAGCTTTCTGTCTAATATCTTTTTTCATCCTCATTTTTTTTCTGTGCCAATCATTTGCTACAACCTTTACCTTTGACTGACTGCACACAAACACATCATTTCAAAAAATGGGACATTGCTGTAATGACGAATGAAGACAATGCCCATTACCTCAGAATGCAATAATTATGTTTCTCCAATTAGTAAGGAGCTCTAACTGTAGAAATTGCTTGAACATTATTTGAGAACAGTTCTTGTTATAATCCTGGACCCATGGTCCAGGATGGAAACAACTGCAGCTCAGGACAATATGACAGCTCTGGCTTTTTGATATGCATATTTTTCTCTGCTTTCGTTAACTAGTGTGTGCTTATTAGTTTAATGGGTTTAATGAAATAAATCTTGTATGCTAATGTGCAGAAATGCTTTAAGAGCCCAACTGGAGGTGTTGGATTATGTAGTGCTGCTTGCAATAAAAGCAGCATAAGCACTGCTGCACAATGCAGAATCTTAAAATGACCCATACTACTCCCATTCCATTGATTGATTTCAGATACTCACATGCAATAATACACCTTTATTTTTACACTGTCCTCAACTATTATAATTGTATATTAAATACTTTGCTGTTCTGGAGAGCTTTTGATTATATCACATGATCTTCTTTGTTAAATGTCTGCTTCCAGCAAGAACCTCATTTTTTTGTGTGTATTTAAGCCAAGCTTGAACAATTTCCTTGTTAGTTTCTTCCTACAGTTCAAGGACAACTAAGCAAACTCCATCAGGGAAGATGTATAATGTATTCCAGCCAGAAACAAGCTTTTTCTTGTATTTGTAAGATTGCTTTCTCAATTCATATTCTATTCACAAGTCTAATTTAAGTGAAGTGGAATCTAGTTGAAATTGCCATTCTCAGTTTTCAGAGGTGTTAGGAAACTTAGAAGCTTAGGTACATCAGTTGACATGTTGCCCTGTCGTAGCATTATATTAACTTATTTGAGCAACGGCTTAAAAATGAAACAAATAAAAGAAAACTGCTGTCTGGTTGTGATATAGATTCAAAGATTTTTGGAATTATGTGTATGGTGTGTGTGTATGTGCTAGGTAAGGAGTTCTGGTGGATTTACTGACCCTGAACTGATGCTCTTGAGGAAAACAATATATAGGCATCAAGACTAATATCACATATTGACACCTTTTCCTCTCTTTTCTTGTGTGTGTAGGTGAGAAGGGGGACAGGAGAAAAAGAACGGAGTGTGAATGTCTCTTTGAACTGTCACACTGTTGCCCCCACCCCCGAACACACATACACATACACACACGTCCTAATGAGAGAGAGAGGGGCTTCCGCTGTGCCAACCCAGGGGCCAAGGTGGGAGAAACACTTCTCTCCCAGCACCCATTGTAAACACATGGACCACCCCCACCACCCCAAACACATACACACACTCAAAAACAGACACACATGCACATAAACATCCACTGAGGCCTCCCAGGGCCTGACAGGCTCAGATAAATCAGGCTCTCGACACTCCTCCGCCCTCCCCGCCTCTCCATCCCTGCTGCCCCTCCCCTCGTCACCTGGGGTGGGAGGAGAGTGTTAATTTTCCTCGGGGAGAAATGTTTGGGTGGGTGGGTGTGGGGCCATGGGGAAAGGATCAGGTGTGTGCGCGTAATGATGGTGGGGGTTAGCCAAACTTCTAAACTTGCCTGCTTGGAGAGAGTAGAAAGTCATAGGATTGAAAAGCAGAAGATCTGCTAATGTGACAGTGGTTCCTCTATAACGTGATTACTGACTGAGATAAGATGAACTGTATTATCCTTGCAAGGAAGGATGGGCTCAGACTTGAGCCACAAAATCAGCAAATTCTAACTGTAATACATCCTGGATTAAAAACAAAATATAAGCAATATAAAACTCAACTTTTGCATTATAGGCAAATATAATTTTGTCACACAGTAACAAAAGTTTATCTTATGTTTATGGCATAAGCTGTTTGCTATCTACTGCATCATTTCATGGGGTTCAGATGGTTAAGAAAGCCTTTGTAGTTACCCTGCCTGACACAGAATATCCTCAGAATACACCCTGGCACACAGCCTACTACTGTATATTCTTGCTTTTAGATCTTTACACTGGCTTCCTGTTTGTCAGAGAATTGATTTCAAAATATGACTGTCGGTTTATAAAGCACTGAATAGTTAAGTTATGGTGGTTATGGTAGAATGGTTATATATATTTCAGATCTACTGCTATGTTATCAACCATCCAGACCAAGTGCATCTACATATTCCCAGCTACAGTAGGTGATACCCAATACAAACAATATATATTACTCACTATGTCTCAGAATGGACTGAAAACCATCACTTTATTCATCATTGATTTTACTGACCACTGGATGAGCGTGCTTAGTTCTTCAAATTGAACACTCCCACTTCTGAATTTCACTTCAAAGGTGAAAGATGGAAATGTCAAAATGCACCAGGCTTCAATAGATACATAAGAAAAATATCAGTTTTGTTTTTACATCTCATTTGGAAAAACTAGAATAGAAACTTCTTTCTTGAGGAAAACCAGTGTACACTCAACAATGTGTGGATATATGCTGTATACACATGCTGACCAATCCTCCTCAGTACAACTTGATCATGCTCTTCACTACAGGTGATAAATGTCATACTGACCATTGTGAGTACATAGGCTTACTAACAACAAAAGAAGAACCTTAATCTATCTTTTCTTGGGACATAATTTTAGGGCAAGGTCCATTTAGTAGCTGCTTTGTCTCCTTTGATCACGTCATGATCGTCATCAGTAGGTGGTTTTCTCAGGTGTTGATTTTCTCAATTTTCTGAACACTTTTAATGTTTTTCTATTATCTTTGTTTATCAACCATTTCCTACTCCACAAAAGTTGCCTCATCATATCACATCTCTTCCCAGGTAAAACCATCCACCAGATCAAAGAACTTGCTAATTCTTTATACCCCAGGAGTAAACACTGCCTAAACTTGGGATGACTGAGTTTTGCACCTCAATGCCTTTTTCCTCCTCTTTAAACTTTTAATTTCTGCCTTTTTATATATGTCTGCTGTGTCTTGTAAGCTGTTTGTTTGTTGTGCACGTGGCTGTTTATATTCCTTGCATGTCTTCTGTGCTGTGTTCTCTCTTGCAAAAGAGATCTTGATCTTAATAACCTTACCTGATTAAACAGAGGTTATAAATGACAACAACAATAGGTAGAATAATAATGATGAGGAGGAGGAGGAGGAGGAGAAGTAGGTGAAGAAACAACGACAAAGTTTCACTCAAACATAAAAAAGAAAAGGTGAAAAAAGTTTCCAAATTAAAGACATTGGATTATCTGTTTGTTTTTTTCTGTTTTATTGTTGTTGTGACATTGTTGAGGAAAATTTGAACCAACCCCTTAGCAACTTGTGCAGCTACAAGTGCCTGGCAACAATTCTAGTAACTTTTGGGCAAACCTCTGCTTCACTACCTTGAAGAGTGTCACCATTCTTTCTCAGTGAATGTGCTCTCATGTGGCTGTGTGCTTGCAGTATTCAGTGAGTGGCAGAGAACAGCAGCAGATTCATTCGACCAATCATCAGCCAGGATTGTGATACGCCGTGAATGTGCAACAAATCATTGATCCCCATTGTTTGTCTGAGGAACTCCTCCGCTCTCTCTGTTTTTCTTCTAATGCCATAAGAGTTTATTCCAGTGTTAAGCTCCTTGTTATTTTTCTCCTTATTCAGTCTGCACAACAGCCTTCATGGAAAGAAATTAGGGGTATATTTAGGTGCATACTGATGACACCATAGCAGCTTGAAAAATAATATCAAATGATAAAGCTACTTAGTAAACTTTAGTTTGACTTTATTTATCTAATTGTTTTTTGTCTTTTTTAATTTTAATTTTCTTAATTCTTGTTTATATGTACATTGTTAAGTAATGACATCACAGATAGTAAATCACTGTGTGACATCATCTATCAACATCTAGACGCAGTTGTGTTTTTACATTTATGTTTTTACGTCTATGTAAAAAGACTACAAACATGACTGCTGGTGTAGCAAGCAACAAACATAAGTAAGTGTTAATCAGTGGATCCTTCTTGCCCAATACTGCCTTCAAAACGTTGATAGATGTTGCTTGATAATGTCACACATTAATTCATGCCTTGACTGCCTTGGTGATGCTTTATTCTGTTTCTTTTATTGTATCTGTATACTGTATTGATGAATATTTCACTCATCATTCTGTGATTATAGCTTTACAAGTTTACTGTTTTCATAGCCCTCATTTATTGTTTAATGTGTTTTGTGCTCTTTTCTGAATAAAGTCCACTGAGTCTGATGGTGAGTCTGGAGGTGACAGTTGACAGGTATCCTGTTGCATGCAAAAATGCCAGGTTTAACATTTGAATTAAGCAGGACCTGAACATTTGTCACCTTTACACCTATGCCCTCTGCGGCACTTTTCCATTACTACACACAGACACAAACTGTGACTTTAAAAAGCAGCAAGCCTTGTTTGATTGACTTGCTTTTTTCTTATCTATTGTTCAGAGGTTTTACTGCACTGTATTTCCCTGTATTTTCCAACCTGAGGGAGCTCACCATGAGAAAACACTGAACAGATGTTGTTTTAACACAAAACGCTCACTTGTGGAATTGCTTTAATCCCCATCTCCCTCAACCGCCACTGAACATGGAACTGGGCAGAACCTGTGAATTAGCTCGGAGACTAATTGTGCCGTGTGGTAAACTCCTCCCGTCACGGACTAGAGGAGGTTTGTTTAAAGAAATCTCTACCAGGATTTGACCACTGTGGGATTTTAAAGGCTGCTATTAATTATTTTTTGCAAAGTTTCAAAAGTTTGATGATTTTATATTTCAGAAAATGTACTGTGTCTCTGAAAATTACATCATTTTACCTACTGAAATCACACCTTTGTCCATGTTCTCACCTTTATTTGAAAGATAAGAGGTGGGTGCAAGAGGGGTCTGCAAGTAACATTTTAGTGACGATACAGTAGGCATTACAATAATCCACCTTTTTTCCCCTTTTGTCCATAAATCCACAAAAAACAACTTAGATAACAAAGTCATGTTTCACAGTCAAACAGCCTCCAAATGACTCAAACAAGCAAAGAAGAAAACACAAATTTTCAATGAACCTCCTCAAAGAGTCTTTATTGTTTACTTTTTAATTAATCGCGTCGGTTCATTCTAACATGTCAGAATAAATACATTTTTCATCCTGGTGATATCAGCTTGCCTCTCTGTTATTAATGCTGCAAAGAATTCAGCCACTGTTTGCAAATAATATCCTCAAATTGAATCATTGTTGCATGAATATATGCAAAATATTCATTTCAGGCGGCGTGAGGGTTGAGTGCTTTTAAATTGGAGAGATCATTCATGGCTTCACCTTTTCAGGCGAGATAAAGTCATGTGCAGTAACATTACAATGTCAGTGTAAGCGAGGAGGGTGGGAGGAGGGGATGAAAACGTGAGGGATGAGAGAAGGAAATGGTAGAAATTAAGACGAGAGAAAAGCATTGGGATTCACTAAGAACAACAAAATCCAAAGCGAATGAGTACAGAGGAATTTAAGACAAAGGAATACAGAGACAGACTAAAGTCAGAGTAAAGGAAGACAGAGTAAAATAGAAGGCTACGCTCTTGTTTGCTGTCTTGTTCCATCATTTTATAAGCATCACACAGCAGGGATCAGTATTTGTGTGTGCTTACAGTTCTGTAATTACAGGTTGGTCGATTTGATAAGTCAGGTAAGTGACAAAATTTGATTTGAACTAGAAAGGACTTGAGGTCATACCTCCAGCAAGGCTGATGTTTTTTGTCATAAATTGTATCCAAAATAAACATACAGAAGTGATAGATAATTATGGCAGATGTGTGCAATAGTTCATGATAGAGAAGCCAAAATACCTCCAAAATTCCAGATTTTACATTGAGAAATCCTTTACACAATACAGCAACCGACAACCAATCATTTGCTCTGTAGCATATGATCCAATTTTCCACCAGATCAAATGAAATAAGTACCAGCACATGTATGAATGAAACTGTGGCTCATGTATCTGCCACCCAACCCAGCCAAGTTTAATAAAGTGTATCCTGCTGAGATGATAATTCTAACCTTAGATAACCTGTAGTACCAGCAGGACAGGGTTATTTCTCCCACTTGTACTAATGTGACTTTAATAGCAACTACAACACTGTAGCTCTTATGTTCAAGACTGTATCAGAGAGCTGTTAGCATAGTTGTGAGTCAAGAGTCTGCTTGACAACCTGCATGTCCCGGTCTGTGTTGTGTTGTTGTACAGGACTTTGCAATCTGTAAATATGCTCAATAAATAGAGTGACTGGACTCAACACTCCCCTTTGATTGATGGTAGGTGTTGTAGAACTGGTCGGCAGTGCACTGGACATCTCTGGGAAGAAGTTGGTGTAAACATTTTCTAGTGAGAGATTTAAAATGAAATTCTAAGTAAAATTATTTTACATTTAACTATGTTTCTTAGAACCGTTAAACTATTGGCATGAAAATATTCAGATTTCAAAATATTAAACCAGTAATGTCAGAAGTGTTTATCAGAGGGTTGCAACAAAGGGATTAGTTCCCACTGGGGTTGGTGTCACCTTCACTTTTGAAAATCCTGTTTTTGACCCTTTGGTTTTACAGTTTCAGTTTGATGCACTCACTAAAATCTATCGAGAATGTGTCAGATTACTGTGAAGTAAAAACAAAAAACAAAAAACAAAATGAGAAAGATGGTGAGTTGATCAAAATGTTGAAACACTAATCTGAGTTGCCTTCAATTTTGTCTGTGAGCTCACAGCTTTTATACTAATACTTTTATACTAAGCAGCAGTCCTTTTCTCCATTTCTCTTTTTTGGGGGGTGGGAGTTGCCTTTCAGGCAACACACAATTGCCCCACCTTATGGATAGAGGTTGTTGGGACCATATGCAGTCTGAGAAGAAATCTGCAGGCACTGCCACCTCCACTTAATCAGTGTTTTCATTTACAGTTAATAGTCACAGAAAATTATGCCAGAATTGAACTTCTATGTCAAAGTTAGTTTGACGGAAAAACAAATATTTTAGTTATTTGTCGAAAAGGCTCACTGTCAAGAAGATTAAACATTTCTGTTAGTGCATCAATAGCACATTTTATTTTCTATATAAGAAGCAAATTAACCAGTATAGTCATAACATTTGTCATTTGCTAGACATATAGAAATGCATGAATGTATGGTAATGTATGAAAGCAGGATTTTTTTTCTGGGGGTTGCGGAACCTCTGACTTCATTGTGTTTCCCTACCTCTGAAGCCAAACGTACTTAATGTATACAGCCACAATAAAAGCCACATCTTAGGCCTCTTGTGCATCGTCTGTGTTGTTCCATGTGTCTGTTTAGGAAACAAAGTATTCATTTTCAAAAACAGAATCCAAGAGAACACCTGTAAAGGCCTCATCAAGCCAAACAAACCAAAACAACAGTTTTAAACCAGCAGACCATCAGATAACACTGTGTAGCATTTGCATGTTAAGGTGATTTATCCCCCACACATGTTCTACCTTCCAACCCTGCTTGCTTGCACCATTAAAAGTTTCTATGTCCTGTATCTAATAGGGGGAAAAAACTAATATCCAAAAGCAAATATTATTCTCTCCCCCACCTCTGCCCCCACTTTCTTCTCTCTCATGCAGCTGCAGATTAACAAGTCTAAACACAGCATAATCACCAGCAGAATCAAATTCCTGAGATATGAACGCCGATGCTGTGCTCCCACCAATATTTTATGTTAATACAATAAAAATGTAAAGTTGAAAATAGCAGCTCCTCTTATTCTTCCTCTTTCTTTTTTTTTTCTTTTTAATGTAAAAGGTAAGCTGAAGAGTAGTAGAGGGAGGTGTGCTGGAGGGGGGGTTTCATCACATGGCCCAGGCTTCGCCGAGGGATAGGCTGTCGCTAGGAGACAGAGGCAGGGAACGGACCAGTGGCAATGATGTATTAACTGGCGAAGGTGGTTGACAGTAATCTTTGTCACTAGATGCAGTGGCTGTCTAAGTCCTGTCATTTTATGCATCTCATGCAAAACAGATGTACCAGGATACTACAT
>BRZM01000054.1:1801488-1833970 GCA_033238685.1 Lates japonicus | reverse complement strand
CTGAGCCCACCCCCTTTCCTTATAAAGCAAAACCCAGTTCATTATTTAGGAATGTTTTTTTTTTTTCAAAGATTCTTTTGTTGGCTGTGTGCATTGTCTTTATGTGAAGTTTTGTCTATTGAGAGTTAGTGTGGTACAAAATTTCCTCTTTGTTTTTCGACAGACATTTTTTCCTTGCTGAGCCACAGCAGAGGGATATGGTCAGGCAGTTCCATGTAGTTTTCTTGTTGAACCACAACACCAGCAGTAAACCTGCACAGCTGCCAAAACAAAGATACCCCTTACCCCTTCGGCAAATTCAGACTACAGAAGCCTCATATTAGCTTTGGCAGACCTTTCTGCATGGATGGACTGTGCAAATATGTCAATACACAACCATGAGAAAACTACTTTGATTCTTTACTTGAGTAAAGTATCAGTTCCACAGTGTAAAACCACGGAACTCTGTCCAAGGTCAAGAATGAACTTTTAATCTCAACTTTTAAACCAGCATGGACGAGAACTCCTTAAAATGCTCCAAAAATGGAAATGTGAACATCTACAATTCTGTTGACTGAACAAACTCCATCGGCTGACTGTGTAATGCTATCAAAAGCTCAAGAAGAGCTATTAAGTGGACCTTCAGACTGTCAACAAAAAATACCAAAATGAGTCAAGCATTCAAAGTATCACTTCATTAAAAGTTTATGGTTATTATATTATATATCAAGTACTCATAATGCAGAATAGCCCCTGTCACTGACATACAGTGCCTATAGAAAATCATACACCTTTGAAATAGTTACTTCATTTGTTGTACAGGATGAAATTAAAATCCATTTTAAAAAAGCTTTATCAAGCTTTATTTACATTTACATTTACATTATTTGTCCATAAAGCATGACAGTTATGAAAAATATTAAGAAATGAAAAAACAGAATATCAGGGATAGAAAAGTCATCAGTCCCTTTATTTAATATTTTGTCAAGCCACCTTTTGCTTTAATTACAGCCATCAATCTGTTTGGATATGTCTCTACTGAAGATGTTCAAGTTCAGTCAAATTCCATGGTGAGTGGCAGTGAGGTTAGAAGATGAGCAACCCACCCATCTTCAGCAGTCCATTGGAGGGACACATGTTTTCCTCAAGATTTTAATTTAAATTTATTGATAATGTCAAATCACCATTTTTCGAGTGGTGTGCTGTGTTTGTTTGTCAACAAACCTAACGGTTGAAGTTCAGTCAGTTTCAGATGTGTTTTTGCATGGAGTGAATGAGAATGTGTGTGGCACTTTTTTCAGGAAAGGCCTCTTTCTGTCACCCTGTCATACTTTGTGTAAAGCTTGTGAGATTGTTGTCAGTCCCAGTCCCTGTCCCGGCCGTAAAGACTTGTAACTCCTTCATAGTTGCCCCTAGCCTCTTGGTAGCCTCTCTCATCAATGTCCTTTTGGCTTGGACATCCAGTTTGGATGGACAGCCTGATCTAGGAGAGGTGTGCTATATGCTTTACACTTCTTAATGATGCTCTGAGCGGTACACAGGGGGATAGCTAAAGCCTTCAAAATCTTTTTGTAGCCCTCTCCTACTCTGTGCCTTTCTACAACTTTATCCTAGAGGTCAATTTAAAACACTTCCCCAACCATGGCGAATTCTTGGCAGTATATTGCATGACTAGTAGTGGAATCTTAAAGTAACAGCTGGTTTTATTCTAAAGTAATCAAAACCAATTGATGTCAGGTTGGACAGTTAGCCTGGGGTTTAATCTGGAAATTGATTGGTTGCACCTGAGCAAGTATATATAATGGCATACTTAAAGGGGCTGATCACTTAAACAAACCATGAATTTCACAAATTAATTTTAATATACTGTCCATAATTTTTTTAATGCTATTTTAATGTTGATTGTGAGGGTTATGATGTGAACTCAAAAAAGTCAGGCTTAATCTATTTTAATTTCCAGGGTGTAATGTGACAAGAGAGAAAAGAGATTATCACAGGATATGATGACTTTCTATAGACAATGTATTGTATTGTATTACTATCAATCGATCTGTGTTTTTATACACACATATTCACTCGCAAACACCCATAGACAATCTTGGGGAATATTACGTTGACTTACATTATTTTCCTGGAGACTTACTTTAAACTTAATAACCATAACTAATAACTACTGCTTGTCTAATCCTTTCCTTTACCTTACCTAGCTAACCTTACCCTAACCTCAAAACATGTGTTCACCATTAAAGTTAATGGTTTACATTACGAGAACTTGCTTTTTGTCCATGTAAGGAAGACAAATCCCTATAAGGTATACCACACACAATTACACACATATATACCAGTCAAAAGTTTTAGAACACCTATTTAACTCCATTTAAAGGTAATGAATGGAAGAATTTGAAGCAATTTACATGTCATAATTGCTTTTCTATTGACAATTACTGAAAATATATTTTAAAAAAAAGAAAATAAAATAAAGGTACATTCCCCAACTTTCTCTGTTGCCTTTTGACACCCTGTAGATTGATTTCTACGTAAAGGACTCGGCTCAAGTTTTCAGGATGCTTGCTCTAGAGTGCCTTTCCACAATAAAATTCTCTCTTCTGCAACACTACAGCAGTGTACTAACATTAGCTTTGTAATGGAGTCTGCACAACTGGTTACCACTATGGTCGGACAATTCTCAGCCGATTCACTATTTTTTTGAGATTTTACATTTCCAACTCATTCAACAGCCATACACATTCATAGCATTCTTTCCACTGTGGAAGTCAAACATTGTTTGGAAAGTTTGTCCCAACACTTGCAGAAGTTACCAGAACATGTTGCTTTCACCTTCTGTCCAGTTCATCCAGTTCATCTGAAACTAGTTCTGCAGGGTTTAAGTCTGGAGACTATGCTGGTCTTCCATCATTTGAATCCACTGTCTAGTTCTTTTCTTCTAATTTTCTGGGTCATTATCTTGCTGTAGAATGAACCCCTGACCAATCACTCTGTCTCCCTTTGTTACTTGCCTTTTCTCACCATTCTGATAGCAATACACAGCACCACTTTCTGTAGTACAGTATTGTCCTAATAATGCACCAGAGGGTGTAGTAACGTGGTTTGTTCCAACACTGACTTTATACAGACTGAGTGTTTGTAAATAATCAACCAAATTTGAGACACCTGTAGGAATTGTTTGCATAAACTTACAAAACATTTTTGGTGACCTAAACTTTTGTTTTTTGCTTCTTTTTTTTTTAACATTGGGCAGCTTACTGCTGACCTTTGTACCATTTAAGGTTATTTACTGGACTTGAACTGCTTCAGTTGCAGGAAAAATGTGGATACACTGTCAGATTTATACAAATACAGCAAGCAGAAACAGAATGTGAAGGAACCAGCAGAGCCCTTGTGATTGGCCTCAGGCTGTAATGGACATGAACAACCTCTGTGTTAACAGCATAGAGTCTACGTTTGTTTTTTGACACTAGTACAGAAAAGGCTTATCTATACTGCAGTGTTTTCAAGTAAGCTGTCTCATATGGTTCCTGGAACTGCTTATTTAGCTTTATGACATATCAAACTGTAGGAATTTGATAAAATTCAAGACAAATACACACAATGCATGGAGCTGTGTGGGATATGTTGTGTATGTGTGATGCCTTCAGGTACAGGGAGGTTTCACCACAATGTGACTCCAGCTGCTACAGAGAGGGAAGTTAATACCCAGGGCAGGGGGACACAGGGGAGAGTGTGTGCATGTGTGCATGTGTGTGTATGAAGGGCACTACAGCTGCGGCCCCTACAGATCTACACAGTGGAGTTGAATGGCTCTCACTCGGAGAGAGAGAGAGGGGGCTCAAAAAGCCATGCAATAGTAAGTAAAATCAGATCTCAATGACAAAACACATGTACAAACTATGACTAAAAGTCACCGCACTAGTACATTTTTTGTGTATTTAATGGATATGCCACCTTGTTTTCACAGCTATTAAAGCTCTTGTTTTGTCACTTCCTTTTTCTTTTTAGGTCTCTCCTCATGTCATTTATGCAGCAAATGATGACAGTGATATTTATCTCCATCTTACTTCTGAATTTATCACTTGTTTTCAGAGAAAAGCAGCTGATTATATAAATGAGAAAACAACTGCTCCCTCTTTTCCAGCCATGTCTGCTCTTGCTGCCTTATAGGAGGATATGTTAACTGATTCATTATATATGTACTTTTAAAATAATAGCTGCAAAATGTAAAACACTTAGCTGTGTTAAATAATCTTGTAATCTGGTAAAATATTATGTAGTTGTTAGTTTAAAAAAAATGATAATATGTGATAGATATTAAAACAGGAGTAAATAAGGCTACAAAAATTTTTAGACATTTATCTTGCTTTATGAGAGTTGTTACATGAAAATCAGACAGGTGTGTTTTAGATCAGAACCAAGATTTTGGACTCATGAACTCTTTTAATCTTTTAAGTTGCTGGTGAGTAGAACTTGTAAGCTTGTGAACTTGTGAAAAAAAGTGAATGAAGAGGAAAAACTGTACTGTTACAGTTGGTGTATTTCATATAAATAAAAATTTTGGTGTAAACAACCTTCATTATGTGTATGAACAACCATCACATAATTCTATACTCTTGTATTGATACTAGAGTTTCATAAAGAACAGAAAAAAGTTAAAGATAAATAGATCAAAAATGAATCCTGTCTTAAATCTTGTATTTTCCTAAGCTTAGACATATACAAAAGGTACTATAAATATCAGCTAAAATATCAATATTCATCGAGTGAGAATCTAATTTTATCAAACATAAAAAAAAAAATATAAAAAAGATCAAGTGTTGTATAGTCATAATCAAGAGTGAATGATTTCTATTTACCTCTGTTTTTAAACTCATAAGCCATGTCCCTGGGCAGTTTACACACTGCCAAAAAATTTGCAGTTGAAGCACTCAAAATTGTTGAAATACTGAAAGTGTCAGCTGAAACATAAGTTCAAAATGGCAGTTAAAATGAAACTGCTGGAAGGAATAGAAGATGCAGTTTAAGTGTGTAAGCAATGAATGAAGTTTGAGTGTCAAAGAAAGTGGCAGTGAAGCTGAGGTATGAGTTGAAGCGAAAATCCTGAAAATAACTATGCAAAATGCCACTGAACGATGCCAGCAGTTCATTTTAATGCTGTAGGAGATTAAGTATAAAGTGGCATTTTTCTTAATCTAATTGTTCTGTAGCTTTACTGATGATTGGGTTTTACAGCTTAGTGCACTTTTACAGCTACACCAGTTTTTCACTCTTCAGTCACATAAATTCTTAGTAAAAAGCCAATAATAAGGGCACACATGGCAAAGTAAACAAAAGCAATAAAGAACAAAAAGAGGAGAATCAGCTGAGAAGACAGTGTTTTTGTGTTCCGAGCTGGGTGGGCCACCAGGCTGTGAAGACACGGTGTCATGTGTTGTGCGCTGGTGGCGGCTGGCTTCACCATGTGTGTTTGGTATTAGTCTGCCAGGGCACCCACTGTAAATTAGACTCTGCTTGTCTTGGATTCAGTCCATCCAGATACACCGCTATTCCCCACTGCCAGGTCCACCACAGACAGTAGAACATTTGTCAGAAGTTAGCCAAGGAGAAGAAAAAATGCCCAGACACTGAAAAATACTCTGCATCATGGTTATAGTAAAATAATCAAGTGCATCGCAGGGGTGGTTTCAATAAGTTTGATTCTGTCTGAGAGTTTGGGTAAAAGACAAAAAAAGAGACTGTTTTAGAATCAATAAACTAGAAAAGGGCTGATATAAACTTTTGTGTAATGGGAAAGGTCCACCAGCAACCATGATGCAGCGACACATTACTGGCTGTAATGTGACACAGATGCAACACAGCAGTGGAGCAGCTTTCAGTGACACTAACAAAGCAATTCCCCTTAAGCAATATAAGAATTTATAATGTGAGGTAAACCTCAATCACTGTGTAGTTCGAGGTTATTTTCAATGAAGAGGTTATGGCTCTTTTCTGGTGCAAATCTAGCAACAAACACCGCCCTGCTTTTCCACATATATTTTGATATTCAAGCGGTTGAACTGAATCCTAACCTGGCCTCCTGAATACACATCCAGTGGCCTAGCATTTACAGCACCAATTTGATTACAGAGGGAGTAGTAGAAGTTAAAGAGTAACTTAAACCAGACTGAGAAGTCTTTCATTGCCATTGTTGCTCCCTTCGCTCCTCTCTGAGTGTATCTTCAATAAATCAATGTCAAGTGTGACTGAAACTGTGTATCACCCCCAACAGCACCTGGAAAGTAAGTGAATCCGTGGCTAGATCACAGGTTCTCTCCAAATGGATTAAATTGGAAAATACAGCAGAACACAGGTTCATTAAATTCTCAGCTCAGCACAGTAGTCACTATTAGTTTTCTTTTGATAAATGAGATGATGAACTAGTCAAATTATCAGGGTGTCAAAAATTATATATAATATAATTATAATTATATGTATGTATAATTTGACATTATACCTACACATTGACTTATGAATGGGTGCAGCACCAGAATCTCATTTTCTTCAATCTGAGGTTGATTTAGATATCCTCTTTGTTTTGTTCTTTTTTTCCCTCCGCCGCTCTGCCCCCACTAACCCCTCCAGACACTCTTTTCGCTTTCCCCGCCTCCGCCTCAAACATACACAGCGGGCGCTGACAGTCCCTTGAACTGTTGACAATAAGTTGATGGGCTAAAGCCTCCAGTAAACATCTCTGGTGCCACCTCTACCCAGATGGAGCTACTTAGAGAACACACAGACACTCGCGCTCTCTCTCACACTCACACACACACACACACACACTTTCCAGGCTCGAGTTTCATTAAGAATAAAAAGGTTTATGTCTGCGTTCATGCGGCCTGGCGGAGAAACTTCCCCGTCTCACTGCCCTCTTTGGTTGCCTATGTCGGGTTTTACCCTGAGCAGAAAGCACAGAGAGTGACCACAGTCACTGTTCCCTGTTTCATGTATGGACATCTTGTGTGTGCGTGCGTGTGTATGAGTGCACCCAGTCACCTTTGATGTTAAAACACATAGTACATGCTGTTCTCATTTGTGATCCCACCCTTCTTACCACGCTGACATCACTGGCCAGCCGCCTCAGGGCAGATGGCACCAGGATCTGTGTGTGTGTGCATGTGTGTGTGTGTGTGAGTTTCAGCAAAGCGAGGGGAATGGTTGACCCATGGGTCACCGGCCCTAGACAGGCTTAATTTTTTAACAATTAATCTTCTTCAGTCAGGAAGGTCTAAAAACTCTCACACACCATCCCACACACACATAAACACAATCAAAAACCACTATGTCTGTCTGTGTGTGTGTGTGTTAATCTGAGATGTGAATATGAGGAGATTAGATGGACCTAGGGATTAAAATCTGGCCTTTACCTCAGAGGATCCGTTGTAGCAGGGACAGCCTGATGGACACACACACCATCTGCATTTACATATACACACCCACACACACTACTCTTAAAGGTCAAAAAAAAATGTTGCACAACAAAAAAAGAAATACTTTTATGTCCTTTTTTTTCAAACAGGCAATGAGTGAATGATAGACAGATGGAAGTGAAGAAATCATGTCGAGAAGAAGAAAGACCCCCCCCCCACACACACACACATATATATATACAGAGTGTAGAAACAGTAGTGTAGCATGTCAACCTTCAAATGCACACCAACCACATATTCTGTCACTCCATTACACATAACCAATAGGCAATGTATAAAGTGAAAATTTAAAAAGTCATCCCTTTGTGCAATCATATTTCATGTCAAATGTGATTTTAAAATATATTTTAATATATTTCTTTAAATTAATAATGAATATTTTAAATTATCTTAAATTATACAAAATTACTAAAAGTAGTAAGTTTTGCACACTAGACATTTCTCTGGTAGCTCATTATAAGATTTATTGACAAAATGGTAATATTAGCAAAATGGCTAAAGCATGTTGTTCTGTTGTTCACATGACACAGCCAGGTGTTACTCATCGTGGGCTAGCCAAGCCACAACGATTTTGTTACTTTAACAAGAGTACATGTAATTCATCACTTCCACCCTGATAACAATAAACACGGATAAAGAAACAGACTCTGGGTCAGTAGCCTACTGTCCTGTCAGGCTCACAGTGAAATACTCGTGCTCCTTTGTGGATGTTGGAAATGTGGGAAGCAATTTGCTCTGCACCAGGGTTTCAGGTTGAGGTCCTTGGCCCCACAGGGTTTCTGAGAAGTGGCAGGTGTGTGTGTGTGTTCATGCGCAATTATTTTTGTGGGTACTCTTTGCATCCGTGTGTGTAAATATGTTGTATGTGTTTTGGTTTGTGTACACATTTAGGGTTTCCCTGTCCTCACTTTAACATGTAAACAGTGTGGAATATGTGTCTGTGTTTTCTTATACATGTAAAAGTATGCTTATCTATGAATGTATTTTATAGTTTAATATGTGTCAAGAGCATCTGTATACAACTCTTCATTAACAGATATTATAACTGTATGCGCTTTGTGTGAGTGAGTGAGTGTGTATACAGTGCATTGTTAAAGATTAAACCAGTGGTTCCCAGTCTTATGGGCTTGTGACTCTACTGTCATGAAATTATTTGCAGTTCCACCAAAGACACATTCCCCTTCTGAAGATTTTACAGGGTGGTATTTATATGAAGAGGTCGTATTATCCAATATCTCACAGAAAATAAAATAAAAGATTAAAGTCCAAAAGATGAATATAGATTTGTGTATCAGAACTTTTTCCACTTCTGCCATTAATCACTTCACAACTCCCCATCACTTTTGCTTAAGGGTACTTTAATTACATTTAGCTAATACTTACTTAATGCTACAGTATGTAACTTTTTTCTAATATTTTTTAGTTGAAAAATGGTTCAAAACATATCTTAATGTAGAGAGGTTCTGTTTTGGGCTTCTGGGACCAAGACTTATTGAACAGCCTGGCAGCTGTGCAGAGATATTCCCTTCAAAAGTTTTAGAGTCAGCCCCACCCTTCTGACCAATCAGAGAAGGCCTAAGTCAGGGGCTTTTGAGTTTCACGCTAGCAAGAGTTCGATTTCATATCATAGCTTTAAATAAGTACATTTTTGATTCAGGACTTTTATTAGAGTATTTTTACACTGTGGTATTACAACTTTTACAGTGGGTTAAAGTTAAAAAAAAATCTTTCTGGTGATGGATGTGCTGAAAAAGTGGAAAGTCCTTTTTTTCTAGAGGAAGCATAACTTTATTTATTTAATTATCAATGTATTAGCTGCAATCATTTCATTTCCCTGCCCTGCTTCAAAGTTGTTAAAATTTTAATTTGGGAAGCTAAAAGTAGTAGCCACTAAAAGGTTAGCCACTCATTTTCTTTTTCTCCATTTCTATCACCATCTGTGTTTGTATCCCCCATCTCTGTCTTTGCTTCACCCTCTCTCTTTGTTTTTTCCTGAGGCTCCAGTCCAAGTCAGACCTGAAGGTCAACAAATATAACTCTTATCCGATTTCTCAAATTCCAGCACTGAAGAGGGGGCCTCTGCTAGACCCCTGTAGATACTTTATACTAACTCCACTGTTGTTACAGCGTGGCAGGTAACGATTATCAAAATTCAGTTATGTACGATGGTTGCATGGCTATTTGTATTGTAAAACACTTATATTAAATGTTACTGTAAGTAAAGAAAAAAGCAAAAATTCTGAATAAAAACAATATGAACATTTAACACAGAATACTGTGTTTGAGAAGTGAGAGCCGTTACTGTATTTTTACTCACCAGATAAAAATTCTAAGCTTGTTCTATGAGGTGCTGATCTGTTGGGAGCATGGAGTGATGAAAAGAAAAATCCCCATCTGCATATCCTGATGAAGGAAAAAGAAAAGCACTAAAAATTGTGTTTTTTAGTGGTTCTTATCATTTATACCATCATTACACATTACACAGACTGTCATTTTAGGTAAAGTGTGATTTCTATTTGAATCGTAGATAAATCAATGTCCAAAAAAACTGCAATATTCTTTAAATATGTATATTTATGATGACAGTGACACTTTGAAACATGGCAGATTTAGAGCAATTTTCAGAGAACAAATAGATGTTCAAATCCACTTAAGTGCTTTGTGCTGTATTGGAACTCTATTGGAAATTATAACCGACCTGCATCTCTATAAAAAAACAAAAACAAAAAAAAAACACAGAACTCTCAGTAGAAAAGACCCCCACCCCACCTGTGCTTCAAATTATAGACTGTAAACCTTTTTCACATGACATGAGGCTGTAAAGAAGCCCTTACCCTTTTTCAGTGTCTGGGAAAGTGCCAGCAGTTTTTATGCATTATTGTACTTTTTTGTATTTGTATTTATTGTTGTTTTTTTTGTTGTTGTTTTTTTTCTTGTCCTTCAGCATGTGTGACAGGGTGAGGCTGGGGAGATTAAGAATGGTGCAGCAATAGGCATTGAGATTAAGTTGTAAAATACATTGACAGTGTGGCTCTGGGGAGCTACCTCCTTCTCTGTGTATAATGACTGTCACTGTGGCCTGAAAAATAATACAAAGATTGGACCGGTGGACTCAGACTCCATGCGCTCTTAAATAACTTTCTCTTTTTTCACTTTCTTCTGTTAGATATTCAGAGATTATTTTCAAATGATGTGAAGACTAGTATTTATGAAATAAAATGCTATGGGTACTAACCAACAGTATTTACACTATAGCCTTGATTGGTTTTTTGGTCAGTCAACCAGTCACATTTTTATTTTATCAATGTTCTGATAAGACAGTCATGACATTTGTAGACACAGAACAAGTGTGCACAGATGAGTTCTGCTATACTGATGACCACACATCTGTGAACTTCCCTCTTCAGGCATTTCAGTGGAGAGGGAAGATGATGTAAAAGATGTGTAAAATTTAATGTTTGCAACTCTTTCAGTACTTTTGGAATGACAAAAACTTTAAAGCTGCTCTAATCAATATTTTTGTATGAACCATGGGTCTGATGACTACTCGTAATGTGACAGGTCTCGCCAAGAGTGATTATCCCACAGAGGGTCATCTAACTCTGCCATTTCTTTCAGTTACATGGATGGATGCTAGCAAATGCTAGTGTTGCTTCTGGGTGTGTAAATTTGGTAACGTTAGCCGTAACAACTTTGTAAAACCATGTGCGAGATGTTGTAGCATTCAGCCCCCAAGTGACTAAAACTGAATAATGCTGCTTTGAAGTTTTACTCCTGTCAGTCTCTTTACTAGAACTCACTGCTGGGGGTGCATGAGTCACATTCCCACCATGGTCATAACATTACCATGCAAGCAGGCAAAAGTTAGCCAGGTAGCTGTAACTTAGTTACACTGCAGGGATCCAGCACTGTAAATTGCTTCAATTTTTTCCACAAAGAATCTTTAACTGTCATCAACACAACATTGCCTTTAAGCTGATATGGTGAACTTGTTAGCAAATAGTTACTTATTTACACATCTGGCAGTGACAGACCAACATTATTGTTTAGTTAGGAGTAGTCTCTCTGTCCACCTCTCTGTCCCTGCTGCAGCTGAAAATGACATTATGAGAGCAGTGAGAGTTAGCTGAAACAGTAAAGTTGTGGGTCAGATGGCTAAGTCATGAGCCGAAACTCACTATAAAACTCTCTAAAGTTCAGGAGAGCTACAGATTCAGCTGATAATTCTCTGTAGGGTCACTTAAAGGACTGTGACGTTAAAATCATGACCAGATGACAAAACTAAAAAGTATCTGTAACAACACTAATAAAACCCAATGTAATAAAATGTATATATACACATGTATATCATGGATTATTATCTTAAAAAGACCAAACACAAGACGAATGCAACTAAAATAAAAAATCTCGAATCCTCCTAGCCTTTTTTCTTGTTTTGTTGTGGTAGTAGATCTGATACAAACTTGACTGTGGCTCCATCTGTAAAATTTCCTCTGATGGTTAACATCTTTTCACCGAGCCACAAAGGGTTATGAGCAAAGTTCTCTCCAAAGCTGCCACTTTCACATCATGAGTTCATGCTTGTATTAAAGAATCATCAGACATTGGCAAGTCATGCCCTCAATCGATAATTATGCAAGCGCAGGCCTAATCAATATGTGAAATATAAAATAAGGGCAAATGATAATATGGGGATGGAGCACATCACATATCTTCCCTAGTCAGATGAATATGCTTGAATAGCAAACATTAGAATAGCAAAGCATCTATTTGGCTTTTATGTGATGGGGCCTTGCATTTTACTTGGCACACGGTTCAATATTTGAACAGTATTTACAGCCAGAGAAATAGAGAGAAAAAAGTGTTTTAACTCGAAAATTATATTGCTCGGAGTGATAGTGGTAGTAATAAAGAAGTTATTGACCAAATGATATTGATCGACAGCTCCTCGGGCAAAACGAGCCGACCTTGGTCTCCCTCTGTGCCTTGCCCTCCCTCCTCCTGCCTCCCCTCTACTCTCCTCCCCCGGAATTCAATAATATATTATTTTACACAGTTTAAAGCCGGACAACAAATAGCTGCACAGCAGAAGGTGAAGAATTGCTAGTAAATTTTTCATGGCTATTTGCCTGTAGGAATTTGGCAAGGGAGTATGTGAGGGTGATTAAAATCAAGACTCCAGTCAAGGTTTGATTAGGGGTTGCCATTTAACAGAAGGCATGGCGGAGGAAGAATGAGAGGGAGAGAAAGTGAAAGAAAAAGGTTAGGCGGAAGAAAGGAAAAACCAGAGGCTATGTGTTCCTTCCTCTGCTCAGCATAAATCAGATAATGACCTTGAAATATTTGCAGGAGAGAGGCAGTGGTAACTACATCCAAGCTCTGTCCCCTGGTTTATTCACAAGGTCAGAGGAGGGAAACAATGGCCATTGATTTGGCCCTGAAGAGGCGGGGAGGAAAGGCCTAGGTGACTGTCACATTACACTCTTAAGAAATACACTACACAAAAAAATGGTAGCTCTTTCATTGGATAAATCCTCAATAATAGTTTTGTGTTTATATATTATCCCTAGTTTAGAACATAGAAAAGGAACAGTGGCATTAGCATGAAATGTTATAGCCATTGCTGCAAACCAGCATGCAGCTTTAACAGTACTGGGTTATTCTATATCCTACTTGTGTCAGTTTTCAACACATCCAGTGTGTTTGGTTTGGATCAATACACCATGTGTTATTCTAGCATATATTTTTAAGAGTATGAAGAACAATAGCTAGCAGCTTTGTTCAGAAGACACGGCTGATCTAAACATACAAATTGCTGGAGGGAACCTAGGAGATTGACTGTCTCTTGTGACAGCTGAATGTCAGAAAACGGGGAGAAAAGGTCACTCTTGGCTGCTCACTTTGACTGTAATGGGTTATCTGCTTTCTTTTAACACTGTATCCCCATGAACTGCCATACTGTGGCTACAATGAATCTAAAACATTGTGAAGAGTTCATTTTATGAAGGGACATTTTATGAATAAAGCATGGATTCATTATTGGCCTTAGGGACACAGGTCTACTTAATCCCAGCCATGTCCCATGACATTCTTGAGCAAAATTAACCTTACTCATGTGTCATCACTTAACCTAAGGGCAAAATTTCAGTCATGTTACCACACACGGTCATATTGGGATAAGTGGATTGTAGCCCATCTCGGTTCAAAAGATTGGATGTTGATATTGATATTTATTGGGATGACTTGCTTCCTTCCCAGTTATTGAATATCTAAGTTAAGTGGATAGCATTTAGAGTAAATTATATTAATTGTCTGAAACTGAAGTCTGGAGTTAAATAAGTGACACAACACATTATTTTTTCCTTGTTACTACTTGTCAGTTTTGCCACGTCTTTATCAAGGAAAGTAGCCATTGCTATTTGCTCAAAAAGTTGCTTATCAGCTAATGCTGTTTGGATATGTTTGTAACACTGACCGTGCCTTCACACTCTTTAACACATGATGGGAAAAGCTGTGATCATCAGCCATACTAAGTTGTTGCCAAGTGCTGGGACTTAACACAATATTTTCCTAAATGCTCTGAAAAAGTCATCAGTCTTATTTCTCCTTTGAGAATTAAGTCACAAGGGTGGTCTGAGAGGTCACTAAACACCAGTGAGACCGCCAAGTTGGATGGAGTCATACTCATTCAGCTGGTGCTGGTTGTTGAGCACATTCTGTGTAGGAGTGCGGTATTTCCCTATGACTGCTGTTTTTTTCAGAAATATCTTGCAAGTCTTCTGTAGCTGACTGGAATCTCATCTCTCTTATGCACATCAGCATGATCGGTGAAAAGGTGCAAGGAGACAACTGAGGTCTCACATTTTAGAAATCCTTCTATCCATTCTCTTCATACCACCCTGCTGCTACAAAAAGCTACATCTGAATCTGGCTACTCGACTGAATGAGGCAATCCAACAATGCTCAGAGCATGAAGTTTTATTTAGGACAAAGTGCTTGCTATTTTGTAATACTTGTAGTGGTTAAAATGTTTGTAGTAACAATACTAATGATACTAGTCACATTGTAATACTAAAAAGGGAATGTACTTCATTTCAAACACCACAGCTATGACCATATAAGCATAATCGGTGCAGCAAATTAGAACCACTGTTGGGCAGTATACCTTCCACTAATTCAGTAATGAGTAGTGCTGATATCAAGAGTGTTAGTATCCACCAAAAATATGTCATCATATACCAAACATTTTTTTCAGCACATATCTTCTCTCATCTGAACCATGGTGGCAGGACACTAAGAGAACAATGTTCACAAAGGCTTTAATAAGTCAATCAACTTGATACTATGAAAGTGACTACGACAAAAATAGGATTTTGACAAATGAGGGGGCTCCCCAGTAGAAATGAATCCCTAGTTCAAATGTAGCTAATGACTTGTGTTTCTGTTGAATAATTTCTGAATTAATGTAATTATTTATTCAGCAAGTAAGTAATGAGTAATTGTTTCCAAGGAACTGTTCGACTTGCTCGCTGATTAGAACACATACAGTACAGAGTACCAAAATAACTGACCTCCATCAGCTCCACGCACAACAGGTAAAGCAAAGCTTGATTACTGGTAGCAGTGAATGAGTGAGGAATCAAAATAGAGAGGGAGCATCAGCTCATCAGCAAAGTGTGCTATCACCCTCACCCCACTTATCCTGTGTGAACACGATCGTCTTGTTCGTTTGCATGTCAGAGATGCTCATGGAGAAAGAGATGGCGGTTATGCTCAGTAAAATATTCATTCTGCTTGCAGGCCAGTCAAGTGAAACATCCAGCTACTTGGCAGACATGGCAGCTGAAAAAAGAGGGGTGGGCTGGGGGTGGGGTGTGCATCCATTATTGAAGTGCCAGGATGTTATCAATTCATACAAGGTCAATATGGCAGATTTCACCTTGTTTGGTTGTTTGGCTCACACTCCTTCTCTCTCTTCCCTTCCTGTCACAGTTTTTTTTTTATGCTCACAACTCTGTGGCGCGGTATGTTTCATTGTCTTGGTTTTGTTCATTGCAAGTCTTCTGAAGCTTGAGTGCATGGTGATACAGGATATGACCTTACCTCTGGCAACTTAAAATTCAGCCCACAAGTCTATTCCCCCTGCAACACACACACACACACACACACACAGAGGGACAGATTCGCACAGTGTTTGCCGTGGGAGAGCTCCTCATTTACATCAATTATGGATAGTCAACTTCCATCCTTGTGTCCTAGCGCTGCATATTTCATGGAGAGAGGGGTATTTTATGAGTTAATGTGTCCAGTTGACATGCCTCTGAAAGCACTGGCCTGTCCCTTACACTGTGTGCTGGGCTGGGGAGAGCACGCAAACACAAAACTTGCAAGCCTGTGCGTGTGTGTGTACCCACTCAACCTCCTCCCTAGCCACATCATGCATCCAGCACAAATGTGTCTTGTAGTCAGATTCCTCTACAGGAAGAGAGGCATGCTACACAAATGCCTACACAGTTTTGGAAGCAACTCGTAACAGCAGCCTTTCCCATCTTTTTTGAGTGCTCGTAAGTTGGTGAATTCATGAAAAGAAAAGTTGGTATACAGACATTTTTCAGTGTGTGGGAATAAGAGACGTTATAGCACCAACACCTTACATCCAACGCAACTTTTCAACCTCTTTTCAGAAAGTCCTGTAAACAAAGCTGATAACAGCACTCAATATGCCTGCTCTCCCCTCCGCCATTCTTAATCTTTCTCACTTTTTCATCACTCCCCACCCTCCAATCCAACCAACCACCCACCCATCCATGATCTCCCCCTACCACCAGCTCCATCACTTCTTCTCTCTTCGCCCTCTTGCCAGCCTGTTGGGGAGGTGTTACCAGCAGCTGGTGCCTTTGCATAATGTGTGAGGTGTTTATGTGCGTTTTTCATCTTTTTTCATCACAGAGACATGGAGAGAGAATGTGGGAAAGAACGGAGGCTGTTCTCGGATGGTACAAAATTGCTTGACCGTAATTAGTGGCAGAAGACACTTGAAGGAGCCGTAAGATGAAGCTCCTGTGGCCGGATTTCAACACGGACGACAAATTATCATTTATATACTAATGGTCTGTTGAGTTGTCCTCTCAGACCTCGCTTCTGCCACGCTTGGCTCTGGTGGATCGCCGACAGCCAAGCTCTGGTCATCTTTTATGTGTTATCGCCAGAGATGAACACCAAATATGACATGAAAGAACACCCTCTCCTCCCAGCCCTCTGATTTCTCCTTTCCTTTCCTCTTCTACTACTTGCACCTCTTCCTTCCTGTCTCATCCCTTCCTTTCCCGGCTCTTCTCTCTCTCTACTCTTTCTCTTCCTGTCCTGTACTGTACTGTCCTCTCCTCTGTATTACCCATTTGCTCTTCTCCTCTTCCTCCTTGCTGTCTTTTCATTTCTTGCCATTTACTTTTTCTTTCCTGACTACTGTTCCCTTTATATATCTCCTCTTTATTGTTTTTCTTTCATGTTTCCTGTCCTTTGCACTTTCCTCTCACTTTTTACCCTCTCTGCCTCTTTCTCTCTCCCACCAAATTAATTTCTCTGCTTGTCACCTCAATACTGCCTACACCTTTTCCTATACCTCCTCCCTCCTTTAAAATTTTCTCATCTTTACACCCCTAATTTTATTTTTTACTTTTTTTCTTTTTGAAATGTATCACTGCCTGTGACCACAAACTCATAGAAAGCCTATAGGTGCAATGTGCATTTTACAGCAGATATATTACATTGCCAGGTAATAGAGAAAATGGTGTGTATGTTCCCTTGTTTTGCTGTACAGTGTTTGACACTCACAGTGGGTGAAGTCTAAACAGCTGTCATTACAGAACAGACTAGAAAGGAAATGCAATTAGACATGTCAATCAGGATCCATCACTGGCTATTATGGCTTCCACAAGGTGAGCAAAAGGAGAGAATGGGCCATAGATAGAAGGAAGACACACACAGATAGGTGAGTGTCTGTGTTCGATAGCTTTTAGACCAAAATGAACACACAGATGTGCCTATAAGCAGGAAAAATAAGGCAAGTGAATATGCTGATACTCAATGGAAATTGTCCAATAATCCAACACAAAACTGTATGTCCACTGGAATGGAGTCTCATCCAGTTATTATGGTGCCAATGGAGGAGGCAGGTGTTGTGTATTTGAAGAAGGACATTTGCAAAATTCTGATTGCATGCAAAATCAAATTAAACCTAAACTAATTCTGTGGGAAACCAGATCAGTCAAACAATGTATCACATAGTTGAACCAAGAGTTAGTCATCGGATAAAATGGAAGTTAAACTACACAAGTCACAAAGAAATCTTCATGCCCCTAAAAGTACTGTTGGAATAAAACAGAAATAAAGAATCACCATTTGATTGAACTGTCATCACCGTAAAACTTATGCAACATTTGAGAAGGGTCTGCATAGACCAAATGAGCTCTGTTATAACAAGCACAAACTGAGAGCCAGTGGAGTGATGTGATGTGAAAACTTGACAACTGGAAACTATTGTAGGTAAATGAATTCAAGCTCACTGCTGACAGCTCCATGAAGAGAAACTCCAAACTTAAAGGCACATTGTAGCTATACAAGTGTTTGATATCAAAAGATTTTGGAGGTCAGACACTTTATTATACATCTGTACTACCAGAATTGAATAGTTCCGAAGAAGTTATAGATCAAGACACCTTTCTGATTGTCTGGAACCAAACTGACCCAGTACGTTAACACTCTGGGCCATGGTGCCAACTATAAGTAAAGAATCAAGAAAAGAAGAAAGAAAAAGAAAAATATGTTCACAGGGGTTCAGAGAGAGCTACAGAGGGCTGCAGTACCTCCTGGACTGTTATGAAATTGTCAGTTAATAGGAGAGCTCACCACACTTCAAACACACTGCCTTAGTGAGTTCCCTGAAGAGGTCTGCGGCTACCTGCTCTGAAAGCACCCAGATTTTTGGCCGGTGTGCACTTTTAATTGCACTCCCATCACTTGCCCCCCAGCCCCTCAAATCTCTCTCTCTCTCACACACACACACATACACACACATACTGCCCCTCACTCACCCTTTATCCACAAGGCCCCCGACTGCTCACTCCTCCCCCTTGTCTCTTTCTCATTCTGTCATTTTAGCCCTTTCTCTCTATCTGTCCATTCTTCAAAGGGTAACTTCATTCACTTTATTTTAATTTCATAGACTAACCCTAAGGGGAGGAATGAGAGATGGCAGTGTGAGAGGGAGAGAGAAATAAGAAACTCTGCTTTATTTTTTAGTGATGGCTCTGTGGTATTGGGGCAAAGCCTTTGATGGTTGGGTAGTAGCCAGCCATGGGCACTGCCTAATAAACAAATGAATAACCCCTAACAGAATGGTGTTACTAGCTACTGTGCCAATATGCAGTTAACGGATAGCCCTGATTTCTTGTATTTTGGGTCTTATTTTCATACTTTTGCCCTTGTTTCTATGAGCTCTGATAGCATTACCAAAGCAATTCCTGAGATCTGGTAACATAGTGAGATTGTTGTAAATGGACTGTACTTATATAGCGCTTTTCTAGTCTTTTCGACCACTCAAAGCGCTTCACACTACAGATCACATTCACCCAGCATATATACAAAGTGCTTTTTTCTATGTATTCACACACATTCACACAAAACTTGAAATTTGGGGTTCAGTATCTTGCCCAAGGATACTTCGGCATACAGACTGGAGGAGCCGGGAATCGAACCACTGACCTTCTGATTGGTGGGCAACTGCTCTACCTCCTGAGCCACAGCCGCCCAGAGTCACATGGAGACAGTCAGTCATATCAGACAGTCAGTAAGTTTGTAGACAGGCTTTAGCAAGATTAGCTAAACCCTTTTATTGTGGGGGTAACACTGAAAATGAGTCATTTAAACTGTTGGTAATAATTTCTGAGAGAACTGAGATGGATGCTATGGTGAGTTCATGAAATTTTCACTGAAGATCAAATAAATTTATTAACCATTTCCACAGGCACAGAGTACAAATGCATTCAAATTCTTGCATGGTTCTCTCAGTCAAAAAAAAAATATTGCACATAGACTGCACATGGGCCATAGTAGCCATGCGGGTATGACGACATTATGTACCCCAATGTAAGTAAGTCAGTGTAAAGGCTATGAATGCTTTAGGTAATGCAAGTTAGGTGTAAAGCAGATCAAAATCCAATCCTTACTCTGTAATACTCTGTGTTTTGTCCACCTCAGCTTGCTACTGTGGCAGCATTGCTCTCCTTGACATCCAGGCTCTACAGTGGAGCTTTTAACGGAGATTAATTAGATTGTATGAATGGTCATGCCTGTGACTGAGCTTGATTCACTAAACTCTGACAGTAACAAAAGTGTTTTCTGTCTTCTCTGATTAGCAAAGAACAGTACTAAACATTCAGGTTGCAGCACTCATTTTTTCGCCAACACTGACCATTGCATTGACTGGTTAAAATGACAAGCAATGTCCTTCCTTCTTTGTGAAGGAAGAACCTTCACTTTGTAGCACCACTGTACAACTGTGAGAGGACTGAGTTTTTCAGGAGTCCCAACAATAGAGTGATATGTCCTCTCTCTGGCACTTTGAGTCGCATCAGTTTCAGGGGTCACATTATCCCAGTTAAACATTTTAGATCAAGTTCACAATAAAAATGTGCCTGACAGATATTTATTTACTCATCATTTACATAATTTGATCAGATTTAGTGTATAGATACCCAGCCTTAAAGAACTCAGGAAGAGTGTCCATGTATTTGATTTAATAGATGCTTAAAAAGGCAGTTTGGGCAATATTTCTTTGGCCTTCATTTTTGCTGCCAAATAAGTTCGGCTTTCCTGGGGCTTTGTTTACAACCTGACTAACTGTCTGACGACTGATGTTCCATGCTCCATCAGTTTTTTATTTTATTTTTTTTATTTTTTGTGATGTTGCTTTATACACTTGCTGATGGTCACAACAATGAAAACAGTAATCTGGTAATAAACTGTTACTATCCTTTAAATAACAATACTGTATGCTAGCATGCCTATTTGGCATGCTTTGGTCCATATACTCAGGCAGACACGCAGCAAGCAGGTACCTGTGTGCCAAGCTCTATTTCACTGGTTACTCAAGAAAACCTCACATCTCCAAAAGGTCAGCCTTTCAGGATGTACAAAACAGTTTTGCTTTTAGCTTGACCTCTTCATATTTTTGAGCTTATCCAATGTAATTTGAAAGGTTTTCATAAGCCTCAAGGGTCCTGGAGTTCTCTCAGCCTGTATTCTTTTAAGTTTGAACTTGTTCATGAGGTTTTTACACATGACAACGCCTATTGTTACAGTATATACACGTGTGTACTCTAAATGTATGTCACTGTGAAGGCTTACATGCACCTGTGTTTGTGTGTGTGTGTGTGTGTGTGTGTGTGTCAGCATGCAGGTGTACAGGCTGTGTGAAAGATGAAACCTGACGATGGGCCGTCCACCTTGCCCTTTGGCTATTTCTGTACCGTGCCTTCCCCGGCATTGGTTGCGTAATGATCTGGGAGACAGAGATCACTCTTTGTTTGTTGTCTCTATCAGCCATAACTGGGCCTTGGTGCCAGAAGGTCAAGTGTACAGAATAAGAACAGGCTTACACAACATAGAAAACACAGACACGCCTTTGATGTGAAGCAAGGGATATGTGTGTGTGTCTCTCAGATTGAGGGCGGTGATTGATTTCAGACAAGAAAAATCTAGCTGTGCAGAAGTAGACCTGCAGTGTACCATTTCAATCGCAAACACCTTTTGTAGGGATGTTGAACTCAGAGCCAGTATTTTATCAAGCGCCAACGTCTGCATGTATTAATTCTATTCTGAACAAGTACTGTGTGGAGGATCATTGGGAATTAGGCATAAAAAGAGAACAAGAAACCTGCTGGTTCAGTGAGAATATTTCAACCAATCAATAAAAGTACTCAAAGTTTTCTATAAATTAGTATGCACCTTAAAATAAGAAAGACACTGTCGCTGCTACAGGAAAAAAAGTAACTTAATTATAAAAAATATTTTAAATAAATTTGAGTTCCAGTAAGTTCCAGCCAGTAAGGAGACCTTGAATCATTTCTTTTCCCTCAAGCTGCTGTTTGAATATCAAGAATTAATTTTCATCTACAATTTAAACAAGTTGATTAGCATAAGAAAATGACTGAAATACATACTGACATGACACATTATTACTGTATTGGTAGATATGTTCCCTTGTTTTGAGAAAATAATACTCCCCAATAAATGACAAAGGAATCTTTATGAACCTGGTGGTCAACCACAGATTATAGTCAAGTTGATCTTTTTTGCGAAGTACACTATTCTAGGCAGGCCGCCTTATGCACCACTGGTGCACTTAGATACATGGTGGGACCAGAAAGAATACATATAAGTGAGCGTGTCAGAGGTTTTGACAATCATGGCCAATCATATTCACTACTTGTATCCCCTTTAAAAGTAGCATGGACCCATAGCTCAAGAGTTTTTCTCAGAGGAAAAGTACAGTATATGCAGAGTTTCAAGTGTGAATTCAGCAGCTCAAATACACTGCCATGGGCAGATGATGATTGTTTTTATGTTGAATTCACATTTTTGGACATATTGACATGCTACAGTCGTGTTTTCCTGTGTGCAGTGCACAGCATAAGCTACTAGCAGCTGGATTACACAGCTGATAAGAATCTGTCATTAATCTACAGTGCATTCAGAAAATATTCAGACCCCTTCACTTTTTTAACATTTTGTTAAGTTGCAGCTTTATGCTAAAATCAATAAAATTCCTTTTTGCCTTTATCAATCTACAATCACTACCCCATAATAACAGAGCCAAAACAGGTTTTTAGATTTTTTTTCCCAAATGTATTGAAAATCAGAAACTGAAATATCGCTTGAAATAAGTATTCAGACCACTTGAAATTTAGCTCAGGTACCTCCTGTTTCTCTGGATCGTCTTTGAGATGTTTCTATCCCTTGACTGGAGCCTCCTTGTTGGTAAATTCAATGTATTGGACATGGTTTGAAAAGGCACACACCTGTCTACATGAGGTCTTACAACTGACAATGCAAAGAAATTCTGGTGAATTTAAAGTTCCCAAGAGCATAGTGGCCCCCATAATTCTTACATAGAATGAGTTTGAAACACCCAGGACTTCTCGTAGAGCTGGCTGCAAGGCCAAACTGAGCAATCAGGGGAGAAAGAATGGTGAGAGAGGTTATCAAGAGCCCTATGGTCACTCTCACTGAGCTCCAGAGATCCTGTGTGAAGATGGGAGAACTTTTCCAGAAGGGCAACTGAAAATACTGAGTTTATAGTTTTTTACACTGCCTCCATATGGTCAAAACATGTAGTTTTGAAAGTAGTGTTAAGACTAAGTGTTTTGTCTTTGTATTAGTATTCACACCTGTTAAGAAGTTTGACAGAGGTACATTTTAGCACTTAAAGCAGAAGAAAGAACAAACCTGTGTGAGGTCTTGTGTGTAGAATGCTGCAGGGACAGAGAAAAGACATAAATAAACATCAAATGAAAATGAGATTTACCTGCTTGATCATTAGCTTTCTCCAAGTCCTTACCTTCAAACAGGAACTGGCGCAGGAGAGGAGGAAGAGGGAGAGACAGAGAGTGGAACGAGAGCACGAGGAACGAGAGCTGAAGGCAGAATGTCCGCTAGGAATACAAGTAGTGCTATGCCAAATACAAAAACAGGCCTCTCTCTCGTCTTTCTTTATGCTCCTATTTTATTCCCTTTGTTAGAGGAACTTGGCGTACAGGACTTCAGAGGAGGCTGCAATGAGCACATCAAAGCACGCTGACAGATTGTGGCCCAACGGACACACTCAAAATGGGCATTAATTTCTTTGTTGAAAATGTAGAGACGGCAAACACAAAGTGGGGAAATGAAAGCCTCTTTTCTTTTGTTATTTTTGCCTCCTTCCTCTTGTTTGGCTGTTGTTTTAGGGTCTTTTTTCTCTTACTTTCCACATGTCGGAGGTGGTGAGTCCGGTCAGGCTGGCACCTTGTTTTTGTCAGATGCTCGTTTGGTGAGGTTTCCGTCCTCCTTTCTGTCTTTCTTTCTTACTTTCTTTCACTCTCTCACTCTCCCCTCTCACTGACTCCTCTGACAAGCTCTCTTTGAGTTCAGCCCACATGGCTCTGGGCGAAAATCAATGCCCATATGTGTCTTCAGCTGCTCTACACTGGACTGATGAAGGTTAGAAGAGATAAAGACAGATGAGCAAAATTCAGAGACTCTAAGCAAGTCCACTGATTACAGACAAAATATTTATCAAACTCTGCATCTGTTTGCAGAAATAATGGAAGAATAATTAAATGAGAAATGCTCTCTTGATTCTGTTTTGTTTTTTATTCCTGTCTGCCCCAGGTGCCTTTTTTTGGCCAGTGATGGAAGGGGCGAGGGCAAACTAATTGTTGAAAGTGGTGGTGCAGGAATTAAAGATTATTACCAGAGGATTCAGCCAGGGATTCATTCAGACCAGCATTCAGTGACCATTAGCCTACACAGTGTGCTTCTAAGTTCACCGACCTCAAATGGTGAATCGCAGACTTGCTATTGATTGCCATCACATTGCTTCATTGTTTCTGTGTCATGGCTAAGGCTACTCACTTGTTTAATTGTTTCTCGTTGAATTGTAAAGTAGCGAGTGGGAGGCAATTGAAAGAGGCTTTTAAACAGTTTGTGCTTTAACAAAACACTTTAAGTAGAGGCCAAGGAAAATGAAAGGGACAGAATGATACCCCATCTTCACTTAATCATTACACCTTGCATAGCAACCATGAAAAGCATTAATGGATACTCACACCAAACCACAGCATGAACCCACACCATGACTTAAACATTGCTTCAAAGCAGAAATGAACTCAATCAAATGTGATTTTTCAGTGTTGGTTTGCGATGACCAAAAGTTCAAACAAACATTTCAAGCATGATATCTTTCAGAGCATCCCCATCATCACAGGGTTTGGGTGCCATTGAGCCTGGCATAGCCCCTCAGGGCAACGTTTCAGTCCGTTCTTCTTCTGGAGTAGCTGGCATTTCACAGCAGCATACAGCACTCCTCCTGGTTTTGATGCCTTTTTTGCTCACTTTGCTGACCCTTTTAGAAATTCTGCAGAAACCACAGATACTTCCTTGGACTATAGATGCTCCCCAGATCTTTCGCTTCGCGTCGACCTCTTGGCCTCCTCTCTCCGGTTTTGATCTCCCCTCCCTAGCTCCTCAGCCCCTGGAGGGTGTCAGCGCTGGCTGAAGGGGCTTCCAGGGGGCTTCAAGGGGCCTTTCAATCCTTCATCCAGGTCTTAGTGTTCAAAGACCTTGGCCAGTCATCCTGCTGCTCTCACACACACACACACACACAAACACACTTATACACTTGCACTCACACACATTGGTGTAGAAATGCAGAGAGAATGCACTGATAATACAAAGAAGGGAAAACAGAAAAGAGTGCTAAGGAGTTAGTAAGAGAAAAGAGTAAGAGCTGCTCTGAATGTCAGAATAAGATCAAAAAGCACCCCTAGATATTGCCTTGGCACCATCAAAATGAGATTAAAAATGTCACTGTACAGTATACAAGTAGAATATAGTCAATATTCTCCATCCTATAAACAGAAATAAAGAGAAATATACAAATTCATTCACATTCTGCACCCAACCCTCTGTCTCTCTTTTTCTACAGGGTCTCAGGGTCACATCACAGCCAGATTATAGCTGGTTCATAACATTGTATAAAGCCGCAGTGTTCCCTAATTTAACACTGCCTATAACTCAATACGAGTTCCACGGCAGATATTAGGAGGCAAAAGATTGTGGGATAGAGAAAAAAAAGGGAGTGTGAAAGTGTGTGAAAATGTACTCAAAACACACAACTTAAGCACACCATATGCAAGTACAGTATTCTTTGCTGTGTGTGTGTGTGTGTGTGTGTGTGTGTGTGTGTGTGTGTGTGTGTGCATGCATGCTTCAGTGGTTCAGTGCGATAACTGCGCAAAGGCTTGAAAGGCCTTATCTAGATGTCCTAGTTATCGATTGGGCAACATGGCAGATAAGAAAGGATGAGTACCCCCTCCCACCCATCCACAGCACCCCTTAACCCCCACCAACCAGCCCTCCTCCCCCTGCTCTGTGTGATACAGATGAGGTGATTTAAAGCACTTTACTGTGGCCTGTTTACATCTGTCCAACCTCATTTTCAAAACGACAGCAGATTTCATATTGGGAACAAATTTGGCACTGATGTAGTGGAAGACATGAGGCTTCTTTTCTCTGTGTGTCTTCTTTTAATTTGGGTTTTCTATATGTGTAAATCTTTTATGAGCAGCTGGCTGAGGTCTGGCCTGTTCTTGAGGTGGTTGTTCCTAAGTCGGCCATCCCAGCTAAGGTCTTGTCTGTTCCTTAGCCTGTTCTTGAGCTTGCTGACCTCAAGCCTATTCCTGAGTCAGCTGATGTTCAGGAGTCTGTTCCTGAGCCGGCCGACATCAAGTCTGGTACCTGCTCCTGGTTCCCAGTCAGTGGTACAGCCAACCTCTGCTCCTGATCTCCAGTTGGCTGCCCCTGTTGACATCCTGCCAGGTTTTCAGTCAACAGTCCCTACTGACACACTGCCAGACCTTCCCAGACCGTCAGTTGGACATTGCTTCAGCTGACGACGATCAGCCAGATTATCTGGCTACCTGTCTGATGCTACAGTCGCCAGCCTCAATTTCATCTGTCACTGGCTGCATCCTCAGAACCTCAGTACCCTGCTCTGCCTCCAGAGCAGCCTCTGAAGGGATCCTACCTTCGCTGACACTCTTCTTTCTGTCCAGCATCCAGACCAACCTCCTAAGCAGCTCCTGTCCGGCTTCTGGACTGTCCTCCCAAGTGTCTCCACCTCTCTGTCTCTAGCCATGCGTGGTTCTAGGGATGGAAATGTCAGATGGTCTGTCGGTTCACCTCGTTGGTTAAGGTTTAAGACTGATATAGCTCAACTATTGGATAGACTGCAGTCAAATTTAGTGCAGATAATCATGGTGCACTGGGGATGTATTGTAATGACTTCATCCTGACAGCAGTAGATAAAAAAGCTTTTACTTAGCTGGTGAAATAGCTCAACACTGGATTACCACAGATTTTGGTGAATATATCATTTGATAAAATAATAAATGTAAAAGTATGATTTGGTCTACTTTGCAATATATATGTCCTGTCCACCAGAAAAATGAATGGATTCATCCTAGAAATTATTGCATCTACTGGATTATAGATCACAACCAACACATAAAGACCGTACACCAGTCCTCAAGGTGAACCTGGTGAAGACTGGTGACTGTGTTAGTCTTGGTTTTAATTTACAGCATATAGCCTCAATACATTTTGAAAATTGTCTGTTCCTTGTGAACAGTATTTAGCCCTCTTATGCACCAGGCTGTTTGATTCATCGACGTCAGACCCAAATAGTGTTTCTTCCATTTTTTTTTATTGAGTGTATTTTTTATTTCACCATTTTACCTTTTATGACTGTCTCAACATCATCTTCAAACCCACTGAATGAGTATCATTGATACAAACCAGTACAGCTGTGGCACATTTCACCAGTCTTCATGCAGTATGCCCAGCAGCAGTGTGAGCTCTGTGTAAACCTCAATCACCCTCGCTTTGATTAGTCAGGTTGGAAACTGACACATTATCAGAGTGGAGATAGACTTTACCAGCAGAATATAAAAGATTATGACATTACCAACACCTTGTGCCACCTTTTAGATAGTGTCCAGGCAAAGTAATAGGTATCTCTCCCGACAACTTGCATCTCTAAAAATGCTGTGAGTAAGTTAGACTGTCTCAGACCATTATCTTATCTTACCTATGATTTTTGTCATATCAGTTTAATGTTGGCAAACTATGGATAATTAAATGAGATCTGTATGTATCCTTAAGTGTATATACCATATACTGTATCTTATATTTATATTGTCAGAAAGAAAATGTTATTCTGGAGCTGAGAGTTAGCAAGGCCATAGGTTGGTGAGTGAACACAAAGGGTAGATGGAAAGTATGGAGTGAACAGAGAGAGAAGGCAGAGCACAGGTTGGATTATTGCCAAAGCGACTTTGAGATTGACAGACCTCCCAGTTGCAGAGAAAATGTAAATGTTAGAGTTAATTTCAAGTCCTGAATGGGAGGTTTAAAGAGCAAATCACTGAAAAAGGGAGCTGTGGATTGGCAGCAGTGGGCTGTAGGAAATAATGTGAATGATAAAAATGCTAAATAAATGAGGATGGACAGTTTATAGGAGAGTTTGGGGAGTGTTCAGCTCAGATTATATGTTGATGTTAAAGCCATATAGTGTGCAATCTGTCACAAAGTTTAATGAACTAACAATGAAGACATATGTCTGTATTTTAGTAGAAGAGTATTTGAGTGGAGGCGGCACGGTGGTGCAGTGGGTAGCACTGTTGCCTCACAGCAAGAAGGTTCCAGATTTGAGTCCAGAGGCTTCTCTGTGTGGTGTTTGCATGTTCTCCCTGTGCTTGTGTGGGTTCTCTCTGGGTACTCCAGCTTCCTCCCACAGTCCAAAGACATGCAGGTTAACTGGTGACTCTAAATTGCCCATAGGTGTGAATGTGAGTGTGAATGGTTGTTTGTCTGCTGTATGTGTTTGCCCTGTGATGGACTGGCGACCTGTCCAGGGTATACCCCGCCTCTTGCCCAATGTCAGCTGGGACAGGCTCCTGCCCCCCTGTGACCCTTAACAGATAGGTGGCATAGATAATGAATGAGTGATCGTATTTGAGTGCAGCATTTGCATGAGTACTGGATTATATGTCAACACATCTGATGTAACCACCAGTCACTCTATGTGGCACCAGGGGGTTGCTCAGAGTGATGAATCCCCAAAAATGTAATCCAACTCTTGCAAAACCCCTTGATTCTGTAGACCTTTTCAGTCTCTTTTAGCTCATTGTTTCTGGCTGGCAGGTCTCTGCTGTTTTCAACCAAAAAGCTCTCATTAACTCACTCTACACTACCTGCTCAACACCAAAGAACAGACAGATAAAGGCAGTGACTTGCAGGTGACCACTTGATTTGCACTTGCCAGAAACACAACACCACGTGAACATGTAACAAGCAGCTTTTTGCTAACATGCTCACTGTATCAACTTTATGTGTAAGAGCGTTAATGTGTAAGATATTGTCTTAACAGTTTATATTGCTGTCCCCAAGTGGTTTTAATATGTAAATAACCAAATGCATTTTCTCGTAATGCATACATAAGTGCCCATGTGGCTGCCATGTGGTTTAATATGCATTCAAATGATTTAAGGCTTAACTTGAAATGGTAAAATATATGTATTTTCTCAGCCTAAACACAGAGGACTACAGCAGAGAACAGCACCACCCTCTTACTACTTGCTTACAGTAAGATGTTAGTAGCTTCTTTACACATCAAGTAACAATTCATATATTATTATATATTTTTTGTAGCTTTCCCCAGATCTGCTTAGTTCTTTGACCTCATGGATTGGTTTTTATCTGATATGCTGATCATTGTCAGCTGTGATACCATATAAAGACAGGTGTGTGCCTTTACAAAACATGTCTAATCAACTGTCAAGGTGTAGAAACATCTCAAAGATGAGAAATGGGAGGAACCTGAGCTACATGTCTGACAGTCTTTGTTATGACACCTATGTGATATTTCAGTTTTTCCTCTTTTTAATTTGCAAAACTGTCTATTCTGTTTTCACTTTGTCATTATGGGGTATAGAGTGTAGACTGATGAGAATTTGAGAATTTTATTTTGTTTTTTAGCATGGGGGTGCAACATAACAAAATGTGAAAAAAGTGAAGGGGTCTGAATACTTTCTGTATGCACTGTATACAGTTCCCCCAGATGTGGGTTACATATGTTTTTCTTTATGATATTTTACATTCCACTCCTGTTTATTCTATCACTATGCATTTCACACCTTTCGACTTTCTACTATGTCAGTTTGTGTGGTGGAGAGTAGTTTTCCAAAAACTCACAGGGAAGATTGTATTTTCTTTTTCTTGTGCTGCTTCTTTTTTTTTTTTTAACTTTTTCAGCAAATCTTCATTCCTAATTCTGGATATTTTTATCCTACCTGAGCAAATGGTCCTTTGTTGCAATGTCTGTGTCGTTTCTCCAGGCAGTTTCCCTTTGGTAGTTCAAAAGGTCAAAAGATGAGTTTGATTAATTTAGTCATCTCACACACATTTATTTGTTTTTCTTTTTTCACGCCTGCTCGGGTTTATAAAGGGAAACCTGTTTTGTGTTTTGTAGCCTCATGCTCGACTTCACCCTCCTCCTCCTGCTCTACTCTTCACTAACTGCTGTCTTGTTGCTTCTGCCCGAGTGGCTCCCTCTGAATATGCCTCTTGGTTGAACAATTAATTATTCTAATGATAGACCAGCACTCAGTGGTGCTTTAAACAGGGACACAGAGAGAGAGAGAGAGAGGCACACATATAGGACTGGTATAATACTTTGGCATCTACTTAAAAGTAGGTGAGCTGCAGTAAGCATCAGTGTGTGCCACATTTTATTGTTGTTTGTAGATGGATAAATAAATAGATGAGTATACACTCCCTTGTTACAGTGCAGTAATGAGGCCCTGAGCAGAATTGACTCTGCAGAGGCCTTGACCACTTGACCAGGCATCAACTCTTCTAAACTGCCCCCAGGCCTCACATATGCACTCGCGCACACACACACACATTCACACACACTCGCTATCAATAAAGCATTTATTATTTCGTCTTGCAAACAATCAAAATACACCTTTCCTTACCCCTGACTGTGTATTTTAATGAATATGTCAAATATAACATGTCCTTGTACACACACACAATATCACGATGGTCAGATATAGCCCTACTCCCTTTCCAAGCCCTTTCAGATGTCTTACTAGGGTGTTTAATACTCCCCAATCAAACCCCTCAAATCAACCAATTATTTAACCCATTGCTCCATGCAGCCCCTCTTTTCCCAAATTTCTTCCCTTCATTCTCAGTCTGCTCAATTTATACATTCCCCACCAGCTGAGCTTGCTCAGCTTCATGTGAATAAGACCGTAACACTTTAAACACAACTACCTCCATAGAGCGTCTTTTTACAGCTACAGCTCATACTGGCCGCGCCTCTCCACTCCCCATTTTCAATTTATCCTTTCCCATGCTGCTTTTGTTGTTGGGAACTTTGACAACTCATGTAAGTCCTTATAAAAAATGGATGCCCTCTCTCCTCCTTTTTCTCCATGTCCTCCTCCTCCCTTATTCCACTGCTTCATTTTTATGAAAAGCAGGAAAAATCTGTAAATCCTTCTATTTCCCCTTTGCTGCTTCTTCTTCCCCTTTCCTTGCTGATTGTTGCACTTATGAGTGCCAATACTCGCTATGAATCCCTAGTGGGTGAGAGGGGAGAAGGTAAAAAGGAAGACAGGAGGAGGAGGAGGAGGAGGGAAGAGGAGGGAAGAATAGTAGGTGAAAACAGTAGAATAGAAACAAAGGACAGAGGAAGAAAGGAGAAAAGACAGAGGCCGGAAATAGCAAGAAAAATGTGTTCCTTTAAAGCGTGTTGACATTGTCAAGGCAGTGCCAGTGTGCCAGGTGGGCAGCAGGCAGTCAGTCAGTCCCTCTGGCCTCAATGAGATAGATGCCCAGGGTTTGATTTGCATATGCTATTCAGGGCATGGCCACACCATCTCTCTTTCTTTTTTTTTTTTTATTGTTTTTAATCAGAGGCGAATGTCAACAGAATAAATGAAGTTGCGCGGCAAAGTGAAATTTTTATCACATCAGTGGTGGTTGGGTAGGTGTGGAGGGAGGGGAGGGAGGGAGGGAGGGCATGATGATGATGCCTCCACACATACCTCACACTCCACACCCCTTCACACACTCCCCCCCCCACATACCCTCCACCTCCATTCATCACAGGCCATATTGAGGGAGTGAAATTCAGTGGCGGTGCCGGTAATCAATGGAAGGGCTCCATATGGCGGGGATCAAAGGTGTCACATAGTGTGTGGTTCTGCTTTATTGCCAGCCAGCACTGTTAATTGGACAGGAAGACCGAGGCAATATTAAAAATCCAACAATTATGAACAGATGTTGGCGATGCACTAATGTATAATTGAGTATCAAGCAAATGCGAGTGGCCCGTCTCGAGCGCCGAGCTGCTGAATAAATGATGGGCGAGCCGTAGAGGACGGAAACAAGTTTGCACATTAGCCCTACACCCCACCCCCCCCTCTTCCCCTTCCTTCTATCCTCAGATGACACAGAATTTTTTTTTTATTCAGCCTTTTTTTGGAACTGGCTGACATTCTTAGAGTGAACATTTATCCGAATAATAGGGGTGGTGGAGTGTGGGGTTGGTCTGTGTGTTTGATGAGGGCAGAGAGGAGGAGAAGGTGTTGGCTTATGTGGGTGTGTGCGTGTCCAAAGGGAGGGGCGGGGCTGACGTGTAACATTTTAAATGCCGTAATTCCACCACATGCACATGGCTTTCATTTGAGCTTAACAAAATCTAAATGATTTATTGCCTTTTTTGCTGGAGCAAAAGCAAGTGCATGTTGTGGTGCTTTGGCTAATCAGGCATAAACATGGACAGCCTCCGTCTCAGCAGAGAGGTTCCACGATATGGAGTGCTCTTTATGAAAAAGAAATAAATAAGCAGATAAAGAAGGATGCTCTGACACTATTTAACAGACCAACGAGGCTCAGTCCGCGTGAGACATTTCTGATGGTTGCACATTTGACCAGCCCAAAATAATCAAAAGTTCATCACCACTCATTCATTTATTAATTGAATATTTTTAGCCTTGATTTAATGGCGAATGTAGTGCTAATTTGTGATTGGGTGGTTGATACAGAGATTTACATTTCAAATTTTAATGATATTTTGGCTCTAGCTATCACTCCCCTTTTTGGGGCTAATTATTTATTTCTGTTGTTTTGCG
>BRZM01000054.1:1567729-1801438 GCA_033238685.1 Lates japonicus | reverse complement strand
TAACTTTTTCAGCAAATCTTCATTCCTAATTCTGGATATTTTTATCCTACCTGAGCAAATGGTCCTTTGTTGCAATGTCTGTGTCGTTTCTCCAGGCAGTTTCCCTTTGGTAGTTCAAAAGGTCAAAAGATGAGTTTGATTAATTTAGTCATCTCACACACATTTATTTGTTTTTCTTTTTTCACGCCTGCTCGGGTTTATAAAGGGAAACCTGTTTTGTGTTTTGTAGCCTCATGCTCGACTTCACCCTCCTCCTCCTGCTCCTCTTCACTAACTGCTGTCTTGTTGCTTCTGCCCGAGTGGGCTCCCTCTGAATATGCCTCTTGGTTGAACAATTAATTATTCTAATGATAGACCAGCACTCAGTGGTGCTTTAAACAGGGACACAGAGAGGCACATATAGGACTGGTATAATACTTTGGCATCTACTTAAAAGTAGGTGAGCTGCAGTAAGCATCAGTGTGTGCCACATTTGATTGTTGTTTGTAGATGGATAAATAAATAGATGAGTATACATTCCCTTGTTACAGTGCAGTAATGAGGCCCTGAGCAGAATTGACTCTGCAGAGGCCTTGACCACTTGACCAGGCATCAACTCTTCTAAACTGCCCCCAGGCCTCACATATGCACTCGCGCACACACACACACACACACACACACACACACACATTCACACATACACTCAAGCACACAAGCATGCATACTTGTCTTGCAAACAATCAAAATACACCTTTCCTTACCCCTGGACTGTGTATTTTAATATGAACTATGTCAAATATAACACAGTCCTGTACACACACACACACACAGACACAGATATACCTACTCCTTCCAAGCCCTTTCAGATGTCTTACTAGGGTGTTTAATACTCCCAACTGCACCCTCAAATCAACCACCATTTAACCCATTTCCTCGTTCCATGCAGCCCCCTTCTCCCAAATTTCACCCCTTCATTCTCAGTCTGCCCACCCCATATACATCTCACCAGCTGAGCTTGCCTTTCAGCTTCATGTGAATAAGACCGGTGTAACACTTTAAACACAACTACCTCCATAGAGCGTCTTTTTACAGCTACAGCTCATACTGGCCGCGCCTCTCCACTCCCCATTTTCAATTTATCCTTTCCCATGCTGCTTTTGTTGTTGGGAACTTTGACAACTCATGTAAGTCCTTATAAAAAATGGATGCCCTCTCTCCTCCTTTTTCTCCATGTCCTCCTCCTCCCTTATTCCACTGCTTCATTTTTATGAAAAGCAGGAAAAATCTGTAAATCCTTCTATTTCCCCTTTGCTGCTTCTTCTTCCCCTTTCCTTGCTGATTGTTGCACTTATGAGTGCCAATACTCGCTGTGAATCCCTAGTGGGTGAGAGGGGAGAAGGTAAAAAGGAAGACAGGAGGAGGAGGAGGAGGAGGGAAGAGGAGGGAAGAGATGGTAGAGGAAAAACAGTAGAATAGAAACAAAGGACAGAGGAAGAAAGGAGAAAAGACAGAGGCCGGAAATAGCAAGAAAAATGTGTTCCTTTAAAGCGTGTTGACATTGTCAAGGCAGTGCCAGTGTGCCAGGTGGGCAGCAGGCAGTCAGTCAGTCCCTCTGGCCTCAATGAGATAGATGCCCAGGGTTTGATTTGCATATGCTATTCAGGGCATGGCCACATCTCTCTCTTTCTTTTTTTTTTTTTTGTGTTTTAATCAGGCGAATGTCAACAGAATAAATGAAGTTGCGGCAAGTGAAATTTTATCACATCAGTGGTGGTTGGGTAGGTGTGGAGGGAGGGAGGGAGGGAGGGAGGGCATGATGATGATGCCTCCACACATACCTCACACTCCACACCCCTTCACACACTCCCCCCACCACATACCCTCCACCTCCATTCATCACAGGCCATATTGAGGGAGTGAAATTCAGTGGCGGTGCCGGTAATCAATGGAAGGGCTCCATATGGCGGGGATCAAAGGTGTCACATAGTGTGTGGTTCTGCTTTATTGCCAGCCAGCACTGTTAATTGGACAACAAGATCTGAGGCAATATTAAAATCCAATTAAATTGATATGAACAGATTGCCAAGTGATGTACACTAATGTATAATTGAGTATCAAGCAAATGCGAGTGGCCCGTCTCGAGCGCCGAGCTGCTGAATAAATGATGGGCGAGCCGTAGAGGACGGAAACAAGTTTGCACATTATCCCTACACCCCACCCCCCCACCCCCTTTCTCCTTCCCCTTCTCGTTCTATCCCTCAGATGTGGAGGGACACAGAATTTTTTTTTTATCTGTGCCTTCCTTTTTTTTTGGAACTGGCTGACATTCTTAGAGGAACATTTTTGTCCTGAATAATAGGGGTAGTGGAGTGTAGGGGTTGTCTGTGTGCGCGTGCTTGATGAGGGCAGAGGAGGAGGAGAAGGTGTTGGCTTATGTGGGTGTGTGCGTGTCCAAAGGGAGGGGCGGGGCTGACGTGTAACATTTTAAATGCCGTAATTCCACCACATGCACATGGCTTTCATTTGAGCTTAACAAAATCTAAATGATTTATTGCCTTTTTTGCTGGAGCAAAAGCAAGTGCATGTTGTGGTGCTTTGGCTAATCAGGCATAAACATGGACAGCCTCCGTCTCAGCAGAGAGGTTCCACGATATGGAGTGCTCTTTATGAAAAAGAAATAAATAAGCAGATAAAGAAGGATGCTCTGACACTATTTAACAGACCAACGAGGCCTAGTCCAAGGTGACATTTCCTGATAAGGTACACTTGGACTGTAGCCCAAAATAATCAAAAGTTCATCACCACTCATTCATTTATTAATTGAATATTTTTAGCCTTGATTTAATGCGTTGAGCTGTAGTGCTAATTTGTGACATTGGGAGGCTGATAAGGAGATTTACATTTCAAATTTTAATGATATTTTGGCTCTAGCGATCACTCCCTTTTTTGGGGCTAATTATTTATTTCTGTTGTTTTGGTTGCAGTCCAGCATATGCTGTGTTTTTTTATGTCCCCCCCCACCTCCCCTCTTTCTTGCATTAAGCTGGTTTCCTTAATTAAGCGGGCACGGGGCTCATTAGCTGCCATGGCGATGGGGTGGCATGATGTGCCCGTCTCAGTTCCCGCTGGCGATGCCCGGACAAAGTGCCTGGGGAGCAGGTGCTGACAAGGTCGCGGTGGCAGAATGCCATCTGGACCAAGGCTCGGGCCCCATCGCCGCCTGGCTCTTTGTAGCTATAGCTGTGGCTAATGCCATCCACCAATAACCCTGACTCAAAGACATCAAAACAGCACTCCGGCTCTTAGGAGATCTGTGGATTTAACAACCGCTAAAACAAAGGCGCAATAATTGGTTTTGGCGCAATCTGTCCTTCGTTTGCCACTCAAGGAGCTTTTGTGGTTATTAAGTGAGCTTGGAACAGAAGGCACATTGAAGGTTTTTTTTTCCATTTAGACGTGATACACCACCATTTGCATAACGTAGATGTCCATGGCAAACACTGTGCACATACATTTATGCATAGATTACAACAATACATAGCTTTCCTGAATAATAAATAAATAAATCACTTAGGGACTGAATGAAAATTATAAGGGGGATCAGAAAATAAATTTTTCTTTTGGCTGAGAAATTTATTACTGAACAAATAAATGCAATTGAAATGCATTTGTGCACCACTGTAGCATTAGCCAACTTTTAAACATGACTTTTAGCCTATACTATGATCCAAGTTCAGCATCACATGTAATTTGGATGGATGAGGTTTGGATGCTACAGTTAAAATTTGGTATCTCAGTTTGGAACATTGCTAATATGATAATTTTATTAATGTTTTTTTCTTTATTGCCTATTCTTCTAGAGTTAGCTGAACTGTTACCAAGACACTTGCAGCTACAGCACTTGTTTATACATGTAACACATAGCTCTATCACAAACAAGCAGTTGACTTTAACCATTGTCCAGTGCTAATTAACTTATATTCTAATGTTGTGTGATTTTTGGCACTGCCTAATAACCAGAACATTACCATAAGTAGACATTAATAGGACAGACACTATGATAAATGTCTATTAAATTACAAATTATTGTATTAAAACGTATTTTACTTTACTGCGTGCACTTTGGGGGTAATTATGAAAATTAGGTCTACACCCATCTTAAATACTTTGTCTCTTTAAGTTATTCAATTCTGATACATTTTGTTTAGATATTAAGGATGGTGTTGTTTGTTGTTGAGTTTTTTTTTCACAAAAAGTGATACATAAGGTTCAGCCACCCAAATCATTTTTATATAGCCCCCTATTGTTTAAACTTAAAAAAAATCCCAATTTCCTGAAATTGTGTAGGAGAAAAGTAGAAGTTGACTGTTAAGTGTGAAATGCAGTATAAATCCTGACCAAAAAGCAAGAATTACAAGCAACACTGTGCCAGTTGGTATGTGTCTATGTATTCTTGGTCTATAAAATCCCATAGTTAACCTCTTGTCCTAAAGCACACACTGTTGTTGTGTTATTATATGTATATTACTGAGTAGAGTAAATCAAAGCTAACATTAATTTGGATACCCACAAAGTGTGTTTTCCAGTAATGGACATCTGGAGGAATCTGGAACGTACATGTCATGGAATGCCAAGAAAGACTGTCTAACTTCAGACCACAAATGCTAATCACAAACTACCAAACCCTGGGGCTTGAATGTCATTCAAAAATCTCTCCTGAAACTAAGTGAATGTCAGAGAGCAAGTGAGATGAAGACCCTGCAATTTGCCATTTGCTTTAACCTGCTGTATAATTTGTCATTAATATGTTAGTTACAGCAGTTTAGGAATAAAGCAGAGGATTCCTGTTTTCTCCCTGACACCGGTGTGGTATCACCTCCCTTCCTACCAAGTGGCAGATTGTCACATGGTTCTCAGGCTTTGACTTATGAAGCTGCTGGTCGCACTCTATTTGAGGCGACCATTCCACTCTGGGGTTTGCTGATCACAAGGCCTGCACACACTTAAAGACATGTATAACCCCAGAAGGAAACCCATATTTAAGCACTGGTCATTCCCCTCTCCCTCTCTCCCCACATTATTTTACAACCTCTGTGGCCTCTTTGCCAGAAGCCTTGGCTGTCATTATGCGGTCCCATGTTTGGGTTTGCAAGCATTCACCCTCTGATTTGGTGAACGGATGCTTTCTTTAAAAAATGAAGGTATAAAACTTGGTTTAATCCTCTTTGCCTAAACATAAGATGTTAAGGTCATTAAGGGTCTTGGACATTTCAGTAAAACACGGGCCTGAGCACCACATATGGATGTTGAGACGCTCAAAGAGAACACAGATGTTTATTTTAGAGATTTCTTGGAGGCTGTTTTGTGGTCAGCCATGTGGTGCAAGGCCATACATGAAAGGAAATGTTGGATTTGAATGCAGGAGTACTAACAGGCCCGTCGCACACAAGCTCTCCGATGAGGGCTTGTGTGAAAAATGCATCCATACTGTGAAAGCCTGACACGTGCAGGGAGTGAAGAAATTATATGAAAATGATATGAATCATGATGTTGTGACTGTGTGATAATGCTCCTTTCAGCAAAAGACTAGCCTTTTCTCTTGTTTTTCATGCACCTTTTTCAGTTTCTCCATTTGTAAGCATTACAAATAAACTGAACATGCCAAAAAAAGCATTTGCATTTCGTGGAACCTTCTATATTTCCTCCACTACATTCTAGACATGCACTTGCTAGTTTAAGACAGAATGAATCAATATTTCTTTCAGAATACACTAATTGTCTGTCAGTCTGCCAACTTGAACAAGTTAACATAATGAATACATTGTAACTAGAGCCCACAGAGGATGTAACACACTTTTTATAATATCTAGTTAAAAAGAAAATAGTATGTTAACGGTCCAAGAATCAAGAATTTATCTTTTTCTCTTCTCTTTTTGCAATGTCATTTGATCAAAATACCTTACTGGTAATTAAAAGTATGTAAGTACATAATGTATTTTGTACTGACACATACAACAATATTTATGGCTAAGTTAAACTGGTGTTTGCCTATACAGGGATAAACAGAGCAGCGTCTGAGGGATTTTCTAGAAGTTCCCTAATTTAATCCTTCAATCCCTAATCTGGTGTGAACCCCTAAACCCTTCTGCACACAAAAGATGACCGACATAATCCCTGGTGTATAAAAATGGCCACTCATTCCCTCGCTGATACGAGTGCAAGCTGAGAAAATCAGTACTTCACAGATACCTCACAGATTTCACATATTTATCATCCTCTTCTCTTTTTCATTCGCCTGTCAGTCATCCCTCCATCTGCTGTCCGTCATGCCATTGCAAGAAACATGTCTCAATATGTGAGGAGAAAGACTTAAGAACTGCATCACTTATAGAACACAGATGCAAAACCAAGCAAGTCACTGATAGCCTGCAGAAATACAGTAGATAGCACTGGCTTTGCTTTTGCACAGTACTATCAGATACATGTACTTTACTGTCACATCATTTCCCCGCCGCACATACAGTAAGAATTAATGGCAGAGATGGACGGCCTTGACGAGCTTGACTCCCACCCAACCCATTACTAAAATAAACCACATTATCTGGAGAAAATCCATGATTAGGACCAAAGGAAAAGAAGGCCCCTCGGTTAGGGGGCAAATGGGAGGAAGAATGAGTGGTGTAGGGAGGGAAGGTTGGTGGGTGGAGATGGACAGGTGGGGTGTGGGGGGCACAGTAGGGGGCTAATTCTCCCCATGCCCTGCTGCAGCTGTGCCCCTGAAACTGACTGACAGATCCCAATGCGTGGGGGGGGGGGGGTCTGCATATGTCAGAACAGTGAGGGGCCTGCCAACTTCCTGCTACAGTTTTCACACTTTATATATAGCAGTTGATCTTAAACTTTCTCTCCGGGGAGCCGTATTGTCACAAATATTTTTCCCCGTGGCCAAAAGGTCACTTTAAAGCAGGCTATTTGTGGGCTTTTGTGTAAATTTTTGGGGCTTTTTTCAGTTACATATTAAAGTTCATTTCTGATAGAGGCAAGGTTGAAAAATGCAGAATGTTAATGACAAAGCATTAAAGAACTGTAATTTGATTTACTTTGGATTATACTACATCGATTATGCACATTTTTTCAATTTTTTGTGGAAACTGCATCCCAGTCTTGAGCATATGAGGGGGTGTTTTCATTTGAATGACAACTGAGAAGTACTGTCAACTTCTATGGTGACAACTGAATAAAACACGACAAACTGTATGATGTACTAACAGTTTAACTAGCCTTTTTTCCCGTTGTTCAGCACAAAGTAACATTAATTTGGGGACCATGGTAGCTTGGGTGTTAAAACACTGACCATAGACTGCAACTCCTGTCGTCCTTCTACTGTTGCTATCTAATAAGGTATAAAATGTGCAGAAGAAAAAGAAACATCAATTGTCAAACATTACTGATAGAAGATACCTGTCTTTTCATAACATTCAACATTTGGAATGACCCATTGTCCTGTTAAGTTTATATTCTGTTCGGATAGTGGAAGCTAGTTAGCCTAACTTGATAATGTTAGCCGAGTCCTACCAAACATTACTTTTCATTTGCATTATTTCAACACCATCTGCTCCTGCACACTCAGTACTGACAGTAAGTCACTGATGAAAAAATAAATAACATTTAAATTTCCTCTCTTTAGCTATTACAATTTCAACCAAATTAGAACCAAGACTAACAAACCAGGAGACACTGTATATATTGATTTCATACAAATGAGAAAATTTTAATTATAATGACATTTTTAAGTTTAAATTATTAGAAATTATCCGATTGTGACCCACCTCACAGATTGGAATTTCATAAACTGTAGAAAGAAAATGTTTTATATTGTGTCCATGGCTGGAAACCACTAACAGTACCACTGCTAATAATGTAAGAATTTTTCCCTTCTTTTGTCTCTAACCTCTTATGAAGCTTTCCATCCATTATCTATACTGCTGAAGGGTTGCAGGGGGCTGAAGCCAAGCCAGCTGTTATTGGGCGAGAAGCGGGGTACACCCTGGACAGATCGCCAGTCCATCACAGAGGTGACATATTGAGACAAACAACCATTCACTCTCACATTCACACCTACAGGCAATTCAGAGTCACCAATTAACCTAACATTCCTGTGGGAGGAAGCCAGAGTACCCACACAAACATCCAAACTCTGGGGTTCAAACCCCAAACCTTCTTGCTGTGAGGTGACAGTGCTAACCACTGCACCACCATGCCACCCTATGAAATCTCCCAAACCTGCAAAAACATTCTAATTATGTCTGGAAAAAAACATGAAAACGAAAATGCTGACTCTCATTAGAAAAAAGAATATACTGTGACTTCGATCGGGACCCACTCCTATAAGGGCACCCAGGGCCAAACTGTTGAGGAGTCCGTATGGGCATTTAAAATAGAAAGACATGAAACACTGCGCTGTTAGAGCAGCCACCCCTCCTGTGGCAGGACCCTGAGCACAGTAACCTTATATCAAAGCTTGGCATGTAGCAGAGCAGCCAGGGAGAAGCACATTAATTATTGAAGAGCATACGGTAACAAGCTGTGAGTGCCAGCGACGGCCTATTGTAAGGAAGACTAGTACCCCATGTCCGATTATCTATTGTTAACCTCGTTTTTCCCTGTCTCTGTGAGCTTGCTGGCTATGAAAGAGAAAGAGACATCCATTGTAATTCTCTCTCTCCCAACACACATACAAATGCACATGATCGGGAAGTGGATATTTTCTTTGGCTTTCTATTATACCCTAACACAAACACAATATCCAACACACTTTCTCATACACACACACTCACAGTTGGATGGCTCAAAGGGCAAGTTATTGGCTCAAACAGCGGAATAACATGTCAGCCTCAGGGGATTTTGACCGTGGTACCTGCTAGTGCAAAAAGGCTGTTTGCAACCATTCTCTGTATGCCTCTGTACTTCACTTTACCTTCTTCTTTGAAAGCTGACATGCTGCTGGCTGCTGTTCACTACCTGAGGATAGGAAGGGAGAAGACGGTGAGAGTGCAAGCTCGGACTCACACCACATATATGGAGTTATCAAAATACACTGTTGCCCGTAAAGTTGGAATAAAATATTTTTTACCTCTTCTCATGAAATGATTGTCACAATGTGATTTATTCTTGATAGATAAAGTGTATATCTTCTCAAAACAAAATTGGTAACTCAGTATGTAATCATTGCACCTGGTCAAAGTTGATTACTGATGTGTATAAATGGGAATTTTACACTCTTCTGTGTTTCTGGCAGTCAGTATAATATTTAAAGCAACTATAATTAATATTTTACCATGAAATGACAAGTGATTCTTCATAGAGACAAGCCTACAGAGAGTCACCCAAATCTGCTGCTCCCCTCAGAGTTTTACAGCAAGTTTTAGCAAACTGTTTAGCTGTTTTTAACTTTACTGTCCAGGTTCACTCTCACTGTTTTCATAACACCGTTCTCAGACATCAGGCAGCTGTTTTCAGCTAAAAAATACAATAAAAAATCTCTCGGGAATTGATAGAAACAAAAAACAGAGCTTACAGAGAGTTAATATTGGACCTTGATTCCCCAGCTGGATAGAAATAACTCCAAACAAATGCTAATGTTGCTCTGGAACTGCTAGATGTTTAAATTAGCAACTGTTTGCTAACATGTTAGCCATATCAACTCAAAAGATTATAATCACTGCCCTCAAGTGGCCAAAAAAATCGGTGAATACTTAGATAAATATGTACAAGAAACTGGGGACCCTGAGGTCAGGCTCAGTAAATTACAGATAAGAAGTAGTTGTTACTTTGTTGGTCAGGAATAAACTGTATTTTTTTCCTTTTATGGCACAGCTTATTTAATTTTCCAGTGGTCATTGAACTGTCCTCAATTCTGCTCTTTTATGTTTTTTGTTAAAACTTTTCTAGGTGACTTGGATTTAGTTGAAAAATGTGCTTTGCATGTTTAAGTGCACCCAAGAGGTGCACTTGACTGGAAAGAGAGATTCTGTCTTATTGGCTGTCACAGCCATTTAGACTTGTGATAGCGTACATTTTGTCTAATTTAGATATGTGTAATAGTGACTGCTGTTAGCATGCAGCTCATAAACTGTATATCAATGCCATCTCAGTCAGAAAGGATCCAAGGCAAGAGAGACTTTGGTAGATATTTAAAATCCAAATGTCAGAGAGGAGGATGGCTGTAGTGGTGACATATCTACAGTACAATAGCAATGTGATTTCTGAAAGTCATTGTATCAAGGCTGAGAAGTAAGTCATCACTGAAAATAGTACTTTGCTGGTGTTAATGAGAATTTCAAGTATTCACTCTCACTGCTCAGTGTTCATGGTCAAACAGAATGAGCCCTTTGCTTTATCAATGCTCAACAATGCCCAAAATGTAACTTTTTTCTGCCTTGGAGGCTCTGCAGACACAGCATTGAGATACAGTGAGAACAACAATGTGTGGATCAAACAGTGAGAGGAAGAAACTTCAATAGATTATATTATTCTCTTACATTAATATTTAACTGTAATTTATTATCATTAGCCATAATTACTAAGTTGGTGCTTGATTTTGAGTTCATGCAAGGATACAGAGCATTTTAAAAGGGTTTAAACAGGGAGAAGAAGTTGAAAAGTGAAGAAATTCCAATTTGGAGAGAGTTTAATGGCCAGTTAAAGAGTCTGGCCATCAATCTGCTCTGAATACAAACATACACACATGCAGAGTTTAAGTTTACAAGCTGAGTTTAGCTTGTAAAAGTGAATGAACTCAGAGGGGCTGACCAGTGTTGGTGCCCTTTGATCACACAGTGGTTTGTTTCCACAGGTCTGTGACTCTCTGACCCCTGCTAGAGAAAGGTCAAGTGCCTCTTCAGCTCAGTGCTAATGATCCATTTAACACCCTTCAGCTGTGTTAGTGTGTGGCATGCCTTGTATATGTGCCTGTGTCTGTGTGTATGTCTGTGTGTGTGTGTGAGAGACAAACAGAGCTGCTGTTAAGTACTTCAACCAACACTTCAACAACATGTAACCTTAGACTTAACAGCACAAAATGACAGCTGACACAGGCCGAGCTCTCCCTTTTATGAATTTTTCAGAGTCACATTTGACAGCCACTGAATGTGAACATGACAAGTATTGAGGGAACTCACACACGTCTCTGATAATGTCATGTTAGCCCTGTCGCACGACAGCCACCACCTCGCACACAGAGGGAAAAAAAGCCTTACAAACCACAACTTTTCCAAGGCTTCCAACTTTGCACGAACCAATTTATGTATCCTCTGCCACACTGCCTCCTTTTTTATTTTTAATACCACATTAAAGGGGATTTTATTAATTACATAGAAGAGTGCCACACATACAGCCTCTGCTTGCATTTGATGTGATTTCTGTTAAAAAGAAGCATTCCCACATGGAGCAAATCCCCACTGCCACTCCACCAAAAAAACAACGGCAAACAACAAAACAACAAAAACAGCGACTGAGTCAAAGTGGATCCCTCTCAGTAGGGGCCGGGGCCAAAGTCCCCTTTCAAGTACAGTTGCAACAATTATCTTCAAAGCCGAGCCGAGCGGGAACCTTTGTTTTCCTCCCAATCCACATGGCTTGAACCTGACCCTGTTTCTTCAAGCCTGGTGGAGGATAACATGTTCCTACAGTTTGATAGCAAGAGTACATTTTCTTATGACTTATTCATCTTTTTTTTCCTTTCTCCTTCTCCTTAATTTATAATTCATTTGATCTAAAATTTCATTAATTTTCTAAAATGTTCCAATTGGGGCCTTTCTGTGCCCAAGCGAAGGGGTTTTTTCTTTGTCCAACCCTCTTTTGTAGTCAGCTATTATTCTTTTATGTAGCAGCCTTGTAGAGGTTATCGTCTTCTGAGGGCAAACAGCGCTAGCTGGAAAAGTTTTAATCAGCTTTAATGAGTGGGGTCAGTGCTGGAACCAGAGAGGGAGAGAGACACAGAAAGGAGATGGAAGTGAGAGGGAAAGCTAGCTGGCCTCTGAAACATATGGACATTTTTATCGTTTTTTCTTTTTTACATTTTCTATCTCTCTCATTTGCACTTTTCACTTTTTTGCATGTCCTTCTTCTAATAGCCAGATTTAGCTCAAATTGCACTGCCATCTTAGACATGGGAACAGATTATAGATAATGAAGGATTCATTTTGGGCCTGCTATCTTCAAAGTATCATTCCAATCAGACACTACAAGACTGCAATTAGAGGGTGAAAGTTAATTTTTAAAGTCGTCTGTCAGTCGGCATCAAAATATTTCCAGCATGGCTGTGATGAGGGACAGCCATGTGTGAAATCCTCAACCTCATCTGCTTTAAATTCCTCCACAATGATAAAGCTAGTTTAGTCTTTCTATTCTGACAATCCCTGGCTTTTTATCATTCCTTGAAATCCTCAGATATCTCTCTTTTACCTTCTCTTCTTTAAGTTACCTTGCCTTTCTCCACTCTGTCTTTATCAAATGTTACCGGCCTTTCTCCTGGCTTTAGCCTTGGACTCTAATCTTCTTCTGAGCGATAGTCTAAGCCATTCCATTATTAGCATTTTACAGCCAAGGACGGCTCACTCATTGTGACATAGTCTTTGTCTCTTTTTAGGCCACACATCAAAGATATGGCATACTTTGTTTAGATGTAAGGTCACTGCAAAGGATTTACTGTTTCAGAGAGAATTTTACATGTGCGAAGATGTGACCTCAGAAAGGTTGGAATTCTCAGTGTGGGAAGAGTTGATGAGCTATCATTGTGCCAGCTCAGTACCAGGAATAAAGTTGTGCAAGAAAGCCATTTATCATTCTTTCCTTTTATTTACAAGTGTTTGTTTAATAATGTGAAAAGATGTGATGGGTGACAAATCAAATGATCGGTGTCATTCTTTCAGTTAGTTAGTCCAGCACTTTGGTCCAGATTGAAATGGCTACAACTTTTGGACAGATTGTCATGTGATTTCCTACAGATGGCTGGATGGCTTGTCATTACATCTTGTACAAATGTCCATGGTGTCCTCACAACTATTCCAACTAATGACTTTGGTTCAGGGGGCATGGTGGTGCAGTGGTTAGCACCGTTGCAAAGACCGGCAGGTTGCCCGTGGGTGTGAATTTGAGCATGAATGGTTGTATGACTCTGTATGTCGATTGGTGACCTGTCCAGAGTGTACTACACATCTTACCCAGTGTCAGCTACGATTAGTTACAACCCCCCCATGACCCTCAGATGATAAGCAGTATAGCTAATGGATGAATGGATTGCCACATAGAATGTGGTTGATATTTATGGTTTTAAATACAATGTCACAACAATTATAGGATGTATTGACCTGGAAGTGTGCAGATACACTTTTCTGAGTTCAAAATTTCTATTTTATTTATTTTCTTACTAAATAAAATACTAAACAAATACTGGCTAAATTAATGATAATCCCACCAGCTTCCACTGTACAAATACAATGTCACAGAGGCACTAGCATGATTGTAGACTCTTAGTTTTGGTTTGTCTACAAAATACAACGAAAACACTGAAAACAACAATTCTGTATTCAGGTAAATGAGTTATACAGTCTAAGTGGAATCATGCAATTTTGAAACCTTTTGCAAGGAAGATCTCAAATATGTACTGGCTCATTACATTAATCTTCCTTAAAGGTTTTGCATGAAAAAAATCTGAAAACCCTTGTATTACATCTGTCACAGCTAAGTAAACTGCAGTCTGCATCCCGTTGCACACGGGTCGCAGTGAACAAGCAACATTTAGCCAGGTAGCTGTAACTTAGCTATATTGCAGGGATTCAGCGTTTGTTAGTCGATTAAGTAATTATCAAATGGCAAGCTTGCAAATTTACCGGCCAGATCAGCCCCAAGAATTTGGATGAATTAGTTATCCACTCAACACAGCAATTTACTACTTATTTGTCCACTTGAGCAGGCAAGCTAACATTAGAGAGCATTAGCCAGCTAAAACCACAGTATCACATAAATTTCCCAGGCTTTGCAGTAACTTTAGCTCACTTTTCCAATAGGAAGAGAGCCAGCTCAGGGTTGGTTTTGATCCCTGAAACCGAATGAAAGTCCCTCTATGAATCAAATGGTCTGCCAGTGTTGACCGTAGTTTTCCCCATCGTAGGTACAATTCACTTTTGCTCATCTGTGGAGTTTGTATCGGAGTATTTCTTGTGCTGGGGGCTGGTCATTTCATGACAGTGGCTCTATTCCAAAGCTAACAATAGTACACTGCCAGTGCTGTAGCAGCGCAGAAGAGAGATTTTTATTGTGGCAAGGCAGTCAGGAGCAAGCATCCTGATAATTCGACCCAAGTTCCTTACATAGAAGTCAGTCTACAGGGTGCTATAGGCAAGAGAGAAAGTTGGGGAATGGCTAATTTCTTATGTCATGTTAAAATCTTTTCACAAATTGGCAATTAAAAATCAATTATTACATGTAAACTGTCTCAAATTCTTACACACAGTACCTTTTACATGCCATAAACTAAGTTTATGTTTTAGGGTTGTAGGTACTACACTTTACGGCAAATTTTCAGTGTTTGTGCAGTATTTGCATTATTCCTCTTGCTCCTCAGCATTGTGTCACGAATGTGGTGATTCTCTCAGAACTGGTCAATGTTGATATCATGACCATGGTCATTGTTATGTAACTATAACTGATCAACTGAACCCAACTGAACTAAAACTTCACAGCCACAACAGCGAAATGTTTTTGTCTATGGTCTGTGTTGAATCTGAGTTGCAGACTGAAGCAGTGGTCAATTCACCACAATAGATGTTAGATCCCAATATGAAATTCCACCTTCCTCAGCTCACCTCTTTCACACCATGAGGCCACAAAGCTCCATTGATCCTCCTCTTGCAAGCATTACTATGTTTTCCTCCCTTGTATGCCAAGGGAAAAGGTTAGTGTGTATATGCGTGTGTGTGAGTGTGTGCATATGCTTGTGCCCATATCTCCATCACCCTATTATCTCTTTCCCCACATATCCAAATGTCACTACATCTTTCTTGCAAATGTCTTCTTGTGTGCATGATTTGTGAATGTGTTTGTGTCTTCTGTTCTCGTCCACATGCATATGTGTATGTGTGCACCTGCCTTTCATTCTTTGTGTATGTCTGTATGTAAGTGTGTAGCTCTACTGAATTTACGACACGTTGTGTGTGAGCATTGGACTGTGCATGAGTGTGTGTGTATGTGAGACCAGATCGTGATACAGGCTAGCCTCACCGAGCTCCCAATGGTGCCAGAGCCCAAGCTCAGAGGCCCGGCGCTTAGCCCTGGTGTCGATAAGCGGCCGCTCTTCAAAGAGTGCTGTGGAAAAATGGCTCGGCCCTGTCAAAGTCGGACAAATTCCCTGCTAACACCCTGAGCCTCGCTGCTCGAACAGTTCAAAGAGCGGAAGAGAGGAAGGAAAAGGAATGGAAAGGGGCTGGTGGGTTTATATACATATATGTGTGTGTGTGTGTGGTTGTCTGTGTGTATATACACCAATCTTCCAAGACATTAAAATCAGGTTATAATGTTGCTAGATGTTATATATATATATATATATACATACATACATACATACATACATACATATATATATATATATATATATATATAGTTTCTGGAGAAAATGTGCAGAGTGTCCTGCTGTCGTCTTCAGTATCATTACACTGAAAAAGGCACAAGTAAGTGAAATTTGATTCATTCATAAAAAGAAAGATGCAGTAATGAAACTGGGAAATATCCGCGTCACTGTCTTTGTAATAGGTGGAGTTCCACTATGTGCTGTTAGCATCAGGCTCGCTCTGATTGGCATCCAGTACAATCCCAGTAGCAGCACTATCACAACAGCTCCAGCCATGGCTCACTTTACCACCAGTCCTCCCAGTGGTGCGTACAATAGCTGTCAGTCTGCAACCCATGTGCCTTCAGGAGAGAAATTACTCCAGAAACACACCAAGATGGCCAGCAAAGCTTCGGCTGCTGGAACAAAGAAATACATCATGTGCAAAACTTGTAGAAAAAGAAGAGGGAGGTTAAAAAATGTGGCCTCAGCAACTCCACTTTTTTGTCATTGGCATTAATTCATTCTCGAGAACAACAAATGATTCTCACATGCTCTTGAGAGAATTTTTTTTCTTTTATCAGCCTCTCAGACATTAATTATATATTTATATATAGAATATGCAAAAGGAGCTGAGGAATGTTGGGAAAGGGAAACTGATTAAAAATTAAACAATGCAGAAAATCACTCTGTTACCTAAAGGGATCTTACAGTACATCTCTCTGTTTTTTTATCTTTATCTTTACTCCCTCTCTCCCTTGCCGCTTTCATTTTTTTCCCTTTTTTTCGTCGGAGATTTCTTTAAAGCTGTCTGCTCCGCAGGCATGCATGCTTCCCAGCCCACAGACAGCGGCAGAGTGTGTGTTCTGCATATGCCTGTCCTCCCTCTTTGTGTGTGCATGTGTGTGTGTGTGTGTGTGTGTATGTGTAGCAGCATCCAGGCTATTTGTCATGGCGTAGGCTGTTTGCTGGGTCAGTCCAGATAAACTAATGTGTCAGTGCAACGGGGCTCCGCCGCCTGACCAGAGCGCCTGCAATATGCAAAGACTTTGAATTATTTCTCTGCCCCATGGCTCCCCGCTGAACACCATGCAAAAAGTAGACTGAAGAAGATGAGGGGGGAGAGAGAAAGGGAGGGGATGAGAGGACACAACTGGGAATAAAGAGGGACAGAAAGAAAAAAGAGTGAGATATTGGAGGGCAGTGAAAAAAAGAAAAAGAGGATTTGGGAATTGTTTAGAAGGAGGGAGTTGCCAACTAGCAGTGTAGGAGAAGAGCAAAAACATGGGCAAAAAGATAGAGTGAAGAAGAAGTGCACAAGAAAAATGGCAATGGGGCCAGTTGTTGCCAGTGTTTGCCCTCAGGGAGAGCATTAGCCAGCCTTTGAAGAAAGACAGAGAGGCCTAAGACTAACACTCACAAGGTCACAGGATCATTGGTCACACTGATTGCTAACCATGGACATAAGTGTGTGTGTACCTATTGATGATCTAAAGCACTTAGTACACTACTACTCAAAAGTTTAGAACACCCCCACTTTTCCAGTTCTTATTGAAATTTAAGCAGTTCAGTGAATAACCTAATGGTATAATGGTCAGCGGTAAACTGCCAAAGATCAGAAAAAGAAAAACAACAACAAAAAAAAGTTTTCCCAAAGCAATGAAGTACATTAAGCCTTTAAAGTTAATACAAACTGTTTTCCTGGTGCCCCGCCTTTAGTGTCAAAATGGTGAGAAAAGGGCAAGTGAGAAAGGAAGACAGACTGATTGGTCAGGGGTTTATTCTACAGAAAGAAAATGAACTAGGCGGTGGCTTTAGATGATGGAAGACCAGTACAGTCTTCAGGCCTGGTTTGGGATGAGAACAGAAGGTGAAAGCAAAGAAAGCTACAAGTGCAACACATTTGTGGAACTTCTGCAGCAGTGTTGGAACCAACTTTCCAGGCAGTGTTTCATTTCCATTGTAGAAAGGATGCCACAGATGTGTTCGGCTGCTGAATGAGTAAAAACTTTGGATTAAATTTAGCATTTAAGATTCTATGCTTACACTATGTGAACTTTAGTAACAACTGGGGAAAAAATGAGGTAAAAAATAAATCCACCAACAAGATGCATTTTACCATTTTTGATCAGAAGTGAGAATTTTTCATTTCATGATTAAGATGTGAAACTGAGGTAAAAGCACAACATGTGCAAACACTTCACCACCAACTACTATCACCTAAATATATCACTTAACAACTTATTCATATACACTCCTGAATATGTTTTCAACTGCACTTGAAGACAGTGTCTGTCTTGTCTAATGTGGCGACATGTGTTGATGTGTGCTTTGATGTATGGATGTATGGAGTCTACTCATGTTTAATGGGATCTAAAGCTAATCTAATCTTTTAACTACAACAGCACTACAACTTGTATTATTGTTTTCAAAACATAAAATAGTTGATGATAAGATGACAGTGATTTTTTGTCCATTGACAAATACTTCCATCCATTTTTATGTATATTTTCAATTCGCATGAGTGGAAAAAGCAAAAGATTTAAAAAAACAAAATTGATGTACTGGAAAATGCAACAAAGTGCAATTGCAATAGACTGCAAATAAACCATTATGTGCATAAGACATAATCATCAATAAACATCAACTGACAACCCAGTCTCATGGCAGTTAGTGTCAATATGCACGAAATGTAATCTATTGGTTTCATGTACATCAACACAAATTTACAGTTTTTTCATGACAATCCAGCATGACTTCCAGTTTGTCAAATAGTCATATTTAATGCATTGATTCATTTAGCCTACATAGACTGGGATTGTCCTTTTTTTGGTCACAGTAAAATATCAATTTGTAGTAAGTAATGCTATATAAATAATAATAACTTGGTTATTTTAGTCACACACATCACTTGATTAAGATTAGTGAAATGGTCTAGTTTAATACAGAGAAAGTTCACAGTGACTTCAGACACAACGTGTTTTTAAATTTAATTAAAACCATGAAGGACTCCTTAACCAAAGTGCCTTTATTACCTAAATCTAAACTCTGACTTTGACTGTGTCTTAACTGTTGGTGCCAATTTGGGTATTTCCGAAACTGCTTATCTCCTGGGATTTTCACACAACAGTCTCTGGAGTTCACTCAGAATGGTGTGAAAAACAAAACCCATCCAGTGAGTGGCAGTTTTGTGGATGGAAACATTCTGTTGATGAGTGAGGTCAGAGGAGAATGATCAGAGTGGTTGGAGCTGACAGAAGAGCTACAAGAACTCAGATAACCACTCTTTACGACTGAAATCAGAATGCACAAGACATTAAACCTTGAGGTGGATAGGCTACAACAGAGGACCACATCAAGTTCTTCTCCTGTCAGCCAAGAACAGAAATCTGAGGCTGCAGTGGAAACAGGCTCACCAAAACTGGACAGCTGAAGACTGGAAACACATAGCCTGGTCTGATGGATCTGGATTTCTGCTGAGAATTTGGCATCAACAGCATGAATCCATGGAGCCAACCTGCCTTGTGCCATCAATTCAGTGGTGGTGTAGTAATAGTGTGGGAAATGTTTTCTTGGCACATTTTGGCCCTCATAATACTAATCAATCATCATTTGAATGCATCAGCCTATCTGAGTATTGTTGCTGACCACGTGCTTCCTTTAATGGCCACAATCTACCCATCTTCTAATGGCTTCAACATGATAATGTCTCTAACTGTTTCATGAACATGACAGTGGGTCTAATAAAATCTAATAGAACACCACTAGGATGTGGTAGAATGGGAGATGAAAAGAATGAGCAGCTGACAAATCTCCAGACATTTTGTGATGCAATCATGTCAACATGGACCAGGAATATTTTCTATACCATGTGAAAGCCAAAAGAGAGGCCTTTCCTTGCATTGGCATGGTTTCCTTAAAAAATTCTCAATAAGTGTATTGTATAACAGTTAGTGTAGATAAGGATTAGGATGTAATATCTCTTTTACAGTTTTAGGGTTGCCAAGTTTGTAAAAAAAAAAAAAAAAAAAAAAAAGCTAATGAAATCTGCTTGCACTCTGACATAAAGAACTTCAAACTCACTTAATGCTGGTGTTGATGCAGTAGGGTTGCACAGCACCCTCAAGGCTACCCCCTGGGCCAAACCCCTCCTAAACACCCCTGAAATTTTACTTTGTTTTTTTTTTTTTTTTTTTTTTTTTTTGTAGCCTAAAGTGAATCTAACAAAGACAATTACTTCTAAAAATATAAATAATTGTAATTTTATACCCAAGGTGACCCCAATGTTTCGATTGGTTGCCTAAAGCTCATGGTATCTTGGTGGAGGAAGGCCTGACTGCATTGCTAAGTTTTTGCAAATTTGGTTAAGGTCATGAGGAAGATATTTTCTTACCCTGAGGTCTTGTTCTTCTGAGCCTAAATTGTTGGCTTTGTTGTTCAATCAAAATGAAAGAGGGTGGGCAAATTGAAAGACAGTTCACTGACACTGTAATATATATATATATATTTTTATTAATAACAAAAGCAGCAGGACTGTAACCAGTGACTGCACTCTTCTTCAAACAGATTAAGTGAATATTAGCTGTTAAAGCAGTTGCAGATACAGCAGTTGCTGTTTTGCCCAAGTATATGTTATGTGATCATTACGTCCATTATTTTACATGTGTGCCACATCAAGTCCTTGAACTTTAAAGGACATATAGATCACCTTTGAATATGACCCAAAAAGACCCAGACCTTTGTCACCATAGTAACAGTAATATGACCTGTAACGGCATACCAGACCTTTGTCTATTGTATGGTAATGGTAATAAACACACAGTTAATGGTTTCACACAGGAAATGAACACCTATTTCCTGTATGAAAGTCATGTGTTTTGTCAAGCCATCCATCCAATCTAACCACCTCCCACTGCAGACTTTGTTGCTGTATACATTACATCACCTAACTTCCTCCGTTATCCCTATCATCACCCAACATAGGTCTACTATAGGTCGTAAAATCTTGCATTTTTAAAAGCACAACCATAACATGTCTTGTCAGTTTTACACTACTGTAATCATTATGCTGTTGCTGAGTGGCCATCTCTGTATGTCTGTAGACCAATTAGTTGTCTTTTACATATAAATCTTTGCTTGGGCTAGTTCCTTCTTATCTGTGTACATGCATGTGTAAACCCAAAATCAATATGGTCTCCACTCTTAGAATATTCTACAAATGTTGGTCCCCAGAGTTAGAACTGAAGTAGGCAAAACAAACTGATAAATAAATATTCTGCCCTTTCTTTCTGGAATCAGAATCAGAATGTATTAACTGGATATTGTGTTCACTCATTTGTAGTGCGTGACAGGTGTACCAATGTTTAAGCTATTCTCGTGCCAAGGTCACTCTCGAAAAAGAGATTTTAATCTCATTGTGACTTTTAAGTCTTTTCAGAATCAAAGTCTCTGTTACTCAGAGTACGTCACAGAACACAACGTCAACAGTTTTTATAGAGACCATTTCTTAGGAATAAAGTGGTTCCAACTAAATCTACTTGTATTACTGTGGAGGCAGAAATATCAGAAATCAATGTTAAAAAAAACACACAAAAAAAACCAAACTAAAAAAAAACAGGACAAATAAAAACTATCAGCATGGCTAAAAGAAACTAGAGGGAAGTGAGAAAATATATAATTCTGTAATTTGCATTAACTGACACTTTAATCAAGGTTTTAAGAGTTGATCTAAACACTATTTTAGAACATTTTTCATCCTGAGTATAAAATCATGGGGAAATACTGTATACTTTAATTTAGTTGTCCTGAAATTGTGTAAAGATGGTGAACATACTGTAACAGGACAGAATATCAGCTCCAACCCAAAAATGTTGGTGCTGGCCTTCAAAAGCCCACATTAGTCAAAGAAAACTGGCAATTTACCCCAAAGTTACTGTAACTTTGTAATCAGAATGACCTTGAAGGCATATATTTGTGTATTTGTGTACACGCCTATACCCCTACCACTCCATCAAAACACACACATGCACAGCCATACAGATGCTAGTGATCATTATGGTCTTCTGTTCTGTCAAGCCTCAGATTTGGTCTTTTTGCCTCTAGCTGACAACTGTATGAGGGGAGATTTTTTGCTTCATTTTTGGCAAAGGATCAGACAAGCTGCACAGTGGCATATTAAAATGTCAGCTTAAAATGAAAATAAACAACTTAGGGGTGGAAAAAGGTTTTGCGATACTGTTAATATCAAAATCCACCCCCGGACAGACTTGGTAAGGCCCTGGGGCAGAGTGGAGATTGACAGGTGAGGAGACTGGATCTCACAGCCGCAGGGGGGTTTCCCGGTTAGAACGCTAGGAGCTTTAGGTCTTAGTTTAAAAATCTAGGAATAAACAACGATAAGGCTCAAACTTCATTTTGGTGCGCACATGCATACACACATTCATACAGTACGTACATAAATGTATGTGCGTGCATGAGCACAACAAAAACACACATAATTGCATTAGGAAATGGTTGGAAACGTGTCCATTAAATCTGACACTTGGAATCAGTTCTTGATCCGGTTTCATTCAGGATTCTTGGTGCTATTCAGAAAACCACCCATCAGGAATGCATCATAAATGGAGGGGGTTGTCCAACAGTCGATTGCATTGATTAACTGTGAGTGTTGGTACTGTTATTACAGATATTTGTCAGCAGACCACTGCACACTATTTTTCCAATGATTTCTCACATGCTTTCTCTGATGTTGCTTTCTCCACCCTTGCTTTCCAATCTGCAGAATATGACACACCCATTGATGTCATCACAGAGCACTCTTGAAAATCTGCTATTTTTTTCATTCCAGCTGGGAACCATTTTTTCCAGTTCTGAACCAATTGGTCAAAATGCTTTGAATGGTTTGAAACGAACTGGAACCGAACTGGTTCTGTGTTGGTGGAAAAGGGGTATCTGTGTCCTAATACCTGTGTATGTAAACGCTCCTTGTTTGTATGCTTCAAACAAAGTGCTTGTTTGAGTACTGGTTGTGCAGTAAAATGCCCCTTATTACTGATATATTATTATATAACATTATTTGACTGTTAATACTGATGCATCAGCAAGGTTCAGTACTCTGGTTTAAACTTTAACTTTTTTGTTAATGCCATACAATGGAGTAGAAATGAAATGTATTGAAGTAAATCTAAAGATTAGCATAAAATGGAAATCCTCAAGTAAGGTACAACCTCGAAAAAGTGATGCAGTACAGCACTACAAATGTACTTACTTTCCACCCATGGTGTTCATAGTGCATTATTAACATGAAAAAGTAATTACTTTGTCATGTCCTGACAACATGTTTGAAAATGTATATCAGCACTGACATAATTCAGTGCATACACTGTATGAATGTTTTTGTTAGAGGTTGTCAAATAACCATGTAATTTCAATGGGACAACAATTCATAAAGGCTCGTAACTGATAACAGGACAGGAAAGCAGAAAAAACATATTTCATGTATTTTTCCTGTGGTCGAGGGGTTGCGAATAGACACTGGTGCTTTTTAAGGGGTCACAAGCCAAAAAGGATAGGAACCATTGTATATACTAGCTGCACATAACCTGCATAGTAAAATACTAATTTTAAGAGCGAATAAAAAAACAGTTTTTGTTGCAATGACTGAGTGATTAGCTGTGTACTTGCTACACTACTGTTCTTTGTCTATGATAGAATGCTGTTGATTTATTTCCTGCATCTGCTTCACAGTAAATGCCTGTGAGAACTGATAATGGTTTTTACCATGAAGAAGCTGTAGAAATTATTTAATTATGATTAATGGGGGGAGCTTACTATTGTAAAAGTCCATCACAGTTAGTCTAAATTAATATATTTTAAGATTTGTTCAACATGTTTTTTCTAGGCAACTTCAGATCTCCAACAAATGGTTTCTAATCGAGGTAGACTTGGTTTTTCTATACCATTACCTTAACACATCCCTTTACTGCATATCAATCCCTGGGAATGCTCTTCAATGTACCTGTTTGTGTTTCTATTTGGCTAATTTGTCACAAAAATATATATTTTTTGCTTCATCATAATAACAAAAATTCAAAGTTTGGTTACACTTTATATTAGGCTACACTTATTCATCCTTAACTAGTTTCTTATTAACATGCATATTGAAACTTTATTTGTCCTGTTAAAGCACTTATTAATCCCTTATTCTGCATGATCATATTCTACGGCTACTAGGCCATTAACTAAGAGTTTATCCTCAATAACCTCCTTATTACTGCTTACTGATAGTAAGTAAAGAAGTTGTTGAAATATGATCTTAATATGCTTTGCTCAGTATGGACTTATAAGGTAGTAGTAACACTATAAAAGTAATTCTCCTTCATAAATATGGTCTATTTTTACATAACAAAACACAAAACTAGCTAGTTTTTAGTTAGTTATGCTCAAGACCTCACTTTAGAATAGGGAAGATATTCTGAGTTACAGAGACTTAATTTAGACTTATTTGGACACTGTTAACACTTGTAGTTGTGTTAATAGTGTTACCGAAAGTTCAAATGTAGACTTACTTTGTGGGGCTTTGACTAATGACTCTAACTAATGACCAAATGATAACTTTTATTGACAAGGGCACTTTAATCACCTTCATATATCCACCCTCAGCTTACCCCAACATTCTACCCCGTTTCTTCATCTCCACAACCTAATCTATTAATGCATGTGGTGCCTGCTCATTCTACCCTGCATATATCCCTTCCTCCTATTGTATAAATATATAATTAACTAAAAAAAGACATCATTTGTTTGGCTTGGTGCGGTCCCCGAGCGTGTTGTTTTGGCCCCATGTACAACACGGAGAGTGTTTGTTGGCGTTAACTAGCACACGTATCGAAAATAAACACCTCGCTCGACAACGCTCCATTAATAACACGCCTTCGCTTTGTTGCTTGCTTGTTTCTGCTGCTGCTGCGTTTTGTTACTTTGCTGTCTTACTTTCCCTGTCTTTTGTAGTGCCTGTGTACAGTAGCTGTGTGTGTGTGTGTGTATGTGTGTATACAGCACACTTTAGTGTCTGTTTATGCTTTCTTGTCCTATGAACAGAGATGTAAACAGATAGGAGTACACAAACACATGCACAGTAATCAGAAGATTGTGCACATGAATTGTGGAAAAGAACAGGTTATGTGTGTGGCCTCTAGCCTTTTCCTGCTCATATCCTGAGCATCATTGACCCCCATATACATTATATGTATTTGTATGTGCGAAAGAGAAGTAGTTGGGGCACCTAGTGTAGTCCTTTCCTTACAAGAAGTTTATAGTAATTTTGGCATGTGTGATAGTGATAGTGATAGTGATTGTGTGTGAGTGTGTGTGTGAGTGTGTGCGTTCATGTTAACCTAGTCAGGCTATTTTTGGGTGGCTGGCATTCAGGAAAAACTTCCAGAATGTCACAAGAAACAAATAACCCTCTCAAACTCACAGCCCCCCTGTGAACAACAGAGACAAAAAAACTGAATATGTAAATATATCACAGAGAAGTGAGTGTTTGTTTGAAGAATCGGCGCTTTTGTTTCTAGCAATTAATAGCTCAAATAATAGTTCTGTGTCTCCCTGTCCGTCTCTTTCCCGCTGTCTGTCTGTCTGTCTTTCTCACTTGGTCTATAAATATGGTGAGCAGAGTCAATACAGCTCTCTCCTCACCCTGCTCCCTGGATGGATTGAGATTAGCAATGGAAATGGAAAATACATAATGCAATAATAATAATGCTAGTCAGGTGGATGGATTTGGAATAACCAACAATTCAAAAAAAAGACATGATCAGCTTCTGAATTGTTAATAACCCCTAGCCCGCCAAACATTATGTCTTTCAAAGTTTTTAAGTAATGAAGCTTTTTTCTGTCACTACTTAATACAAGTAAGTTAAATGAGCTAAATAAGTTCAAAGAGCTGACAAGTTTTCTTTCCTCCCCGATAGAAGCAACATGAACTCATCCTCTGTGCCCAAACCACATTCTAATGTTAGGTCTAAACTTCACAACTTGAGCGATACATCTAAAAAAGTGCCTTGGCTCTTTCATCCCTTTGATAGTTAGAATGAAGTATTATTCCAAAAAATATCATGTAAATAATACTTTCTCGAAACTATGTAGGTATTTACTTACGCTCATTTCCTTTTAAACGCGGGGTCTATTGTTGTACTTAAAACTTGTGTGACTGTTTTGTATGCTACTACAGTGCTCACACTCAATGCCCAGATAATTTCCCCTAGGAGGCACAAAGCCCCGAGGAATGGTTCTAAGTGGTAATGATCATGTGACGCCCACTGGTGCAGTGGCCCTGCAGACAAAACACAACATTTTACAAATCGCAAGGTTGTTGTCTCTATTCTCCACTAGTTGTTGAGACATCTCAATCAAGATTGAGACCTTGTAGTAGTGCTAAAGGAAAAGTCAGGGATCATTCAGTAAGCTTTATCCTCTGGGGACCATGAATATCAGCTCAACATTTAATGGTAATCCATACAATAGTTCCAAATGTGTAGAGATACAGGATGACAGTAACCACATCCATAGGGCACAAGGGGGTTTACTGAATGTTTGAGGAGCATGACAATGTGAAAATGAAAAATGAAAATGTGAATCACATGCTGCAGCCCTCACACTCAGCAGATCTCAGTCCAGTTGAATCTTTTGGAGGAATGGTGTTCCACCCCTCTAAGGTAGTTCCAGAGAATCAATGTCAACTGTTGATGCTTCACCAATCCTTCTGTCGATCTCCCGCGCCATCCTAACCTCACTTATGAGCAAGCCCCCGAGGTACTCGAACTCCTTCACTTGGGCAGCAACTCTCCCCCTACCCAGAGAAAACTATCCACCATTTTCCAGCAGAAAACCATGGCCTCAGACTTGGAGGTGCTGACTCTCCTCCCAACCGCTTTGGCTGCGTACCGACCCAGTGCACACTGGAGGTCCTGGTCTGCAAAGTCATCTGCAAAGAGCAGTGACACAATTCTGAGGTCCCTCACCTCAGTTGTGCCTTGAGATCCTGTCCATGAATATCACAAACAGGTTTGAGACTAGAAGCAAACTCAGCGGTGTCCAACACCCACTGAAAATATGCTTGACTTTGTACAGATACAGCTCTCACTTTGGTTGTACAATGACTGGTTGACCTGCATCAGCGGCCCCGGTATCCCATATTCCCACAGTACCCCGTACAGAGTCCTGGGAGCCTTGCCACCAAGGAGGTTATTATGTTGGTTTTTTTATCTATTCATAAGCTTTGATCAGCAGCTCTGCCAGTTACCCACGTATCCATTTGAGTGCAGCTAAACTGCTCTATGAATGGAGTAAATGGGAAATCTTTGTGAAGCTGCGTGTATGTGAGTGTGTGTCACAGGAGGAGGCAGACTATTTTTATTTCTTTCTTTACATTTTTGATGTATGAGAGAGTGCATGTGTGTGTGTGTAAATGTATACCCGTGTGTGTGTGCCAGTTTTATCTGTGACCTTGCTGTGAAACAGAAGATACTGCCCATCAGGTGTGAGCGGGAGGCACACAAACACATATCCCATATTGCCACCCACCCACGCACATGCACACACAGCAGGTGGTCACAAACAGAAGCATACAGATGCTAGGTCAGGCTGTACACAGCAGGTCAGTGTTGGCTTTGTGTAACTCAGCATAGCACCAACAAAGATTAGCACCAGTGTGTTTAGGTAACACTTTGTTAAAGAGCTGGTACAGGGGTATTGTAATTACTCATTGACCTTAACACCCACCGACACACACATGAAAGCCAAAGGACATACTAGTATAAGAGAATAAAGTGGATGTTTCTGTTTGGCTAAAATGTAAAATATTTGGCTAATTATTTAACTAAAATATGTTACATTATGGAGGCTAAACACTATGTCTTTAAAGAAGCAGTAGCTGTACTGACTAATTAGTATTATTAGTAGTAACATTTTTGCAGCAGTAGTGATAATAGTAATAATTGTAGAAAACAACGCACTGTCTATGGCGTTTGTAAATAATACTACTATAGTAATGGTGCTACATTATTGTTATTTACATGGGTGGATTGAGTATCTTTACATTCTTTATCCCAACAGAAAGAGTCTCTCAGCGTCCACTCAGGCTCCCTTGGGTGTTCGAGAATTTGGGGCACAATGTCACTAAGAGAGGGTGCATTGTGGTACTCTGGGTGTAGCTTTGCCTTCTGTGAACAAATCGATTAGGACAGTTCAGCACCATGGATGCTTGAGGCGTTTCACGCAAAGAAAGAAGAGTGAGGGAGAAGGAGGGAGGGAGGAGGGTAGGGAGGAAACATCTGAGCTGGCCCTCCCAGCTCATTTTAAGGTCACGAGAGTCTTGTAAAGCATGCAGACTTGCTGACTGAATATTTCAAACACAACAGACAGTGATGCACTGTCTATTGTTTTTGCCTCTAAATTAATGCTTCTTAGCGATGTGATGCGACATAGTGACATCAGTGTTATTACATAAAAGTGAGTAAGTAAGAAACATCAGGCCTCCTTAGAAAAGATTTTGGGATTTTCAATTTATCTAATATTTAAGGCAGTTACTGACATTTATGTACTAAACTAATAGATTTCAGCACAGACCCAGCTTGCCATGTTAGTTCACATTGGGACATTTAAAGCATCACTTGGGGTTGCAATTGAAAGTTAAGTCCTGGACAGTAGCGTAAAATAATCTCTCCATAGCGTCCATTTACAAGGTGTTCTGGAGCTTTTTGACTGTATCACAGGTCTGAATGGAGCTACTAAGCAAAACATGAACATCTGTAGTTCCATAACAACTAGGAGAAACTGAATCTGTGGTGACATGGACAAAACCTCCAAAACAGCTGCTAAATGGACACATTGTGCTGATATTGCTTTCTCAGCTACTGTTCAAGGTCAAGGAGATGCTCGAGTCTCAACTTTGGGATGGACAAAATTCTTAAAGTGCTCAGAAATATTTGGGACTTGAGCTCTACCTTTGCCTGATAACTGGATAAACTCCATCTGAATAAGATCATACAGGATACAATTAAAGCTTAAGATCTTTTTTTATAAAGTGTTCTTAATTTTTTGGTATACCCCATTTTACATGTTTCCTCATGTAAGCTGTATTATATCTATTGCATATAAGACAAACTGTGAGAGATCTGGCAGCAAAATTACAGGGAATATGTCCGCTTTACTATGTAGTCCTTATCTTGGATCACTGCATTGCATTTTGGTCTTCTGGGGCTGCTGCTGTAATCAATCATGATCTGTCACTGTAACAGCAGGTTGTAGAAATTCTATATTTATCATTATGTTTAGTTTCAACTTTTACCAATATGACTTCAAAGACACTTAATGTTGCATTATGCATGTATATGAAGTTATAACATACAGTGCCACTGGTACACTCATGAAAACCATTCTCATACAAAATGTTACACATAAGAAGATTGCAACATTTTTTTTTTTTTTTTCACTTAATTCCATTACGGCCCTTTCATGTCTTTATTTGTGATAGTGACAGTGGAGACAGACAAATGTGGAAAGAGAGTAGGAAATGGCATACAGCAAGCGATCCGGCTAGTCAGGACTCAAAGCAGGGGACTTACTGCTCAGGGCATTTTGTGCTAATGGTATGCGCCAGGCCATTCGGCTATCGGTGTTAAGCCCTGAAATGGAAATTTTTAATTAACTGTCAGCTCTCTGCTCTGCATTGTAAGTTTATGTATTATGATGATCCTCTGCAAAGCTGACGCCTGCAAGTGTCTTCAACACATATGATTAGTTGATACTAAAGTTCCTATAAAACAAGATGTCACTGTAGACAATAAATCATTGATAAATTGTACTGGCCTAGCAGAAAATGTTTCAGAGTGATATCTGCAACATTTGTTCATAGAGCCAAAATACATCAGAATCAGAATCAGAATCAGAAGCCTCTATTTATCCCTTGCGGAAATTGATGAGTTTTAGGAATATGTGAGAGAGAGGTTTTTGGTTGGACTGACCTCTCATCTAACATTGTTTTCTTTTATATTCTGAAATTTAATGAATTAATTCATTGCCGTACAGTGCATTCTCTGTTTTTCTCCATCTCACCCATCCACCTAACACACAAACACACAAACACACACACACACAGGTGCACATATCCCCTTTGCCCCGTCTGGGCTGAAAGGTCAGTGTGTGTCTGGGAAAGCCGTACGGGGATCCCAGATCCCCTAAACTCATTAAATGTCACTTGTATTCAGACCAGACACACACACAGACACATACAATATGTACACCACCTACACTTCTATAAACACACTTAAATGTAGGTAGAGAGGACACACAGCAGATATCATCTTGTGAAATGAAAAATGGCCTTGCAGTCCCATGTGTAAATTAAAAGACAACACACTTTCAAATGAACCCGTCAACATGCTCCATAATAAGCCTTTATTCAGACAGTCATGATGAAAGATATTAGTACATGATGTTGATATTAAAGCCAGGCACTGTGAGGTTCTGATGAATTTTGGCATGGCTGTCAACTTATTTCAGATCAATGTAATTGGCGTGACAGGTGAGAAACTTTTGTTGCCAAGGTGATATACAGGATATACAGTATCAAGTAAGGTACAAGAGTAATGATAGTGCCAGATGGCTTAGTAATTAGACTGAAAAACCAACAGCAATGATATGATATACACCTCTTCACCTCTCAATCAAATATAATTTCCTGCCTTTATATACAAACATAGGTAGCAATGTAGGAGGCACTATAGCTCTGTGTACTATACTGCATTAATATTCACTATGCCTACATGTAACAACAAATTCAAACAAAAAATATCTGTAATTTTCTGTATATTCTTATATTTCTTATATTTTGTATGACTCTTGTTTTTCTTTCTATTGATTTCACTTGTCCCTTTTAATTTTATTTTAATTTATATTTGGTGTTGGTTGGTGTGCCGCTGCTGTAACAAAGCATTTTCCTGTCAAGGATCAATAAAGTACTATTCTATTCTATTCTAAAATTAAGAACATGTAGTCACAGAAACATGTGTAATCATGTGTTGTAATCTATGCATGCACCATTCGTGTAGAGTCCTTGATTTAGCTGATTGCAGACCAGAGGCCAGAGCTGTGCTAGTTGATTATGATAATGGCAGCCTGTGTTAACAAGAGGCCATATCTAAAGTCAGAGAAGGAACTGTGGTTATCCAAAAACTGACCCCAGTTTAGCATAACAATAGAATCAAGGTCTTGTGCTGCTAGATTTTCTCTCTTTTCATCTATTCATCCTCCACTCTTCATTTATCTGCAGCTGTGACTTTAAAACGTGTTGTTTCATGATGTTTAAACAGTAAGTTCAGTGAACAGTTTATATTCAGATATAGTTTTAAATAAGCAGCATAATAACTTCTGTATATCAATTTTTTAATAAGTCCACAAAAGATGAGCAATTAATATCCATTATATTAATTGCTCATTAACTGCCTATATTAACTGCCTATACACAGTACATTTCCTCCAGTCACAGTGATTTGAAATACATATGCATGCACAGAAAATTCACAAGTTCTAAAGCTTCCTCTATCTCAGCTAGCATGCCTTTTTCATATAAGTTCTCAAAGGAATTTTGGTCCAGCCTGATAAGTTTGAAAGGTTAATTTGTTTCACAGTCATCTGTGGTTGTTGTGATGTGCTACACATGCACATTAATATTTCCTCTTCTTGCCCCACCCACACTCAGCCCATAGACTTTACATTGGGATAACATCATGCAAATAAAAATAGCTTTTGTAGGTCCAGGGGTAGTTTTTCACATATAAAACCCTTATGGTTAAAAATTCAGAGTACAAAGAGTAGTATCTGACTTTCAGTTTTACAGATGCCTCTTTTATAATGGTGATCTGTGGGGAAAATGCTTAATGGGTCATGGAGGATTTTTTACTTCCATTAGCACAAGTGGCAAATTGGCAGCAAGGCTGAGTGGTTGCACCATATCCAGCTCTATTAATACATCCACAATGTAGCTATATAGCTAGCAAGTTACAGTATCTATGTAGGAGGACACCGCCTGCAAAGCTCTTGGGCAACTGTTTCACCAAAAAATGTCAATGGACATAATGCCAGATTTGAATTGCTGAGCAAGCACATTGTTTGACATAAACTCATTATACAATAAGAGTCATGAACATTAAATATCAACTGAGTTCTATAGAAAAGCATTACATTGATGTTGAAGAGATAATATAATAACCTAATGACTTTAATCAGTTTCTTAGACACACTGGATTTTAGGACCTTGTGTTTCATAGTTAGCACCTTTTCCCCTAGGTTGTGTAAAATGAATAAATTAAATACATCAGAAGCCATGAGAATTAATACAGTGGAAGTTTAGATATTTACCAAAATTTCAATTTTACAGATAAAAAGCCGAAAGAAAAATCAAACAGTTTGATTGTGATTTTCATGTTTGATTACACAATTGGCAGGTTAGGACATGTTGATTGTACAGTACATATTGCGCTCAATTTTGTGATCATTTGAACGAAAACTGTAGGAATTTTGAGAATTAACAGATAATACAAATTTTGAAAAAAGTAGCGTGACAGACTTTGTAATTGACCATTAGCTGAAGTGAGGCAAGGTTTTGCCATGTATAGCAAGATGTGCTGCAAAAAATGAAGCCTCTACAAACTATTCATAAGTTTTGGCCACTCTATATTTCCCACACATTTAAATCCAATTCAAATTTCACATGTTGACTAAGACATGACTGTAGATCATGACATATTAATCTCAGAAACACGTGCACTCCAAGTTTTTAAGTGTCACGAGAGCTTGAAACTAGGTTGTCAACATGTACACCAATTTTGTACAAATAGCATTTTTAATTTCTGAGCAATTGTGTGACCTTACTAACAAATTTTTAAAATATATCACTCTAAAACAGAACAGTAAATCAAAATAAAATGTAATAACTTTCATGTGGCTTGGTCCAGACTTTTCATGTATGAAATTTGGTCAAGATGAAAACAAATTTGAAGGCTGTGAAAACTTTGAGACATAAAGTTTCAGACTTAATTCAAAATAGCCAGAAAATCATGCGATAGGAAAGATAGGAAAGGATAGGTTCCTATTCCTAAGTAAATTGAAATCATCCAAAGAATCCAGGAAAAGGGAAATATTGCTCTGCTCAGAAAAAAAAAAACATTTAAAAAATTATTATTATATATATTATTATATATATTATTATAGTGCCATCATGTGATCAACAAGAAGAAGTGGGTAACTTCTTAACATATCTGCCCAGTTTGTTGTCTGTAGGTCTTACCGTTTTTGAGATCCACACAACATTAACGGATAATATTGGTAATAACAACACTGGGGTGTTTAGACACCTAAATCTTGTGATACTGACCTGCGGTTTTGTGTGCTCTATAAACTACAAATATAGGGTGTTCGGGCAGCTATCACCCCAATGCAGAGAGGTACTGGCCCAAATTATGATCCATCTTTTACTTATTTACTTATATATTTTACCTCAAATCACTGTCACACACATACATGAGTACTCAGACCATAACACTCCACTGTCTGAGGATTATTCGAATTATTATGAATAATACATGAGTATTTCCCCTCCCCCTGGCTCCCACCGCTGTCTCTTATTGGCTTTGGCACACCGCCACTCATTCACCACTGTCTGCCCGCCTGTCTATGTAGCTGTTGGACCTCGACATAAAATGCACCCCCAACAATCAGACCTCATTTTCCCTCATAAAAAGAAGATCAGTGCAGGCCCATGACCACAGCAATCACATTAGCAGAGCCCTTTCTTATGGAAACAGGCCAGGTTTAGGGAAAGGGGTGAAATTTGGGGGAGTGGTCAATCACTGAAACAGAAAGTTTTTGTTCCTAGACTTTGGGTTGAGTTAATGTGGATTTTTCAGGACCACTATTTACAATAATGTCTTTGTTTTGTTTGTTAGCCAATATTTTCTGCCAGTTCCTATTTTCTTTGCAACTCAGGGTACAATTTGTGATGGGATGACAATGATTGCAGAGTTACAGAAGAAATCTGTCCCTTTGGTTTGAGACTCAGAACTTTAGCATAGTCACTGAAAACGTAACTTTAGGAACTTCGCTTCTAATCGGCAACATACATCTTGTACAGATCAAGTTGCTTCTCTCTTCATTGTCTTTTTTAACTTACGACTTCGCCTTAAGTGAGTATAGATACAGAACACTGTGGTCCATGTCCAAAGGTCCTTGAAAGAAGGAAAAATCTGTCAAAATCATTTCATACAAATATCTGAGGGGCAGCAAAAACCAGGCTTGATTTCTGTTCAAGTTTTGATCACGTTCAGCCTTTTAGCCAATTACTTTAACCAAGTAAGCTTGACCTTGGCCACAGTAATTCAAAAGACCCACAATCCTATAACCAGACAAAACATAGATAGTTTCAGTTTGGTAAAGTTCAGTAAAACCCTTGATTATGTTCAGTGACATATTTATTTTTTCTACAATATCTGAATATGGCAGTTACAATACAGTAAAGGTTAGGACCACACTGGTTGTGGAAAGTGATTATGGTTAAGGTATTAGTAACGTTAGGCAACTAAAACACTGCATTAAAGTTAAGGGTAAAAATTGTGGTTAACTTAATCTGTGATGGGTATCAAATTCATGAAAGTTAGTTACACTACATGATCACCTCCCACTCCAATTGCGATAACCTCCCTTTTTGCTTCGCAAAAAGACACTTTTCCTTGTGTATTGGCACTCAACACTGGCACCTTAAACCATGAGGCGCCAACAGGTCAATGCAAGCTTGTCAGAGGTGCTGTCTTCCTCAGTTATATGATCTTTCTGAAATACTTCTACTAATATTCTTCTTTTAAGTATTTTAAGGTCACATATTGAATATTCAATCACCAGGCTGTTTCAAATCAGATAAAGTGTTGTCTAATTATGGATTGCCTATCAAGCTAGTGGTAAAGAACATTTTTCATCAAAACATTACATCTAAAAATACATTTCATCCCATTACAGTAACAATCATCATAAAATCATGACTTCTCCAGAGAGTCTTCTCTAAAAAATGTTTTTTTTTAGAACATTTTAGAACATGCTTTTCTTATTAAGAGAAGATTCAATTTTTTTTAAAATGGATGGACAGTCAGTTGATGTTTTGTAGTTTTATAGTTTCAAAAACAGAAGGTGAAATTCTTTTACTTTTAGTAAATAGACACAAATGTGGTAAATATCTGCTAAGTAGTTAATGGGTTTCTATCATGGTTTATTGCATGATTTAATTAACATGCCATTTTACCACCTTAAGCAAGTGTAAAGCTGTTATTTTTTCTTCCATTCAACATTTCCTTTGTTGTCACAGTATTTCATGTCGTATTTTGTTAAATGTACTTGAAATAAGCCCAACTGTATGACATTCAGATAGAATACCACTTTTTGATAAGCGCTCAAGAAGATGTGTTCAAAGATTATTGTTATGTTTGTCAAGAAAAAGACAGATTGTGATTGGTGTGTGTTTCTTTGTGTGTGTGAGGGAGAGATCTACTGCCCATGTTGCAAACAAGCAGGGGGGGATGAGAGGTTGGAGGGGAAATCAATAGCTCCTCTGAGCACATTGCCTGACATAACCTTGTCAGACCTGGGCAAGGATACGCTAGGACTAAGGGAAGGAGGAGGGGAGTGTACTGTAAAATGTAAATAAAAAAACAATATGCATTTGAAACATAAAGCAGGGAATTATTCTATTCAACTACTGATGTAGAAAAATCTCCCTCATAAAGACTACATTACCCATAAATCCCGCAGGTTCCTGTTGCAAAAGGATTTACACTTCCTCTGAAAAAATTGTCCCTTTGTCTTTCCACCATCTGCCCCTGCCTAAAAAGCTTAGAGCTTTAGCTGCATTCCCTCTGAAGAATATTAACTTCTTCCTGGTTTACTCAAACATGCGCACACATTTCCTCACAAATTTATCTTGGCTGCACAAAATGTGATGAAGGTATGTGTGTTTTGTCTGGGTCTGTATCTGAAACGTGTTTGGTCAAAGGAACCAATAATCACTGAACGCTGAGACCTTCTAACTGATAATCTACCAGACGTCACTGTTCTACCTCCCATTTCCTTGTCACGTGCACACACACGCATATGTCACATTACTGTACACAGTGTTCAGTAATATTGGTCAAGGATCTGATGTCACTCACATTCAATTCAATGGCTCAGCCAGTGCCACATGGGGGATTTGGGCCAAAATCTTGATTTAGGTGGAAGGTGAGTTGGGGTCACTTCACTGTCCTCACTGTGCATGTCATGTGCTTGTGCGTACGTAGGTGCATTGGGGACAGAACGAGCTTGTATACAAGTACGCACTCCCTTAGAAGGTTAACTCAGAGGCTTTGGAAGGCAAATCAGGTCAGCCATGTGACCAGGGGACAGGCAGCAGTCTGGTGTCTGACACACATACACACACACACAATCTCCCTTCTTCTTTTATTCTCTCTTTCTTTTTTTATACCTACAGTACCTTCTAAGAGGATATCATTATGCCGCAGGATCCATCTTTTGCATTGACAGGACCATGCAAAATACATGGCGCTTGTCTTGGCTTAACATATTGCTATGGAAGCAGAGGAGACCAACCTAATGACCACATGGCTTCATTATTTCAAATATTAATGCAATTTTCCTCCTTTGTGTCTCCTTCACATTATAGAGCAGACCACCATCATGGCTGCCCCGATGTAGGAATTAAAGGAATCAGGCCATTTACTGAATGTAAACTAAGCAGACTTCAGCAAGTTTAGTTTTTATGTGGGTCAACAAACGCATGCACTTTTAATTCATTTCCAGTTTCTGCCACTATATACCCACCACCAGTTAAGATGGTATGCATCTCAGTGTATGATCATGTTGCATTTATGTCTTATAAACCTATCACTAACTACATAGACAGTAAGTAATAGAGCGCTCTCAGAATTTTGACTTGATTTTAAAATATTTCCAGGAAGCCCACGTCTAAAAGCGAACACATCTCCTTTCCACATAAGCTTATCAATCTGGAAGCTAGTTTTCTATTTTTTATTAGCTGCATGCTAACATTAATGTTTTGTTACTTTAATGAATTGGTTTGTTGGTTAGTTAGTTAGTTAGGTAGCTAAAAGGCTGTTTCATCACCCCCTTCTTTTTAGCGTCTCGTCTCTCACAGATTCTGTTCCTCTCCTGTTTTTGTGCTCTCTCCTAAGTTTTACTCAGTATTTTTGCACCTAGTCTCCCAAATCTTCCTTCAGTCTTTGCCTCTTCCATCTCCTTATCATCTTCTTTCTCTTGTTGCTCCTCCACCTCCTCCATCTCTTTGCTATTCCTGCTTTTTCCTTTTCTCTTTTGCATCTTATCTTTTCCCTTCTCCATTCCCCCAGTCCATTTCATGCAATTTTTTCTTCTTTTGCCTTTTAATCTCTTCTACTCTTTCGCTTCTCTCACTCCCTCTCCTTCTCCTTGTCCCTCACCTCTGTTGCTTTGCTCCTCCTCCTCTTCGATTCCTTCTTCTCTGTTAACACTCAGTCTCCTTGTTTCTCTTTCTCTCACACCTCTTCATGCCACTATCCTTCTCTCACTCTTCCCCTCTTCTTTTCACCCCCTCTACTCCTATTTCTCTTCTCCCTCCTCCTTCCACTCCCCTGCTATCCTTCCTTTCTTCCTGCTCTTCTCACACCTCACGACCTTCTGTCATTTCTCTTTTTCTCCTCATTTCCTCTCCCTTGCCAGGGAATCAATTTCTGCCCCAGGCATGACCAACGCCCCCTTTGCCGCCACACACATACATGCACACCTTTTCACACTTGAACTCAAATAAGAATATGAAACACACAAACACACATAGTCATATGCACTGAAATACGCACATTCTCTCACAAACACAAGCACACACACGCACCATCCCCTCGTTGTGGTCAGGCGACTTGGGCTGACCTTTTCACTGATTCCCGTTATTAGAGAAACTGACATTCAAACCTCCCCAGCCCCCAGGACACTGAAACCACTCCTGAACCACACACACATGCAAACACACGCACACATTCTCATACACACACACACACACACACACAGCTTTTTTTGGTGCCAGCATACACCATTCTATCCCTCGAAATTCATCCAGGAGACTTTCAAAAATCCATCTGTGGCTGCCAGTTTGATGGTTCTTTATTTAAACCAACAGAGGTGTATGCAAGTTCTGGACAGGAATTGAAGTCGCTGCAGCTTCATTGAGTGACATGGCTTTCAACACAGGTCTTCGGCCATTACAGAGGAGGGCAAACACTGCCAAAAAATATTTAACGTTCTAATAAGGCACCATTTGCTAAAGCTGTAATTTATGGCTTTATAACATTGTTTACTAGTGCTTAATCAATCAGCTCTTTTAATACAAGCCATCAAGTCTGAGGTTGTGAATGTTGATAAACATTGCCATATCAGACAGGGGTACAGATATGTCTTTATAAAATCAAGTTGACTGAAGCATTTTTTACGTTTTAGCACTGTTATTGGTTTGGAAAAAACAAAAACTTCTTAACTAACACGTTTTCCCACTTTTTCATTCCATTGTGAGTTTTTCAGTATGAAAATAAACACTATCCAGATCTATGATCTTGTATTGTTTTAAAGCAGCTATTTAAGTGGGGAAACAACTCAGCTCTCTCCACTCTAAATTACTGAAATATCAACACATCTTAACAGCGGAAAATGTTCTGGGTGCTTGACTTTCAGGCTGATTAAAGCCATGTTGGGGTTTGAGATGGAACCTTCACCACGTAGCAGATTGTCCAGTGCCCATGTGTTTTTAAAGCAGAATTCTAATGATTTCACATTCTCTGTTAAAAAGGCAACACAAGGTAACACAAGAACAGTTGCAATTTGTATTTTACATCAGGGTGTACTTCACAGGGGAAACACAAAGGACATAGTCCCTGCACTTTTTCAGAGGGCAGTATGGGACCTGCCCACTTTTAACAGTCTGAAAACTAACTATATTAAGAGACACAGAAATAGTGCCTACTCAAACTCCCAGTCCCTCTTCCAACTCCCCCTCCCCTCTCCTCTTCATTCTCACTCAAACCAACTCCAACAGCTCAACAGAAACATCCACACCCAAAAGCCCAAAATGTCCAAACCATCCAAATTAGAGAAGGTGGAGAACATAAGTTTTTTTTTTTCTAAAAAGATAGCAATAATATTAATGATAATAACAAACGTCATTGATATAATACCTTTCAAAAACAAGGTTACAAAGTGACACAATCTATCAAGTTAGCTGACATTAGGAATATTCATAAAGAGATCATGGAATATCTATATCACTTTGTAAATGTTAGCTAACTGTTAGCCATGGAAAATGCCATTGTTGAATTGTTCTATTTTTTTCCATGTAATTTTAAATGAACACAGTGAGTCTACAACTGTGCCTCACTCAACACATTAATTCCAAATTCACGTTTTTTGTTTTATTTTGTTTTTTTGTTTCCACACCTCAAAGTCCAGATCAAGGCCTGAACCAAGGTACATGTGCTTGTTAAATTGTACACATCTAATACACTTAGTTTTGGTTTCACACTGCAATTTTTCTGATCACATTAGAGAACTTTGCATGACATACCTACATCCTGTTGGCATCTCCTATATGTGTCTCCCTATACATGACATTGATTGGTTTATAAACAGGCATCTGTGTGACATCAGCAGCAATCTATTTTGCTGCCAATTAAATGAATGAATAAATATGTTCTCTCCTCCTCTCCCCATGAGCTACCACAACTAATTTTTACTACTACTTTCTTGCATGCAGTCTTGCAGTTTTTTTTCACACTGCAAATGAACCAAACCATAATTTGATCAGGGACCACCTCTTCTGATGGAGATTGCAACCACAGTCAAATTTCAAATCTACAAACTCTTCAAACAACTCTTCAAATCAACATTTTACTTCCTAAAAAGCATCAAACTAATGTTAATAATGTGTGAGTTTTTCTCTTGGTGGTTGTTTTGAGCTCTGGTGATTAAACAATGTGGCCTACCCTCCTGATTTACAGTTATATTTTTGAATTGTGATCACCTATTAATTCTTTTGCTTTTAGTGAATAAAACCATGCACTTGAGGTCTGCCATACCCCCTCATATTTGTGTAGTTGGGTAGGCAAAGAGCATAAATATAGAGGGAAGCATATACTGTGCACATGTATGTGTTTATTCGTGCATGATCTAACCAGGACGAGTAATTGAGCATTGCAATGCACTCACTTAAGTCTTATTTAAAATGAGCCAAACTACTTACTGTTACAATGAAATGGTGCCTACTTGCCGCAACTCATTTGAAGTACACTCACACACGCAGACACAGATGAAAATAAACACAATCAACTCAGGCTGTCATCAATCAATCATTACTTTGTTGCTGTGTTTTAATAGGCTGAATGGATGGATGAATGGAAAGAAGAGATGAAAGCGGCAAAAATGTTCCCCTCCCTCTCTCTCTCTCTCCCTCTCTCTCTCTCTCTCTCTCTCCCTCTCTCTCTCTCTCTCTCTCTCTCTGTGTGTTTGCTGTGCACATACCTGTCTGTATTTTGATAATCCTAACATGTGGGCCCTTAGCAGCATAATGGATTCAGATTAAAGTCGTCAATCATCTAAAAGTTGGTGGCAACTACAATAACCTTTCTGCACTCAAACAAGTCTTGGAATCACAATAATACACAGATGTACTTGACTGACCTTGTGTTTATGAGGTGAAGTTAGTTAGATACAGCTTTCTGTGTGTGTGTGTGTGTGTGTGTGTGTGTGTGTGTGTGTGTGTGTGTGTGTGTGTGTGTGTGTTTATTTTACAAGGAGCCTCCCAGTGTCCCTGCAGTGTCACTCAACACTCTGCTTACCTGTGGGTGTGGTTGATAACAGGTGTGTGTGCGTGTGTGTACCCTTAGTGTCTGTGTACAAAGGTGTGGATGGGCCAGTAGAACAGGTCAATCATATGACCACCGCTTTGGGGCACAGGGTGTGTATGTGTGTGCGTGTATGTGTTTGTGACAGTTTCTGGGAACACATGAAGACAAGTGGCACACAGCCAGGTATGTGTGCGTGATTGTGAGTGTGAACATGTTGAACTAAACCATCCAGAGGGGATGGGACAGCATACCTTACATATACACCTCTTTTATCCCTATGTCTCTCTCTCTTTTGCACTGCAAAAATATGACTGTTAACGCTCTTAATATTTTAACATTAACTTTTTATGATAGGATTATGCATTTATACATGGTGCTAACGTTTGAGAAAACATGAGGAGAGTGAGTAGGGGCTCTAAGGTACACCTTTTAACAGTGGAAAAAAAATGCTGATCTTCCTCCTTTCCTCCTGTTGAATTTTTGGTTATGCTGTATTGGGCTTTGTTTCATTGTAACCCAAGCAACATCACACCACTGCAACATCATCATATTGTGCCATCAATTAAATTTTTTAGTGTCACATGACTGTAAAGCTCTCTACACTCCAGTGCTCTGTGTGTGTGTCTACACAGGACTCATTCACGCACAGTGCTCAGTTGTGTCCCCCAAGTTTTGGAAGCGCTCAGAGCGCTGCACACAATCACTGTAGTTATGTGCGTAAAAAGCAGGGAAATAGACGTGAAGTGTAAGTGAGTGTAAGTGTAAGTGCTCACACTCACCGTGAAGTGTAAAAATATGCTTCAGGTTTCTAACGCACGGCTTGTAAAAGCTAATTCTATGGTTGGCCTGGGAAGACCTGCAGACACACAGTAGTTACTTATGTTACAGGACCTGCAAGATATGAGCTTCACTTGGAAGTGCCACAGTCAACCAGTGGGAGTTACTAGGGCAGCAACAACAGAACCCTCACTGGCTTCCCACTACCTGGACGTTTCTGTGGGAATTAAGAGGAACTTAAATTATAATAATCTCTTAAATTGAAAAAAAAACGGGTTTTCTCATGTCTTCTGTAAAGTAATCTGATTATATGTTGTCATACTTTGATTTATTTTTGCTTGCACTGACTGTCTGCTTTATTTTGTACTGTACTATACTATGTTGCACTTGTATTTTGTATTTTTTCGATCCAACCATTATCTATTCCACTTGTCCTCAAGGGTCATGGCGGGGCTGGAGCCAATCCCAGCTGACACTGGGCAAGAGGTGGGGTACACCCTGGACAGATATATTTCTTGTATTCTGCATTTTCTTTTCTGCAGGACACTTGGCTTATTCTTTTTAACTTGTCATTCTCCGTTCAGCTTTTTCCTATTATGAATTTACATATTGTTTGCTTTAATTGCTAATTTAACATCTGGCTAGGGGACAACAGTTGAAAATTACCCTTTTATCTAACAGTAGCACATTTGATATTGATTAGTGCACACTCTCTGGAAAAAAAAATAGTAAAAGTAAAAAAAAGTGAAGCAAATGATTCTTTGATGAACACATTGCAAGCAAATGCTCCACAAAACATTGTAAAAAAAAAAAATGGTCTGGCATCTGTAACTCCACCTTATTTGGGGACCTTAATCACTTACAGCAGTTGCTGGCCTCCAGCTGTATTACCTGCAAGGGTACAGAATGGGCTTATGTCTATGAAATATTGATAAAAGAGAAACAAAACCAAAATCCAACAGCTTGTTGAGTTTGTATGTCAAGAAGCATATCCAGTTCAGACTCACTCAGAAATTATTTTATTAGCTTTTTTTACAGTGTGCATCACTCTCTTGCTCTCTCTCTCTCTCTCTCTCTCTCTCTCTCTCTCTCTCCTTCTTTCTTTTTGTCTCTCCTTCGTGACCCAGAAACAGAAAAAGCCACCTCATCAGGTCCACCCTCCACCTGTAAGTCAAAAATAGAGCTTGTTGAGAAGACAAATACTCACACTGCTTAGAAAAAAAAGGTAAAATAAGAGTACACTACTTTAAAGAGAACTGTAGCTACTGTAGTGCATTTAGTTTCACAAGCCAGTTTGACGTCATGAGCAGCATGAGAGTTTAAGGACAGAAAATTCCATCGATGACAGCATGACTGTCTAATCTACCTGTTCATAACTTTAACTGTACAGTTTGTAATAAAACCCTTTCATGGTGACAAGGTGTGGTCCCTGAAATTCCTCAAGTGCCAGCAACTAAGTTGTGACTAGTTCAACGAAAAAGTGATTTTTTTCTTTCTTAGCAGATTTGCCTTACTACTACAAAAGAGAGAGAGAGAAGCAAGGCTAAAGCCTGGTGCACAATAAAAGTTTTAAAAATCTTAACCAATTTAGAAAATGTGAAATACCACACACATGACAACAAATAATAACAGATTGTTATAGTGTGTGATGTGCAACAAGAAGACCAACAACCAGTCTTGACTCTCAAAACTTAAAATCTCGTGCAATCAAATCCGTTTTAGCGTGAACAAACATGGCGGACGACAATGTCTCTTGTTTGTTGTGCTTGTGTCCTCAGTCAACTTGCTTCTTGATTGGCTATTGTGCTGTTCCACATGACAATTCAGGATTTTTTTCTTAAATATTGAAGTGTTTAATATTTATCAGGATGGCTCTGATCGTCGTCTGAGCAGATCGGGGATGGTAAAATCACTCCTAAAACACCTCACCCCACAGGACAGATAATCTTTAGAGCTATCAGATAATCAGGCCTTTGCTGACTTTGATCGGCAGCAGGGAAGTTCCCAAGTTTTTAATAATGCAGCATTTCATCCACTGGGTTTGGAGAGGCACACAATCCACCTGTTTGACTGTACCACAAAGGTTAGGCCAGTCTTACAAACATGAATATTCATGTTCCTGATGGAGTAATGTCTGTGAATGACTTAGTGACTAAGTGATACACCATTGGTTGGCTGGCTGACTGTTAAGAGTTTCCCCATTGGCTGTTGACTTTTAGTAACTTTAGCAACTTAGCTACTTAGCTATTGTGCCTAGCAATAAATCTAGTGACTTTTTGGACAAACCTCAGCTACTTTCCATAAGAGTCGCCAGTAGCTCAGCATTTCTGAAATCACAGCACAGCCACTGCCTTTAACTTATGTGTCTACTGATTTTGTCAGACAATGCTGTGGTTAAAATAACGATTTTAGCAGAGTTTGACTGTATTGAAATACTATGTATGTGAGCATGGAGAGAAGGGAAGAAGCAAACAGACAATGGGCTGAAACTGGCGGGCAGAATGCAAAGATGATGTGATGATGTGATGAATATGTCAATTAATGTATTACATCATCTAGTAACATTTAGTAACTTGTCAAGCAGGCATTAGATACTTTCCATCGAAAGTAGTTAAAAATGTCCCACAAAAGTTTTCAACTACATCTTCAGTTTTGCACTTTGACCATAGACTATCCAACCATACATTATGTTTTGACCCAGTCTTTTACACTGGGAATGCTTGAACATGGATGGTAAGCTGGTATAATGTTTACTGTGTTCACCACCATAGTTAAGCATGTTAGCTTGCTAACATTTGCTAAATAGCAATTAGACTATCATGGGACACTAAAACCTGGGAAGGCAGACTAAAGATATTCTTGCAGGTGAGAGCAGCTCCCGGAGGCAGGGTGAGGCAGGTTTCACTGCCGTTTACCAGCTGACTCCCCCTGCAGCTGCTGTGAAAAAAAAAAAAAATTCAAAATGAGTCTATTATGTATGACAGTGTGAGTGTGGTGATCACATGTTTTGCTGGTAATTGTTGGTGTCCGCAGACTGAATTTGTGCTGACCACACTTCATCGTACACGCACACCGTTTAGATCTTCCCCGCGACATTGAGGGTGTTCAGTCATGAAACCCAACCTCAATCTGCAAGTTGGCTTTTGACCTCTCTCTCTCTCTCTCACACACACACACACACACACACACAAAATATATATGAACACAAAGGAGTGGAGATGAGGATGGAAGAGTAGCGTGTGTGTGTATCTATGTGTCTGTGTGTGTGTGTAGTAACAGATATGAGACATGCAGGAGGGTCACAGAAACAAATATACATTGGTTCCAGACATAACAATCTTACCATGCCCTTACCCACTTGTGTATTAATATACTACACACATTAGCTGGCTTGAGTTTTATGCATTATTCATCTCTGCATCTCTCTCCTCTCTCTCTCACACACTTTTCTGGTGGCTAACCCCCTCATCTGTGTAGCTGCAATTAACCTCCGCTGGCATGCCAGCTAGCATGGCTGTGTTGAAACGTTTGGCTGGCGGCCCGCAGACTTCGCGCGGCGCGGGCATGATTATTCTCCGCGCGCGCGCGCGCGCGCTGGTGGCGCTGGACTCCCCTGCAGCTGCTGTGAAAAAAAAAAAAAATTCAAAATGAGTCTATTATGTGTGACAGTGTGTGTGAGGTGTTCACATGTTTTGTGTAGTGTTGTTGGTGTCCACTGAACTAGACACAACATTACCAAATACACCCCCACTTCATCGTACACACGCACACATACGTTTAGTCTTCCCCGCGGCGAGCAACAAAGGTGTTCAGTCATGTGCAACCCAACCCTCAAATCTGCAGGTTGACTTTTGACCTCTCTCTCTCTCTCTCTCACACACACACACACACACACACAAAATATATGTGAACACAAAGGAGTGGAGATGAGGATGGAAGAGTAACGTGTGTGTGTATCTGTGACTGTGTGTGTGTGTAGTAACAGATATGAGACATGCAGGAGGGTCACAGAAACAAGTATACATTGGTTCCAGACATAACAATCTTACACACCATGTACCCTTACCCACTTGTGTGTGTGTGTGTGTGTGTGTCTGACTACCACCCCCCACCCACCCACACATTAGTACAGCTTGAGTTTATGCAGTGTCTCATCTCTCTCTCTTTGTCTCTCTCTCTCTCTCTCACACACACACACACACACTTTTCTGGCAAAGGTGACCCAACCCCCTCATCTGTGTAGCTGCAATTAACCTCCATAGCCCCTGTGTGCATATGTGTGTGTTAGAGAGTGTGTGTTCTGAACTTGGTTACAGCAGACAGGCATGATTCTCCAGGGTGTGTCATCACACACATGTGCCCAGACACACACACAAACACACACACACACATGCACGTCTATGTGCACTGATAATCCATGTCTTTCCTGGACATCCTTTTATCCAGCTCAGGCCCTAGGGATTTTCCATTGGCCCGGTCAGGCGAGGCCTCTCTCTGGGGTCAGAGATCAGAGAGAGGCCTTTCATAACCCTGGAGGATCCAAGCACGATATAGCCCTTACAGCCGCCTGCCCTCACTGCGCTGTGAGGTCAGTGGGTTAAAATGCAGTCAGGGAAGAGGATATAACACAGAACATCATCTTGTACTTGATGAGTGAGATCTTTTTTTGTGTAAAAAGGCAGTTTATAAGGCTATATTTGGCATTTAATGACTCTTTGTTTCACCATGTTTCAACAATGAAACAAGATGACCAATAGATTTACTGTCCTTGAAGTAGCATTCATAAGACATCATAAACTGTTTATAAGCACATTGCAGTAGCCTGATAATTGATATAATTGTAACAGGAGGTAATAGACACAATGTTTATGGGTGTTAGATCATTTATGGGGCAAGTGTAAACTTAATGACATGATGTTTGAATTTATTTAATTTTGTAATGTTTGTTCATTACATTGTTTTTTCAATCAGAGCTTTGAATGGGATTTGAAACAGCATGTAAAATCTGTACAGCACATTAGCTTCAAAATGAAATCCCCCCCATATTAAAGCAGGCTTTATCAGTAATATCACATTTTAAGTACACGGAGCATGCACATTTGACACATGTTGCTTTACTCCCTCCCTGACCATCCCCCATCCCCCCAGTCATTCATTCTTCCACTCATTCACTTTGACAATGAATTTGAACTTCAGACTGAGTTCAGAGAAGAGTGAAAGAATGAAAAGAGAAGAGAAGGGAGGGAGGGTACTTTCTTTCTTCCTTTAAGCCTACTCTCTGACCTTATGACCTGCACAGAGCCAGACAGACCTCCCCTTCCCTGGCTTCCTCAACCCTTCATATTCTTCCAAAACCTCACATTTTCTGTGTTTAAGAATGTGACTATAGCAAAGTTTGTTGGGAGATGAGAAAATGCAGACAAATCACAATTGCAATTTAATTTGTCTTTTCTACACCCTACAGTCCAGTGCTAATGATCTATCAAGCAACACTCAGCTTAGCTGTGTTTGTGTGTGAGCATGTGTGTACTTGTCTGGGCTAGGGTTTGCATGACTACTACTCTTAATACTGATTCAGATAGCACTGGTAACTGTGACAATATGAATAACAGTATGTGAATTGATTGAGCAACTGCAGAGTGGATTTGATACAAATTTTAAAATATCTCAGTTGAATAACAAATTCAGTTTTTCCAAATCATCTTCACTTTGCTCCATGGAAGAAATACAGTCAAAGCAGTGGCAGAAGAAAAACAATTTTAAGCAACAAACAACATAAAGATAAAATAACTTCTTAATATGGATATGTTTTGGTGTATGTTCTTTGAATAGTCTAAACAGATCACGCAACTACACCATGACAGAACATCAGCAAGGTCAGATTAAAAAGAAAATGGAGCAACAGAAATACAATCTCTGACCTCTTACTTCATGACATCTCATTTACAACTGCTGACATGCACCCACTGAAACACACTGCAGCTCTGAGTGTTATTAAAGGAAAACATTCTACAATATTTAAATAGTTTTCAAGTCTATGAAACACAAAAATCCTACAGTAAAATCAATACTCATATCAAAACAAAGCTTGTAATTTTTTGTGTGACTCATGATGAAATCCCCTTCATCAGTGTTTTAACAGGATAGCCAGGCTTTCCATTGTTTTGTGACAGAGGTATATTATGTAAGCTTAAGCTGTTCTTCATACCTGTGGCCTGGTTTTGTTTGTCAGTCCACTTATGACAAATGGCTTTGGAATTTGTCATATCTCAGCACAATGTATTTTTACTACAGTATTATCTAGGTATTGACTTCTGCAGTTGATTTATTATTATTATTATTCATTGTTCCAGAAAGTAAAGATAATTTTTACCCACCAATTTAATTGTTGAGATCTGGGAATGCATCAGCATTACTGAGTCAAATCAGATCAGCAGATCTGCAGTGTTAGCCAGTCAAATACATGCAAGAGCACATTCCTGATGCATTACTTTGCAACTTCAACACTGTATTTTTTATATTTACCTGGCGAATGATGCAACAAAAGATAAACTGAGTGGCAGTGTAATACTTTTCCAGAGCAGTTAAATCTTTCCTTGTAATATTATGAGGCTCTGTACAGTGTGTAGTGTCTGACAAGCCATCACAGTCATGGATCCTAAACAGTCATTCAGTCAGTCTCCTTTTTCAACTTTGACCTATCACAGTTGTCATAGTTGTGCACACTCTTCATTTCGTTTTCCCTCGAGTGTTTTCCATAATCAGGCTAAACAGTTGGCTTGTTTATAACCTGTCTGATTCTGATTGCTTGTGTTTCTTGCCTCATCAGACTTCACTGTAGCAATGTCTCCATGTTCCTAGATCTCAGCAATTACTGTGATGAGTGCAAGGTTATCATATTGACAAAAACAATGGCCTAGTTTAAAAAAATAAAACCTGTGTTAACAAGATGTATCCTTGAGGCAACACTCCTCAAGAAGTTTTGGGTCTTTTTCTTTTGTGTGTATGTGTCTTACATGTTTCGACAATTCAAACTTCTAGTTCTTTTATAAAACATAAAGCCTGTTCAAGTGAAACAGTGTCACCACCATGAATTTGATACCACGTTTAGAAATACAGTTTATTTTCACCTGAAATTATATTTCATTCATTTCATTTTTATTCATTTCATTCATTCTTAAGTCAGTGTCTTAAATGTAACTCCTACACAGGGGTTAAGTGCATTGCGGTCATGTCCGTGCATTATTTCTTTACTGGCTTTGATTTTTACATGCCAGACCGGCCTTGGGGCCATTATATGTGCTAAGTAATGTTCAATGCTTGTCCATTACAGTAAGAGGCATTTACTTTGCCACCAGTTCCTATAGACCACAGTGGTCAGCATGTATTAAACCACTAGATACATATAGAAGTAGCTGCTCTGTATGGCAGACAGAAGCTGCCCAAGACAAAATGCACTTCTTTGGGTAACACAATACACACACAGATACGATGGTACACTCAGTAGGAAGAAAGACAGACAAAACACACACTCTTGCGCACACACATACATTCTCTTTCTTTGTTTAGATTCCACTGGAACAGTGTTGTGCCAAGGCCATAGAGTGACAAAAGCAGTGTGAAAACATGCTTTTTAAAGTCTTTGGAGAATCTCCTATTCTTAAAACCCTGCAGGCCAAAGACATATCCATGGGAGTTTATGGGGGACTGCAGGTCACGTCTGGATAGATTTTAGAACAGTGACAAATACATTACGCTCTTCACATAAACCAGCACAGGAGAGTCCAAGTAAAGTGGAAGGGCCATGGGTTTATAACACAATGAATTTATCATAGAAAGAGAGAGAGGGGGAGAGGGCAGAGAGACAGAGGGGAAGTGAAAAAATATGGTGCTGATTTGTTTTATTTGCCCCAGCAGCGCTGCCAGTGTCTAGTCACGTTGTTTAACAGGGACTAAAGAGTAAACTGCTGCCACTTGTGGGTCCTGAAGTGGGAAAGTCTCAGTCCTGCTATGTCCAATGCACCTGACCCTCCCACAACATTGAATCTCCTCAAAATCATGGCAGATATCATCACTTTGAATTTGAGTTATGCATGTTCTTACCGACCTTTTGTAGCCTTTATTCTAGCTGGGAAATTTGACATAGTTCTGTGCTGTTTTTCAGCACCACCATGCTTTACATTCAAGCAACACATTCACACACACCTGGAAGCTCCCCAGCAAAGAAAAGTCTTCCACTACCCTCCTCTACAGCAGCTGGGGTTCACTGCCCTGGTCAAGGGTACCTGAGCAGTAGTGAAAGAAAGTGTTACTCCACCCAGTTACTCTAGAAACCTGTTCTCCTTCCCAACTCTTCTCTCAGTTCTTTGTCACAAAGTGAAAATGCTCCAAAGTGAAAATTCAAGACATATCTCCAAGAATCTGTTAATGAATAAATCTGTTATTTTTTAAGCTTTTATCCTATATATAGCAGAAATATCTTCAAAAATACATTTCACAGTAACTTGTCCATAACCCAGTGAATTCCGGACACTTACTTCCTGCAGTCTAACATAGCTCTAGCTGTTGATTTTTGTAGTATTTGTACTTGCTTTTACTCCAAACCTGGGGCCTAAGTTATCAAGAGGCCCCTGAGCTGTTTTACTGTTTCAAACACAGGGATGTCCCAGTGACATTTTTGCTCATATTCCATTCACAATTTCTTGTTCATTCTATTGGATTTTTTGCATCTAATGTGGCTGGCCATGTTGGAAAATTGTTAGACAGGCTCTCTTAATCTACAATACGAGCAAAAAACTGACGTTCAGGAGCAGGAGTTTTCAACTTTTGCTTGAGAGTTACCCCATAAAATACTATGGCAATAGAGGGATATATTTAGAAATGTCTTGTTTATACCACCAGATACCATCATTCAGTCTAAATTGTGGTCCCTGGTTAAATAATAAAATGAATAAGCATTCTCACAGTGAATTACATCCAAATTATTGAATCTTAAATTCTGGCCCTACAGCAAGCAGGAGTATTGATGCTTTCTGAGGAGATTTAAGTGTGAATGAGCTGAACAGAGGGGCATGGTGGTTGGAGGACATAGTGCTGATTAATCCTGACAGCTTTATGAGGCTTTGTGACTACTGAGCAAACGGAAAGACATAATGATATTTACTTAAGTAGGTTCTCTGAGAGGTGGAGCATACATGTGCTGTTATAGTGTATGTATATTTGCGTGTGTGTGTGTGTGTGTGTGTGTGTGTGTGTGTGTGCATATGTGTGCATGCACACAGGGAGCAGTTATTATCAGTAACAGATAGTGGACTGTACATTGAAGAGTGACATGCATGGTACACATATGTGCTCTGAGATAGCACACAGACTAAGTGAAAATGGTGTGATGCATGAACACATACACACACACACACACACACACACACACACATACAGACAGGCTTGCACTAAAACCAGCTGCCCCAACCAACAGGTAGGGTGACTCTGCAGACACACAGGTGTGGGGAGTTTTTAGAGTTTTCATGGACTTGCATATGCACCTGCTCAGCTCTCCCACCCCTCCTGGGCAATACAGTGACAGTATGCACACACACACACAGAGAGAGAGAGAGAGAAAGTCATAAAGTACATATAGTACAGGGCCAAAGGCTATGGTGGGGTTGGGGGTAGAAGGCTGAGTTCATTGGGTTTAAGCAACAGCATGAGGCCTCAGAGAAAGTATGTTAACGTTCAGCACAGGTCACCCATAACACACACACAAACAGATATGCATACAGTACGCACTGGAGGGAGATTTTACTGTAGGAGGAAGAACTTTGCACCCGGAACTATATGTTTGTACATTCAGGCTTATGAAAATGTTTCCATTTGAAATGATTTATGAAAAATAAACATTTTCATAAAAATTGAGGATATTAAACGAAAATATTAAAAAGTAGATCAAAAGTAGAGTAGTGTTCAACAGAGATGTCAACATTAGTGAAGTTGGAGGTAAATGTTACCAAGGGGCTCTAGGGTGGGGTGTAACTATACACACGTACTCATACACACACACTTGAGATAACTTAACACACACAGTGGAGATAAGCGACAAGTGCTGTTATACTTTCATTTTTTTTTATTAATTGTTTTTCGATAAAGGGACAAAATGGGTGTGTGAACAGGATTATGCAGACATCTGCCAGAAAACACAGACAGTGGTTTTCCCAGTACAACTGAACAGAGACCCCAAACAAGTACATCAGAAATTAAAGACCTAGGTATATCAAATGACCATCGGCCATCATTACAAAAGGAAAAAAAAATCAAAATTATATTATAGCCAAAAATAAAAATAAAAAAGAAACCAAAAATAAGGATCCATTCCATGTCTCTGTTTTGAACAGAGCATGTAGGTAATAATAAATAGTAGCTCCCATAGTAAAAGATAAAGTTCAAGTTCAAGTTACAACAAACAGCTCTCAGAACAGGAATAGAAAAGGCTGATAACAAAATATTCCGCATTGCCATTTACAAAAAAGTCTTAACTCAAGCAGGCTTCTCCACATCCCCCAGGTCATTTTTAAATATGCTTTGCATATGAAAGTATACCCAATCTAAATATAAAGCACCATTTAGTATTTGGCAATGAAAAAAAACTGCAAAACATTTAATTTCTTTTTAAATGTATTTATTTTGACGTATTTTTGTAATCCATGTACTGCATATGAAGTTTTTTTTCCTCTCTTCTTGATGTTGGAATGTAGTCAGGTGGGAGGGGTGAGAGAGACAGAAGCACACAACAGAACAGGCTGACGTCAGCTTGCATTACTGCATACAAGAATGGCAGCGGGGGGGAGAGGGGGAAGGAGGTCCGAACCAAAAACAAAAGAAGATATGTACAACCACCTCTGTGGACAGGAAACAGAGCGGCAGCCATCTCATGGCCCGCGACACTTCCCAATGCCACATACTTTAACTGCTTTTTTATGGGATTTTTCCTTTTATTTCTTTAAACATACAAATAATTCGCACTATATTATCCTGCCAAATTAAAAAAATATACTGTGGCAGCCTGGGATTTTTTTTTCCACTACCAAAAAAAGGTATGGTAAATACCTTTAGAGAGCACAAGCAACAGTTAAAAATACGAGCCTCAATATAAATACTATAGTGCCTATTCTAAGTGAACATTGAATTCAAATACAATTCTAGAAATACAGAAAAAGTAGACCATAAATGTGTTTAAGCATAGGAATCGACATGAGTGTGCATTTTCCTATATTTTAAGTTCTTTATTATATATTCATATATAATCTTAATCCTTTCCCCAATGCAAATTGTATTTCAACCTGAAGAGCTGTGAAGAGCCAAGGCAAAATAAAATACAAAACCATCACAGAATTTTTTTTTTGTTTGTTTGTTTGTTTTTCGTCTTTTTTTTTATCATTTCATATATACTGTGATCGGAGTCTTGAACACCACCAAGACGCTGAGGAAAAGAGAAACGACAACAAAACTTAAATACAGTTTCCCCTAAAAGATAGTGAAGTGTTATTTGCAAAAACGTTTATTTTCATATCTATAATTAAAGGAAGATTTGTACAAAAACAGATTCTCGCAGTGTAAGCAACAAGATTTGAGTGTTTGTAGTCTAGCCATCAAGGTCTATAGATTATTCAGGTGGAGATGACAACATTTTTACAATGCAGCTCCTTAGAAATATGGATGTTTGGTGCTGCTGTGGCCAATGAGAGCTGCATCCATTTTAAGACTATGCAGCACTGGCTACTTAAGTAACTCATATCAAACTTTTAATTTACAGACCTTGCTGACAGGGTGAATTTTCCGCCCAGGCTGAGCACTGGGGTTTCTAGGGGTAACAAATTGACAAATGGTCAAAGGTGAAACGGCAAGGGTACAGAGGTCAAGGGTCATGAGGCTGGAGTTGCTGACAACAGATTATGTGTCTCATCTTTTACTGCTTTTAACAACAGGACCCTCCCTATCTGACAGCATTTCAACAATTTTTTTCCCCTTGAGCATAAACTTGTAAACTGGGAAAACTGAAACAGTGCACTTCATGTCCTATAAATGACAATCTAGCTTTTAGACCTAAACCATGTACCAACATTGCATCAGTGTGGGACAATGAAAGAGAGATGTCGGTACTTACTCTCAGGCAGAGTGACAAGTGCTATATTATAAACAGCTTGAATGAAACTCAACAGGGAATAAAATCTTTCCTTTTGGGTTAAAAAGCAACAGCAAACAAAAAATGTGCCCTGCATTAGCCTATGCATACTGATTAAAATTACCGCATTTCCACTCTTTTTAAGAGCCCTGGAGTACAGATATATTTTTTGCAATTCTTTCTTACTTTTATCTGCAATTCATAGTTTATGACCCTGTTTTGAGAGTAGAAATGTAAGTGAAAGAGTGAAAGAGATTGCCTCTGATCCCCGCAGTATGGTCCAGTTCTGTGTAACTTTCTGTCTGTCTAACTTGTAGTTATTTCACTGCTCTCAAATAAAGTTAGCCTCACTTGGAGCTCATATATTACTGTATGCATTGTTCCACACACTGACATATTGAAGCAGCGTTGTAGGTTTGTGCTAACGCAGATACATGACACTTCTCAGCCATGCGCTGTATCCCTCAAGATCAGGATTGTACATTACACATTACCTTTATCTCAAAAGTACCTCCTTACCAGAAACAAAACTACAAATAATTCAGATATACACAATACTGCTTGTACCATGCTTGCCATGAAATCCACATATTAAAGATAGCCTATTCAACATGTAATAGGTAGCTAAACAATGATTAACAAGAACTCTCTGATCTTTCATCATGAGTTGTCACAGTCCATTTGAGCAGTCAGGTGCTTGATGCAAGGACCTTTCCTGGGTGGCTTAAACCTTTTAGCTTTATCTAGTGTGACCCCAAACTTATACCAGATAAGATTATGGCCAATGCAGTCTTGAGATATCAAAGGCACTCTTTCTTATTCAACCAAATGATAGTACAAATTGAATTCCTAGCACACCCTTGTCTTTTTTAAAGAAATTTGAAGGCTGTTACTTTCAGTTTAGTCATCAAGCTAATGCATGATTTTTTAAAACCCTGTGTGAACATGGTGTCTTTTAGAAAGATCTGGATAAGTGCATTCCCAGGGTTGTAAGAGGAGGGTAAAGACTGTTCACTTTCCATGTTACAAAACAAAACTGTACATGATATGTGTTACAGAATGTATGCAGCATGGATTCTTGTCTTTTCTCTTTTTGAAGAATAAAAAGAAAAAACAGAACAAGAGAAAAACAGCAACACATTTACTCAACAATTAACCAACCAGGGACAAGTTCTTTTCTTTTTTTTGATTAGCAAAAACATACTATGCATGCTGACTAATTCTTAAAAATGGAAAAGGAAAACTCAAAAAAGAAAATTGTACACAACATGTAAATTATTGCACAAGAGAAAGGCTCGAAGTTTTGCGTCAATGCAAGAGTATTGCCCCGATACAGATCATGCATTCAATGGGTAATGGAAACGGGGTGTGCTGGTGCAGAGCACATGGTCTTAAGCTTCCACCAGACTGGTGAAAGTGGAGCATTGGGGTTGGGGCAAATCTACAAGGAGCTGGGAATAAACAGGGGACTAATGGTGGACATAGCTGTGGGGGAAAGGTCCCATAGTTCGGCCTTCTACTCTGACTTTATTTCGGTACTCAAAGGACGGTCACTGTGCCATTTTTTCATGTGTTTCTCCAAGGTGCTGTAGACACTGAAGGGCATCTGACAAATTTCACACTTGTACACGTCTTTGCCCACCTGACCATGGGTCTTCATATGGCGTGTAAGTTTGGAACTCTGGGCACAAGCATAATTGCACAGCTCACACTTGTATGGTCTCTCCCCTGTGTGGCTGCGCCGGTGTACTGTCAGGTTACTGCAGTTCTTGAACACCTTGCCACAAAACTCACAAGTATCACTCCTGCGGCCGTCCTTGGAGCTGGGCCGCCCAGGACCCCCGAGATGTGGTGTGCTGCCCCCACTGCCTGTACCACTGCGGCCAGACATCCCACCATCCAGTTCCCCTGGAGGGGTCGAGAATCGCAGACTGCCATTCTCTGAAGAATGCTCAGATGAAGAGGCGAACGGCGATTGTCTGGAATCCCCAAAGTTCAGAAAAGGGTCCTTGAGTTGTCGGGAGGCAGCATAGCCAGCCAGCCACTGGGAGTAGACGTTCTCCGTGTTAGGGATTGTGGGAGTGGGCAGGTCAAATTCCTTTTCCAGCTTAATGCGTTTGGAGAAAGGACTGAGTGGACCAGGGCTACCCAGAAGCAGTTTCTTAGAGAGGCCAACAGAGGCAGATTCGTTAGGGGATGCTCCCCGCCCATTCACCGTTGAGACAGAACCCTCCTCCCCACGATCTGTTTCCAGTACAGAGTCCCCGTCACACATCTCACGATTGTGGTGATGGTCTCGGTTGAGGTGATGGTGCAGGTGATTCTCCTGGGCCATGGCATTCCTTTTGTGTGCATTTAGGGCTTCACTGAAGTGCTGCATGCTAGCGGCCAGACCCATCCCCTGCATCACCTCAGGCAGTGACCGTGGGATGGACCCCTCATCAGCCAAACCTCCAAGTCGGCCTCCAATACCACCATTGTTTTCATGCTGACGTGCTGTTTCAAGGTTCAAACCAAAGTGATAGCTGTTGTTGTTTCTTCTGGCTGCCCTCTCTCCATTTTGGTCTTCTTCCTCTTCTCCCTCCTCCTCCTCCTCCTCCTCCTCCTCTTCCTCCTCCTCTTCCTCTTCCTCTTCCTCCTCTTCCTCCTCCTCCTCCTCACCATTCTCACGTAGCATGCGGTCATTCTCATTTTTCAGTTTGGCCACCACTGACTTGAGGGCATTGCTTGCACTGCCCAGGTGCTCACTGGTGCCAGGCTCTGGAGAGGATGCTGTTGAGAGCCCATCTTCTGACTTGCCTGTGTTTGGTGAGGATGATTTGTTGTGCATGTGCGTCTTCATGTGGCGCTTCAGTTTGCTAGCCTGTGTACAAGCATGATCACACAGATGACATTTGTACGGCTTCTCTCCTGTGTGGCTGCGCCGATGTACTATTAGATTACTCTGAAACTTGAAGGCTTTACCACAAAACTCACAACACTTCGATTTCATGGGGGTGGTGGAGGAGGGTGTTGCCCCTGCTGAGGGGAGAGGGGTAGTAGGAGTGGTCTGAGAGCCCACAGGTGACTGCATGGAGCCTGGAAGAGGAGGTGGGGTAGCAAGATATGGAGGTTTACTGCCCCCTGCCCCTCCTGTTCCTCCACTTCCTCCTCCTGTCTGGAATGGCTGGAGCAAGCGCTGCATGGGGCTTGGCCGGCTGGGGGATAGTGGGGGGGTGGACCCTGAGGTGTTGCCCGCCAGCTCCCGTAGCCGCCGTGAGAAGTCCATTGTTGGAGGGGGGTCCAGGGGAAGAGGAGGATTGAGGCGCAGCACCCTGTCAAAGGCACTCGGGTGGTGGGCTGCCAGCGCCAGCTCCTCTGGGCTCAGGTGATGGGGGTCCAAGTGGTTCCTTGGAGGGGGGCTGAACAGGGGTGGTGTGGGAGGGAAACGCTGATGATGACCCCCACCAGCTGGGCCTGCAGCACCGACTCCACCCCCTGCTCCGACGCTATCCCGTCCACCTGAGCCCGAGCCAGGGATGCGGAGGAGGTTGAAGGGGCTTGCATCAGGAGGCAAATGGAGGCCATGAAGGGGAGGCTGAGAAGGGCAGTCTGCACCTCCACCCAGGGAGGAAGGTCCACCCATGCGTGGTGTGAGAGGGCTGCCGTGTTCACTTTCCAGGTAGATACGGAAGCCATGGGTGTTCTGAGCATGCTGCAGCAAGAACCAAGCACTGCCATACGACTGCTTACAGGTAGTGCAGGTATAGGTGGTTGGCTCCTCTTTACCTGTTGTGACAGAGAAGAAAGAAATTAGTTAGGAGTCGTAGTAAGTGAAAAATCCACTGAATTATTATCAAATTAGCAAAGACTGACTTCTGAAACATTTTGGTTTGAATCAAGGATTTTGAAATGCTGCATTGCTGTTCATCTGGAAAAAAATAACATAATTGCGCATACAGTACTGTGTACAGAATGAAATCCATGAAGGACAACTCTTATTTGAACCTTAGGCCTAATTCTTACAGCTTTTAAAGTGGTCGGCACATGGTGTTAAGGGCTTTGCAAATACAACAGTAGCTCTTATTGAGGTCATGCCCCACATGAGTAGCATGTGAGTTGTAGCGTGTGTGTATGCATTTGTTCTTCTCTCAGACTGCTCTGGGACATAATTTCTCCCTTTAGACTGACTGTGAGTCCTCCATTGTCAGCAGGAGAACAAAGAAACAGGGCTCTCCCGATGGACTACCACTTCCCACTGATCTACCAAAACAGAGGCTTGCTGACAAACACACATATCCACACACACACACACACACACACAGGAGAGGCAGCAGAGAAGAATCCTTTAGACCTTTAAATTACCGCTTCCTCATTTCTGTAGTAACAGCATAAATACATAAAAAATACATGATATCTGCATCAGGAATTGTGTTTCTAATATATTTTAGAACAGTTTAAGACTGACAATTTAGTTTCTTATCAAATATCCAGTCAGAAATTATTTCATATTTTGACGATAAATACAAATATAATGTATGCAAGTTTATTTATGTACACTGTTTTCTCGGATCATATCCTCTCATGTACCGTACATCCTCTTTCCACGTCTATCAGCCCACAGTCAAAATGCACATAGACACATTTGTTCTCTCATTCACATACACAGAACAGAACACCACAGGCGCCTGAGGAAAGTAAAACAGTAGGAGTGTAAAAACATTTAGGCTCCAACTGGAGAGGAAAAATAACCCCTTTGGCCCGCCTCAATACTTCTCCCCTCAGTGGAGCATGCAGAGTCACTTTGAGATGGCGACAAAAGGAACATTTAAAACAATAATTGCTTTTGAATGGCCTCAACGATGATGACCTGTGGTGGGACCCAGAATGCATGTGTAATCTCATTATGAAACCGAACGGACGGCCATCAGCTCGTTTACAAGATTAGATGACAAACTAAGCCCCTATTGCTGCCATTCAGAGCCTTCCACTATTAAGCAAAGTGTAATGTGGGTGCATGATAAAATGAACAAGCAGAGATACACATTCACACACTAACACACAAATGGATAAATATGCAGTTTAACAGAAATATACTTGAAAATAGTAGTTTAGACATTTTATGTCACTGTCACCATGCTCCAGTCCAACTAAACTAGGGCCAAAGGTTAAGGTCTTATATACAAAAAACTCCAAAAAGTAAAAAAAAAAAGCACTGAGGAAAAAATATATGCTACATATGCTAAGAAAGGTCTTTCCTCTACACCCTACATAAAGCATTTTTGTCCATTTTTCTTTCAAATTCTACATTCAAATGTAAGGATACATTTTGTGTGTGTGTGTGTAAAATATGGCTATATGTGGAATAACAACCACAATAATTATATAAACATCCACAAATGTCAAAAGTTGCAATACATACTAAATTGAAACACACTGTAATATTATTGCAAAAGCAAATAAACAGGTGTCATTCTAGAGGTCATGGTATTGATGTTAATTATGAGAGAGATGAGATGATTTTTTGGTAAAAAAGCAATTTTGCTGTAACTTGTCATGAACAGTAAATTACAAAACATTCCATTAATATGCAAACAGGTAAGGTGGATTGTAAAAAATACACACAAAATTGGGTCATATCACCTGCTAATTGCTGACAGAATGAATATGACAAATTAGCAGTGATACTAAAAGAATGTCATGGTTTACATGGAAGCTTTTATACATCGGCACTCAGCAATTTACCTCTAATAGCCAGGAAGCGAGTCACAGAGGTTGTAAAGGTAACAAAGGGAGCATTTGTGTATGTGCTTGTGTATATGTGTGCATACTTAAAAGTATATGTGTGTTTTTCTAAAAGAGATGTAATTTTCCTCACACTATAGTGCTTACTTCACAGTACGTAAACACAAACAGTAATCCGAATTGGCAAAAGATGCGTTCTTATTCACAAAGATGATACAGAAGTGTGAAAGAATAGTCTGTCATCATAAACTAGACACATAAATGTGTTTAAGTGTGTGACGGGGATCCTGTCTGCCTGTTCATTTCAGTGCTTGGTGGGAGAGTCTTCCCCTTCCTTAATTTTCCTTCTTTTTAGTTTTCACTGTCCTTCCCTCTCTTGCTGTCTCCCTAACAGTACACACAAACACACTTATCCTACATGACCAATAGTTTGGAAAGCCAGCTAAATTATGGATCATTAAAATCGGCACAAATTACCACTAATTGTGGCCACCTGCATCAGATCTAACCTGTGAATATCATTTGCATCATCAGGACCAGGGAGACTTAAATTATTTATTCATCTTTTTTCCTCTGGTTGATACACTCTAATCCTGAAGACTGACAGCACTGACAATAAAGATGCACTCTTTCCACTTCAGTATAAATCAGGGGATGACTTATCCCTTTGGCGTGGTGGTAGTCCTCTCCCTCACTGACCAGATGCAGGGTGTGAGATCAACCTTTCTTTTGCTTTAAATAAAATGTTCACATTAATATAGCTCCTGCAACTGTGCAGATAAAATAGTTCCAAAAGCATGATTGCATTGATGCTGATACTGAACAGAACTTCTGGAAAATCATGCCATAAAAATGGATAAGTACCCACAGAAACCAGAAAAAAATCTGTTATTTGTACATGCATGATTCATGTATTGAAAGATAAAACTACCCAGGGCCTAAATGTTTGTGCTCTGCCCCCATTCAACTATTTCTGCATTACCCAGAAAAATATTGTCAATTGATGAAAATAATGCAAGATTGTGCAGACTATAAAGGTAATATGGTGACAGCCCAATGATAATATAAAGTAAAAGAAGGATTTGTGTTTTCAGCTAAAGGTGGGCAAAAATTGAGCAAAACAAGTGCAAGGCACAATAGTGTAACTCTTAAGCTAATACGTTCCTTTTTGACTCATAGCTCAGGCTTGTCTGCACGCTGATTGAAACTGTAAGGTTAATGGATTTTAGAGTAGGCGACCGCTCCACTCTGTCTCTCTGTAATATACTCCCATCAGCCACTTCATTAGGCAAAGTCTCCACCACTCTGAGGTAGAAAAATTAAGTAAGAAAGCGAATGGAGAACTGAAGATGAAGATAGATAAGATTAAGAGAGGGGGAAAGAAGGAGACGGGAGAAGTAATCCCTCTTAGTTTAGATAGAGTTGACAAATACCTGCTGCAACTTTTAAGTTTGGATACAGCAGATATATGGAAGGACGAAGAGGAAGGAGAAGGAAAGGACGGAAGGAATATGGGGGTAAATAATAGCATCCAGATCTCTACCTGGGGTAAACGTCAAAGCCATACAGCCACTAGTGAGACTCCAGAGAACACAAACACAGTTTCAGAAATGTCCTAACGCTCAATACCAGCTATGCTATAGTGACAAGCACATGCATTAAGTCCTATTAAGCCAAGGGCACTGCCTGGACACTTATGTGGTGCTAGATGGGAAAGGGAGGCAATAAGGCAGCTTGACTCATGTTTCACGACTCCTTTGTGTGTGTGTGTGTGTGTGAGGGACAGAGTGTGAGGCTCTATCCATCCCTCTCAAAAGGAAGTACAGCTCTCTGTCCAAGGAGCTGAAATAAAGCCAGTGTACCAAACTGGGGAGACACAGAAAGTATCAAACGTATTTCTAACTGGATCGAATGATATCAATTACTAAATGCAAATTTTCTGCAGGCAAACCTTGCCTTCTTTTCTATATAGTCATAGTGAAAATTATTTATTAGGACTTAAAACTTATCACAATTAAACATATTGTGAAAATGTTAGTGATTCAATGAATTAAATGTCCTGCATGTCATAATAGAACAACTGTGTAAAGAGACATAACATCTGTGCGTACATCTGTGCAGGATACTCTAGGATGCTCTAGAAAAGCAAATTGAAAGTTTGCTATTTTGATTTCTGGTGCACATTTTTGTAGCTTGTCCACATAAGAAAACACCAAATATAGTGTACAGAACTGTACCACACATCCGCTGTCTGTGTCTGTTTAGGAGAATATCAGGCCTGTTAAACATTTAAGATGAAAGGATGAAAGTCTAACGGTTCTATACATTACATTTTACATTTGATAAAATTCTTGAATCCACCTCAGAACGTGTCAGCCTGCAAAACTGTCTGTTCTTCAACCAGTCATTCTGTCCTGTGAATTAGCTGGATTGCCACCATTACATCCCTCTCTGACCAGCTGGGAAACAAAAATGGATGCCAGGTCTTGGCTACCAGCTAGGACAGACCTACCAGTATTTTACTGGTCTTACATGAATTTTATGCATCTCTAAATTATCAATTTGTTCTCCTTTTATTTTCTATCTCTTGTGATCATTTATTTCTATATAACTTCCTCCCCTCTCTCTTTATCCTCCCTCTGTGCCCCCTATATTTTCTGCCTCTTCTTTTCCATCCAACTTTCTTTGTGCGATTTAGGACTCTGTCCTCTATAGCTCACCCTCCCCACCTCTTCCTCCATCATCTCTGCTCTCTTTCCACCCATCGGTGGCTCTCCGGTGGTGTCCTTGGCTGAGTCCACCTCTGGGTGAGATGATAATAATTGAGGTAATGGAACATCGCTGAAACAGGATTAGGTACGCATACAGGGAGTGAGAGACAATGTCCCTTAATACAATTTGGGATTTCTATCTGAGCCTCAGGCTTTCAGGATCTGCTGCTTATATTTACATCTGGGCATTACTGCTCACCCCTGATCACCTCCTGCTTTACCTTAAAGGGATACCTAGACATTTCACTAGAATTCCACTTTTCAATATTATTATTTCAATATTATTATACTCTTCACCAGGTAATTGTTTTATATCTGAAAGAATATGTTGATTTATTGCCCCTTTAATTTAGGACACACTGCTAGTTTCAGGTTTAAGAAACTGACAAAAAAGAATCTTTGCCAACTTTAGCACATATTTTCAGTGCATTAATTTGACATTTCTTTAGAGAAAGAAATAATGATCCTTTTGTTAGAATTATCAAAATGATACATTTTGCTGGCCAAAAAGTAAGTGAGGTGGCAGAAAAGCTTTACTAAGAAAGCTAATGAACTATAATGTCCAAATCATACTGAAGCTAGCAATACTCATTGATTTTAATGAGGAACACATTTATGGTTGTTGGAGGTCGTAGTGTTTTTCAGTGTTTTTCTCTACCTGCCTGATCACAAAACAGAATAAAAATCCCACAGAAATTATTGTAATATTCCTTTAAAATAAGGCAAATTACCGGGAGCTGATGTCATATGGGCGATCTATGTCATACGAATATCTATATCATACTCATATTTGACATGAATTATCATTATTTTAATCCATACATTTTTTCACTGACACATATATAACTGCTGTTGTTGATCAACATTCAGATATTCATGTTTCATGACTCCCATAATACATTTGTGTTGTAACTGATACACTGCCCCAGGAGTGGGAGCAAACCATGCCCGAGAAAATGACTTTCAAATGGTTTCTGCAGGACATGGACATTATCGACTCCACTATCATAACCCAGCCTTCCTCCCCACCTCCCTCCATCATCACCCACTAAAGTGCAACAGTTGTGGCTTTCTGCTTCTATTCCAATAGTCTGTTATACTGCCCAAAAGCACTTCAGCATATCATTGTTGTCATGTGAAAATCCTGTTGCCCTAATTATGGCTCTTCTCATGTTTAAATTTCAAAACTGTGTGATCTTGTTGGAGTCAAGGAAATTCAATGACCCTTGGGCTTTTATATGAAACCATCTCAAAGCCCTGCTGGCTAAACTCAAAAACGTATGGTGGTAAAGTTCAAATCAAGACTGTTATAAAATTCAGGACACCAACAAAAATAAAAACATTGTTACATACTTGAGTGGCATCCTATTAAATTGTCACAAAATTCCAGTAATTGCTATCTTGGCATCATAAACTGTCATAAAAATGTACTGGGCTAAATCCTGCAAAAACTTCCAGTGTGGTCCAGAAAGAAGGATCTGCACTATCCTCCTTTCCCCCAATTATTTCCCCTCTACGCACAAGCTTTCTTACTAACTGGACAGCAAACAATTGGAAGGCAAATAGTGGCAGCTGGTATCCTGTCTGCTCACTGAGGAGAGCGACGCAGTCAAATAACAACATGACTGCAGTTGCTCAAAAAGGCAGTGCTCTGCTTGGAAGGAAATCAGCCTCTATTACTGGCTATGAGTCGGTGCCTAGATCAAAGAAACTTCCTCACACACCGTAGTTGAAAGAGTATGTCAATCCCAATGCAAAGAATAGTTGTGTAATCATGAAAGGGGTATGACAAACTACACAAACTACCTTACAATATATGAATGAGGAGAAGGGATCAGTCCTGCCAAGGTTTGTCGACCTTCCCACATGACAGAATGAAGCAGGAGGCCTTTGGCCTCTTCAGGAGACTATTCTTAGTGATGTTACTAGCATCATGAGGGAACAGTGTTGCAACATGAAGAAATCAGTGTGCTTCAAAAAAGTGCTTGTCTGAGAAGTTTAACGGTATCTATAACTGTCTTTTCAATAGTGGATTCATGGGTAGCTGCATTTGACAAGATTTCTAATTTTATGAAACAGGTAATCCACCAAGCATGCCCATTTTATTCAGTGACTTTAAAAGTAGGCAAAGATTGAACTTTGCCTTTAAGCTTTCATTCTTTACATAACTACTTCTATCACTTTTTGTGTGTGAAACAGACTTAAAGAATGCTTTCAGTATCCTCAATTGCTTGATTAATTTCTTCAAGACTACAAAGAGGCCCAAAAGACAATGAGTTCTTGGAGAGAGATAGGGGAGGCAATGGAATGCAGCCAGACTATGATGCAAGCTTTTCATCCTGCCTTCAAGTGTGGCCATTCAGAACAGGTATAAAAACTTTTGCCTTTAGGCATTCATGGACAATTTTTGACACATTTGACACATCTCAAGTTTGTTTGAAACATAGAATGTACTCATGAGTCTTTCTTAGCTATTATAGGGCTACTACATCTACAGCAATCTAATGTCCCTGTTTGGTGTCTTGTCTTGTTTTGATAATATCTATAACATATAATGTTATATGATCTAGAGGGAGCATGGTTTTTCATCTTCCTGTTTGCATTACAATGGTCCAGGTTAGTGGTCATCTGCATCCGTCAAGCATTTATTTGACTCCACAGCATCCAAGCAACTCTTTACCACTGCTCCGTGTATGCTCATATCCTGGTTATGATCTGGTTTTCTTGGACACAGTTACAGTTACCACTTTCTGTCAGATCTGACTTCTTCAGCACTCACCTTGAAGAATGACAAGAGTCAATTTATCATCTGAATTACCAGTATCAGGGTTATACTTTCACTTAAGTGTGTTGATCATCATTACATGGTTTATTATCATCATCGCCATTTAAATCAAAGATGCTGTTTACATGCCAGACTATTTGTTGGAGCATTCTAGCTTGAGCTATAGAGCTATTTAAATTCCAGCTAGAACTTAAAATAGCTCCAAACAACTTTTGCAAATAGAAGCTTCTAGGCCTGACAATAATGATCTGGTATTTTTATGGAAGAAAGAAGTATGAACGCATTTGAATGACCAAAAACAACAATGGATTATTGAGCCTGTCTGATTACATGCTGTGTGTGCATGTATTTGTGCGAGTAAGTGTGTATCTGTGTGATCCTGCCATACACAGCCATACACTCGAGGCTGATGAGCAAAAATATCAATACCGTCTGTCCCCATGTGTGTGTGTCTGTAGCATGCGTGTGTGGGGCGGGAGGGAATATATCAATACCTTCTGTCTCTGTGTGTGGAATCCCTGCTGGGCTACAGACTGTGCTATCTGCAACTCTCTCACCAGCAATCTACTTGTGTGTGCGTGTGTGTGTGTTTGTGTGTGTGTGCGTGTGTGCACATCCATCCGTCCGTCCGTCCATCCAGCCATCCATTATATCTGCAATGTGACAAAGTTTCCTTTTCTTTCTCTCCGTTGCACACACAAACACACACCCTCTCCCACACACAGTAATGTATCTCATAAAGTCCGTTCTAATGACACAGCCCGGGCCCTTAAACTGTGTTTATAAATGTAATTAAATGGACTGGCCTTTGTAGAAGCATCCATGCGCAATGTAGCAATGATCCAGTGTGTGTGCATGTGTGTATGAGTGAGTGTGTGTGTGTCCATTTGGAAGAGCAGTACTCATGATGGCAGGGACAGCCTCCACTTAACCCTAAACCACCATGGTGAAATTACAGAGCATCCAAATTACAGCACTTATGTGAGCAGAGAGAGAGAGAGAGAGAGAGAGAGAAACTAGGATTTGAAAGAGGAAACTTGGTCCTGACACACACACACACACACACACACACATACACACAATACTCAGTGACTAAGCTCGTAGACTTCTCCTTGAAACCCAGGATGCAAAACTTTATTTCAATTCATAATCTGTTGCGGATTGGTCATTTCAGGTTGGTTTTGAGGTAAATGTCGTTTCAGGGCTCACACAGCTATTTTGCTGATGACATCCTTTATTAAACTCACTCTTTATCCACATAATAGAAATCATTTTATATCTTGTGCTTTAATTGAAGATGATACTGAATGCTCCAAGTGTTTTTTTGTTTTTTTTTTAGCATAAATGTCTCTTGAAGATACAGGAAATAGAGTGCATTCTGCCAAGCCGATGAGTCACGACAAATATGTCATTGGCTTTGTTCAGATAGACATTAGCCCAGTTATTTACTTCAGTGAGGTCACTGCTTTGATACTGCTGCCGTGGAGTGGTCCAGCAAAGAGACAAAAAAAACAACAAAAAAAAAACAGTAATTCCACTGTTGTCACTGTGGTAACTTTCCAGAGTTCCAGTATTCTAACCACTGGGCAGTGTTATGGTGTGTGTCAAGCCTTCAAACTCATGGATCTCAAACTGACCTTCCTGGATCATCACTATCACTGGTCAAATCAGTATCTGCTGGCATTGTTGCTGTCATTACTGGGAACGGAGATCATTACAGTCAGATTAAGAATGAATAAATGAATCCACAGCAACAATTAAGATGTTTTGGATAGATGGCATTCAAACATTCAAACAGTTAAAACCAACAATTTGATCCACTGTTCAAATGACAGTCCAGAGTATTATAAGGTGTTTAAAATAAAATAAAATAATAATAATAATAATAATGATAAAAAAACATTCAGCTATTGGTAGCGTTAGTCCAAAAATATGTGTATGGGTAAAATCAATTTTAAGTGTGAGAAAATGTAATTTTAATTATTACAAAAAATACATGTTTTATTTTTCATGGTAGGACAGCCACACACACACACACACTTGTCTCAGATCCCTGATGAGACAAGAACACACGCTGAGAGGAAGTAGATTTTCTTTAGTGCTATAAGCAAGAGGTCCGTGGTCACTGAAGACAGACGCACATACACACACACGTACACAGAGACAGACACACACATACACACATATATATATATATACAAAGCCAGTCTGGTATTGAGTGATCTGCAGGGACCTGCAACAGCTGCCAAGCAGGACAATTCAGTTATCAGTGTGTGTGTGAGTGTGTGTATGTGTGTGTGTGTCTAAGTCTTGCAGTGACCACAGTGGGAGATCACTCTGAGCCGAGCAAACACCTCAGCTGGCCTGGGCCCACACACACACACACACACACACACACAAACACACACACACACACAGCTCTTTGCTTCCTCTCTTCATCTAATCCCTCCTCCGTTCAGCTGGTTTCATCCCTCCATCTGTCCATCAACATTGCATACAGGTGGCTGTCCTCTCTCTCTCTCTCTGTCTCCTTTTTCTCATCTCTATCACTCAGTCCCTTTTTATTTTCCACACCTTCCATCTCTCACACATTTCACTGCCTCCTTTCTTTCTGATGATTTGGCAACTGAACAGTATGGAGAAGGACAGGAGAGGAGGAATCATAGAAATCACACAGGGGAATCGGGAAGGAAGAAGAGCATGATGAGAGCCTCAATGACTAAAATACACACACACACACAAAACACACAGCAACATGTGGACAAGTTGCAACTCGACCAAAAACACAACACTGCTGCCAAAAATCCTTTTACTCCTCTGTTCTTTCTGTCCATCCATCCTACTTTCCCCTCATTGTTTGCTACCCTCTATTCTTCCATCCATCCCTCCCCTCTTTTAATCCCTCAATCATCCCCTCCCAGGTGGGAAGCACTCAGCGCCGTCTCTTTAATTGTATTCATCCGACAAGGCCAATCGATAGAGGACATATTTAATACAAATTTATGACTATTAGCCATCAGCGATAAAAAGCCTTTTTTTCCTAGATAGCTCTTGCTTGTGGTGAGAGAGAGAGAGAGGAGGAGGAGGAGGCATAAGAGGAAATACAAGCCATCCTGCTTTTAACACAAACAGCCTCCCACCGTCTCACTGTCCAACCTTGGAGAGATACAGTTTAAGCTGCAACAAAAAACATGAGAATTCTTTTTTTTTCTTTCTTTCTTTTTTCTTTTCAGACAAGGCTTCAACTTCAAGCGGGTCTCAGGTGCATTTGGGAGGTTTTCAGGCATTTGATTTTAGTGCACAGTTCACAAGAGGATTTCAGGATCAACTCCACAACAGCAGCAATTTTTGGCAAGGATAGTAAATAATTATATCAACTTGAACTATTTTCAAATTTTAGTGATGCCTCTGGACTGATGAAAATAACAAAAACCGAGGCTGATCATGCCATTAAGATAGCAATATCATATATTTTATATATATATATATATATAGTGTAAATACTCATTGTCAAGTAATTTATATTTTAAAAGGCAAACTTGGACACTCTTTGATGTCATTTCTAGTTCCACAAATAATTTTCCTGCCAAAGGGCAATAGAGGTGAGATATATGAGAAGGGTAATATTAGATTTCCTATCAAAGTTCCCAGATTTGGTCACTGTTCTGTTGCTTACGGAGACAAACAGCAAAGGGAGTGTTATGATGAGATAAAGCACGAAGACAAACTCCCCTCCAGCAGTCCTTCACAACCACGTCTACTTAACAAACACTGTAGGCTTGATTCATTAGAGCTGCAGTCACTACACCCTGAGAGCCCTATCGATCCCCCAGACATTTTCTGCAGGCCGGGGAAAAAACTAAGAGCAGAGAGAAAAGACAGAGATGGAGAAACAGAGGAAGGGGAGAAAAAAAAACAGCTAGAGAGACAGACAAAATATATTGCTCTGTTAATACGAAGCGAGCAGCAGTTTACCTGCCTCTTTAAATTCATTCTAGTGTGCAAGGCAGCTGTGACGGCTCCCAGAGAGAAAAGCCCCCCCACTCGTCGCCAAAGGAAATCTTTCGCCCTCCAAGAGAAACAAGGTGTGCATTGGCTGGAACCAAAGTCAGATGATGGAGAGGTTTTTTTGTTTGTGTGTGAAACCACCAGTCACATATATTGGAAAGACAGTGAGGGTTATTATTTTGTGGTTTTGAGTCATCCAGATTAACAAACAACTTTGGAATTTGAATAACTGATTTTACCACCTGTACAGAGTTATATAATATGATATTAAATCACTAGAAAAAGTGTCACAATCAATAATGTGAAAAAGTGGACTTTTGACAACTCTAAAGTTAAATACAGATGCTAATGCCACACTAACTCTGTTTCTCTGCAGGAAAAATATTCTACTGTATATTTTGAAAGATGGGCTCTATGTTTCAGTCAGACAACGGCTCACCTCTTTGTTGCTTCAGAGCAGCAATATGCCATATGGGCATAAAAACAGTAAGAAAAAATGATTTCTATAAAAATAATTATTAGGTGAAAACAAGCAACACATGCATTAGTTAAGTTTAAGTATGTTATTTTCATCTACTCTTTACTTCTCCACCCTGCACTTTGAAAAATGCTGTTCGCACCAACGTGTTCTCAAGGCAGTTTGTGATATAGATATGAGACTGAGTTGTTTGTATCATCATAAATGTTAAATATGGATAATTTCTTATTTAAAAGGCCCAACTCAATCAAGTTCCTTTTGACCTACACCATTAGCTGTCCCCTTGTCCATTATGGCTAATGAGTATTCATAGATAGAAAAAACATTTTACATCATTTTATATATGTAATAGCCTAACTGCACAACACTGCAACAACAAACAAGAAAATAGTCAGAGTTTATAAAAGAATAGAATAAAAACATTTATAAATCTGAAGGTGTGAGGGTAGAAAACATAATCATACACAATATCCATTACAGCACTAAACTGTGTTTTATAAACAAGGCTTGTAAAAAAAATTACCCAAAGTATTCACAAACAGTAATTTGAAAAGTGTGTGAAAAATGGTTTCAGCATGCCTGTGACTGGTCAATGCCTGCATGAACATATGGTATAGACAACAGTTCTGAATGATGAAAGACTTGTGATGGATGTGAAAGCCACTTCTGTTTGTGTGTGAAGTGGTATTCATTTCTGCATGCACCAACACTCACGCACGTACACAGACTGACATATGCCTGGGGCCCGGCCACCAGCAGCGGACAAAAAGGCCAGTAAATAATTGAGAAGTGTGAAAAGCAACAGAGGGGAAAAGAGAGAGGGGGGGAGGTGGTGGGTGGGACCACTTTTTTTTTTTTTTTTTGAAGTGGGGGGGTGGCATCTACATGCATGTTATAAAGTTGTGTGAGTATTTCAATGTATGTGTGTCTTTATGTGTATGTGTGAGCCCAAAGATGCTCCATTAGTGATTTGGAAAGTGGTGTGGGGGCTTGGCATTCCCATCAGGCTCAGCATGGCCTAAGTGCTGCACCACACACAATCCCAAACTCTAACCAACCCCACCCTCATGAGCACAGCCAGGATACCCCACCCCACCCTCCATCAACCCTTATCCCACCTAGGACGACCTAGTAGCGCCTCTCAGCCTGGTCCAAAGCACCGCACACACACATAAGCGCACACACACTCATGGTCCACTAATGACCAAACCCAAACAGCTCCCAAACAACTCTAAAAAGCTATTAGGAGAGGGCATTTTGTTGGGGAAGTGATTTTTTTATATGCCATTAAAAGCCATGGATAAAATGAGCGTTCGCGTAAATACAGCCACAGGTCGGAAGGGGATAGCCAAACAAGGATAATTGAGAAACCATACTTCCCCCTGAGATAAAGGTAGAGGAGTGTCCACATGTTGCTCTCTGTAAAAGTGAAGTGTGTATGTTGCAAAAAGTAACAAAAAAGACTTTAGTTTCCCGTTACTTCTTCAATGTCTTTCACACACTTTGTGACATTTTTGAGCAGAGTTTCCCATATGTGATGATTGTTGTTGATATCAAGCAACTTTTTAGTTCATTCACTAATTGCTCTTAATCTAGATCTTCCTGTGTTTTGTAATACTTTATAACCCATTTGGATTGGGATTACTATTAATAGGGCATGGGCGCCCAGATGGGGTGAAGGCTCGTCTATTGTCCTGTCAGCTCTCTACTATCAGCTATCCGATACAGGCAGAAAATACCCAAGACACATTAAAATATTTCAGGGGCAAAACCCTCCTTTTGAATACAGTTCTGTCTTATTAACTGTTAAAAAGAACTTAAACTGTTCAGTGAGCTGATGTGATGAAGTGCGGGTTTGTGTAAAAACAAAAACACTCTTTTAAAATAAATGTCTCTCAGTACAGGATGTAAATAATCAAAGGACAAATAAGCTCCAAAAAACAGTATATATGGTAATCAGGACTGCAATTATTACTTGGGTAGAAGGTGAAAAATCCAACATACGCACTCTGGTTAAAATCACATGCAATATTAATGTACATGCACTAGACACTATGAGACTGTAACATTTTTACATTTCTATGTGCTGCACCAACATGTCACTTTTTAGAGACTATCTTTAAGTTAGTTCAGTTAAGGTAAATCTGACACCCTGTGAACACTCTCAGGAACTCTTGAAGGTCTCTGGTGCATTTTAAATCCTGAATGCAGGCAGGTAGAAAACAGCACTGGTTCCAAGATAAGCAAGGTCCATTCCTTGCATGTGGCGAGCACTGGTACTCATGTCAGGTCAGGTTCAGACATGATTTAGAGCCGAAAAAGCACTGACGCAAGTTTTTCCTAGAAAGAAATGGTAGGTTTGGCATACCTGTGTATTTCCAGCCCTCCGCCTCTTTCTTTACCTCCTCCAATTTCTTTTTGTCTTCACTTTTTTTATTTTTAACTATTCAGTCTTTTTTGTCTGCCTGCCTCCTTCAGAACAGGAAAAAAGAGGGAAAGAGAGAGAAAGACAAAACATAAACATCACTCATCATCAAGCAAACACACCTACACACACACATGCACATGCACACACTCACACTCCTGGCTCAACCTTATTCAGCATGGCCTCGTGCTAAAAGAAAGTGAAAGAACAGAAGAAAGAGGAAACATTCAGGCACCCTCAGGGTCTGACAAACACACACTCACTCCTTACATATCTTTAGAATATCTTTCTCCTCCTCATTAGCCCTTAATAATCCACAAGGCCATCATATTCATAACAGCTGTTAGGCAATCTTTAGAAAAATGCTTCCTGATGAGAAGGTCAGTCCGCCTATTAGAAAAACCTGTCAGTGTTTTCTGGTCTCAGTCCTGCAGAATGTAGGAGAGACCACACAGGAAAAAATGATTTTAGAGCCTTAAGTTGCTAGATGAGATGGACATGAGTCACAACAATGTGCATATAAGATTAATATCCTTTCCTTTGTATCGTCTATACCTTCATTCAAATGTTTTTGTGCTGAAAATAATTTAATCATTTGCCTGTAAAGACAGAATGAAAATAGAATTGTAAGTCAGCTATCACCTATCACCACATGACTATATATGGATGTAGAAAACATATCTGATAACAATCCAAATGTGTGAAAGGTTGGAAAACCCTGTCTCCAAGATATTGTGTTTTTATACAACTAAACTACAACACCAAATATGTTTTACTGAAAATATAAGTTCTCTGGATTATGTTCAGAGGCAACATATTTTTTTAATTAATGAACCGTTACATTTAATAGCGGCAGTAGAATTGCCAGGAGGTAGTGCCAATGGGTGACAAATACGTTGTCTGCAAACACTTCATTGATACATTCAATATCAGCATACAGTATTTACTACTTGCCAAATAAGTAAATTCCTCATTATGCTAATAGAAAACATGACCCGATCGCAATTTAGTTTCCTATGTAGGGGTGGGCTGGAAGCTCGGGACAGTAATTAAACAAGTGCACACTAACTACACAACAGCTGCCGTATCACACAGCCAAAACAGACCTTAGAAGAGCTGACCCTAACCCTATCCTGTCACAATAGTCTGTAGTCCGTAGCTGCCATCCACAGAACATTGGCACTGGATGTCATCAAACATTGTAATTGAATTTTCCATTATCAATGTTCTTCTCTGGCAGTTAAGCTGATTGGTCAACTTAATGCTTAAATGATGTGTAGACATCAGTATAGACACCAGTGTCTCCACTGTGTCACTGGAACATCATCAGTCCATCATTAGTTTTTGGGCATGCAAGATTTATCATACAAGACTTATGATGAAAGGGATAGTTTAACCAAAGGGGAAAAAGCTCAACATATTTTCTTTCTTAACCCTAGTGGTATCTACAGTATGTAGATAGTTTTTAAGGTTTTTAAATCTCCATCTCTGATACATCCTACTACAATAAAGATATATGGAATTTATTTGCTTACAGCAATAGAAAATGACATATAAAAATAAAATTTATAGCATCAATTTTTCAAAATTAGTATCGCTAATTTTTCATAGCAGACATCTTGTCATTGCAGGAAAGGTTCAGGCATAAGTGATAACATTCCAGCAAGCCATTCCAGTTAGACAGCATGTAATACACCGGGACCCTGAAACTGGCTCACTTAAATGGAATGCACTCTTTATTAATGTGAGTAATTACACCTCTGTTTTTCCTGTTATGACATGTCAAACTGTCTGCAGTGGAAAAAGTATCTTACAATCCACAGACAGTCTTTATTTTTATTGGAGCTACTTTCTATTAAAGGACACTGTTGACAGTGAATTTGTGTGGAGTAACAAAGACACTGAAGAGATCTCAGAGATGGATAACTCCAAACCTGGACACATAAAACCAAAACTATCTGTGTGGCTAGATACTACTAAAGGTAAGAGGGGAAATATGCTCTCCATAATTTATAGCATTTCATGTGACCCCCATGCCTATTTTGTATATGGAGGACATATAGCAGCGTGTCAGGTACACAAATTTATATTTCCTAACCACAAACTACACTTCTCCCTACAGGGCAGCCACTCCCAGACCCTGTAAAATCCTGCACCATTTCTGTTTTAAACAGTTATACAATCGCTATATTTCTTCTTTTCCCAAACCTGTTACCTGTAAACTATACTCCCCCATCTCTCTCTTTCTCTGTCTCTCTTTCTATGTCCCCCACCCTCTCTCTTTTTCCCATTCCATGCAGCTAAGCCCTGTAAATCAAGTTGAAGCATAGCTCTGCATATGTGCGTGCGTGTGTGTGTGTGAGTGTATACTGTACGTTGCCTACTAACTGCTGCCAAAAAATGTGTCCCAACCGCCCCCCTTACCTCCCTATACATCTGCCTATAGGAGGAGGAAGAGCCAGAGCAGACAAAGGCGTACACGTATGTGTGAGTGTGTGTGGGATTAAGTTGGTGCTATCTGTCAGGGTCATATGGGTTGAAGGAACATATCCTGGACGCTTATCTCAAGTGGTGCAGGGAGAAAAACTAACCACACTGTGACTCCTGTCTGAAAGTTTTTTTGTTTTTTGCAGAAAGAAAAAAAGAAAGACAGAACATATTATTCAACTGTTGCTTATAATGTAGAATATAGAGATAATGTGTCTATCCTCCTTATCACATTTTTTATATTGCTATATACTGTATATTAAGTTATGTTCTGTTTAGAGATGGCCATATCTGTTTTGGTGTATCCAGAAAATTAAATACTTGAAAAAAAAAATCATATCATCAATCATATAAAAGTCCATCATAGCCATAAAGCAATCCTGCTCACTGATTGCTGATTTCCAAAATTGCCCACAATGGCCTAGTACACATTCAGAGATAAAAAGCAACCTTACACTCCTCTGCAGCATAAATTGATTTCTCAAATTCAAAAAATGCATTCAAACTCACACCCCATGGCCAGCCAGTCACAGATTTTTCTTGTGTATACATGTGTGTATGTGTATGTATAACAATTTATAAGATCAAAATTATGGATGGGTTATGGACAGGGGGTCCTGGGTACAGACACATTAAAGGCTCATCTTCCATTGAAAATTCAATAGTTTTGCTATGCAGTTGTTTTACCTGAGAAATAAATACAGGATCATTGTCAAAAGTGGCCAACACCCAATTCTGAAGAGCTCAGATTATCAGGAGCCCTTTGACTCTCAATTGAGACAGACCAGAATAAGTTCTTATTAAGCTGTTATTACACAAATGGCAAATGTTATGAATGAATATGCTATTAACAACAAATGCTTTGGTTATTAGTGTTGCATTTATCACAGGCCAGTAATAACACTGCCACTGGTCACATTTTACACACATCTCATGTAACAGTCCAAGTGTCAGGAGAGTGAGCCACAGTTAGTGCTTTTGTTTCTGTAATTCAATATGAATTTACTGTTCTGAGAAAGCAAAAGACCCATGTGATGTGAGCCCATTATTACAGCTCTGTGCTCACAGCTTTTATGTAAAAACATGTTAAAAACAGCCACAGACCAATTTAACCCTGCTTGTGTTAGTGACTTCATGTAGTCGAATCATTTTTGAAAAAAATGTGTGTGTGATAGAGGGTTGGAGGAGAGTGTGTGTGTGTGTGTGTGTGTGTGTAAGGGGAGAAAGTGTCAAAAGCATGCCATATTTAGGCCAGACTGGCACACAGTGAAGTCACAGGCTGACTGTTGCTTTTCACACATCGCACTGACTCTTTTTACCATCTGCCCTCCGTCTTTGTCTCAGTGTGTGTCTGTATATTGCTCGCTTTCTCTATGCTGTTCTTTCCTAAACTGTCGCTATCTGCCTGGCTGATACAGACACCACCTCCTTTCTTCCTTTTCTCTCTATTAAAACTACCTCAAGGTCTCAACAAGGCAGCAGCATGTCTCACCAAAACCCCCGATGGCCATCACAGATCTGTGAATGCAGTTACGGGCCTTAAAATGGCTCCTATTTAAATCTTTTCCCCTCACAAATGGTGTAATATCAGAAGTGAAAGGCGGCAACAAAGTGGCAATATGTGTCAGAAGGCTGACGGTCACAGAAAAAAAAGAAACAGAATCTTTCTCATGGTCTGCTGGTATATTTAGACTAGACAACCAGAGTGCAGAACACAAACCACCGTGACTCACACACAGAGAAGAGATTACAGACACACACTTATACACAGACATAGATACACTCATTCAAACGCAAATCATACTTAAATCAATCCCATCACAGGCAGACAAGTTTCGCCTCAACAGCCATTCACATTTTTCACTACCTGTTTCTGTCAGGCCTGCAGCCAGATGTGTGTGTGAAATTAAAAGAAGCGTGAAAGAGGAACTGACCGGCATGTGTGATAATAGTTGGCAGGTGTCAGCAGTCAGCCCTGTCACTGGCCTTACCACGAGAAGTTCAAATGACTAAATAAAAATGGAAAATTCTGATTATCCAGCAACACCTTCCATTTGAGATTTAAAAAATCTTTTTAAGGTAAGCTATCACAGAGAAATTGTATCAACTTAGTCATATATTTCCAAGTCTTGAGAAGTAGCTGGTATACTAAATACACACTGCTATATATAGTACATGCACTGTAAACTTCACACACCACTCTGTGTACAGTTACAAATGTCTAAAAGCACATAATACCAGCAAGTACAGCAGCAAATTTAACAGAGCACTGCAGTGATTTCATACAGCAGTTTCATGAAGCTGGGGCACATGTGAGAGAAAATGGCCGAAAGCAAAACAGCAAAGGCCAAAATGTTCTGACTTTTAGTCCCAGTATGGAAGTTGAAAATTGATCATACAGTTCCCGTAATGTAGCACAATAGCATCTTTCACTATACCCTTTGCCTGTTAAATCCCCTCATCTTTCAAAATCCACGCCCTCACTCTATAATGCAAGTTTTCTCTCAAATATTTGATATTGATGTCTGAACCACAACATCATCAGGGGTCATTATCAGACTTCAGAAAGCTTTAGAAAACTCCTCCAGACCTACAGAAAACATAATACAGTTTTTACAGTTGTACATTCATCACACAAAGTTCCCTTATCAGCTTTTTCTGGAGTGTTGGAGTCTTCACTAGTGGATGACAACTGTACATGAACTTAGAAAACTCCATGTGCTGATGCAGACTGTGAGATACTAATCAAAGATCCAGGAGAAGTAAGTAAGAGAAACTTAAGTTTAGGTTTTTTTTTAAGTAAATTACAGTTTCCCAGGCCAAGAATAACACTAACCATAAATATAGTAAAGTTGAGAGAAAAGAAGAAAAATAACTAAATTGTATTAAAAGCAGCTTACAAAACTTGAAGTAGCATGTGATATGGGCAAGCCTGTATTATGAATGATAAATATTTTTTATGGTAAATAAAGCGTATCATCAATTACTGATTAATCTTTTTTTCATTTATACTTTATTAGTATTCTTCTGGCCTTTGTGTACTCTCTCTAATAACTCATTATCACCTTGTACTCCAATACTGATATTAAGAGATAAGCTAAAACTAGTGGATAACACTGGCCAATCGGTCAACTATAACTGTGCTTGTACTATACTGTACCTATGGAACCTGAAAGTATATATTTAGCTCATTAGCACTAGCAGACTCCAGCTCAACACAGGTTTGACCTCAGTGGCTAAAAGCATTAGCATTCCACACGTAAACAGCTAGCACTCCTGTAACCCCTGCCTGAGACCAACGCCCCTCCGCTGTGGCCAGAGTTGGGGGCCATGTTGAGCTAATTAACCCTGTTAATCTAAATGGGCTCTGGGTCAGTATGTGTGTGTGTATGTGTGTGTGGCTATAACTGGCTAACTCCAGCAGATGAGCATTCACCCCAGTCACAGCCCCCTTTTTTGCTGGCAGCCTGCCGTCTGACTTGGCAGACACACAATCGCAGGGGTCTGGTGTGCATGTGTGTGTTTGTGGCAGTGTATGCATGCCTGCATGTGTGTTTGAGTCTGTGTGTGATTGCACAGGGGAGGGAGGATTATAGATGTTGAACATACACACACAAATGAGCACAGGGCCCAACTGGCCTGCATGGTGTGTGCGTCTGTGTTGTAATAAAGCCAGCAATGTTTTACTGGCCCGCTGACACAGTGCATAAAAAGATCAGTGGGCCAAATCCATTAGTGGTATAATTGCATTACATGGTAAATATTCCTAAAAGGTCAATATCTCCATTTGAAACATCACCATCATCACAGAGCACTGCAATAGAAACAGGAATTCTGGGTTTTTATTGAAGCTGAGGGCACAAAATACCACTTCTAGGCATCTATTATAGCAAAGATTTGGCCTGCAGGGCTGATTTACCATCTCAGAATGAGCCAGCGCCAGCCTGTGGTGGTTCAACAGATGATAGTATCATATGTGAGGGCCTAAGTTTGGTTTTATTACTATGAAACATGAACTTTCTTGACCAGTATTGCCAGTAGTGTCCAGTCCTGACCTGTTTCCATTCCTACCAAAACACAGCTACTTATATTGCTCATTAAAAAAAAGAGAAAAAAAAAACCCAAAACAATTTGGTTTGTAGCATAGAGGAAACACCAAAAGCACTCAGATATATACAAATACCACAATGTTCCAAATTTCTCAGAAAGCTTGGCTTTTTTTTTCTTTTTTTTGGGGTATTTTTTGTATTTTTATATTATTTGTATTTTTGTAGTATTTGTATTATTTATGTACATTTTGTATTTCTTATTGTATATACCTTTCTTCTATAGTGCACTCGTCTTTGTGGAGCACCCACAATTTCATTGTACTTAACTGTACAGTGACAATAAAAGCCTATTCTATTCCATTCTATTCTATTCTACTCTATTCTTAAAGCTGCTGCTAACTGACATTTTGCTGGACATTGTGCATTGCCTGGAACATTGACTATTGCAATGAAAAAGAGGAGAACTTCCAGTGTTTCATTATTTCTGACACGCAGGGTGGAAAAGTGACAAACTCATGTATACTCAAATAAGTCAGAATCCACACTAAAAACACTATTGTACCACAATGTAATGCACAAGGGAAATGGAGCTTCTGGCAGCAAAAAAATAAATAAATAAATTATCAATGGTGAGATAGCTACAGAAAGATTTCAGAAAAGAAAAACTATCAATTAAATGTAAATAATATTTTAATTCTATGAGCACTACAAATCAAGTTTTATCTAGATTCATTGTATTGTGGTAGAGGCAGAAATCTCACCGATCAATATCTCAAGACACAAAACCAAAACTGTTTGTATGGTGAGATGTTAGGGAAGAGAGAAAAATATGTTTCTTTTTATGATAACATACAGTTAGGGACCTGCTCTCATTGACTGATTTGAACAGAGAGGGGCAGGCAAACATTATCCGTATTATGACCAGCTAAAAAGCCAATATCTGATACAGCTGTGTCACCAACTAAAGAAAAGGTTAAGGCTGAAAGTGTGGAGGCAGACAGGGAAGAAAACCAAATGGGAACACAAAGGCAGCAAAGAAGACAACACATACTGTACAGTATATACACACACATAAGACACACAGCCTCCAGGCTATTGTCCTCCACATTTAGGTTAGGCCACAACTAACAGCTTCACACACACACATGCACATCTCCTCCCCAGGAGGCTCTCCTCACCTGCAAAGAGGCCAGTTTGGACACAGTGTCAAAGATTAAACCTGTGTTTTATGTCAGAAAAGGGGGCTGCTTGGGGGACAGTGTGTGTGAGCAAGAGTGTGCGTGCGTTCACTCAGTCCTTTAAACCAGAGGGTAGAGGGTCACTGGAGAATACACTTTTTTACTCTCTCACACACACAGACACATACACACACAGCTGCCCTTCTCTGTGTGCGCGGTCAAGTAGAAAGGTGGATCTGTGTCAGGTAGCAAGGGTATTTACTGTTACTGAGACAAGCAGGCCAAGAAAACACAGACACAGCAGAGAAGGGGTAGACATAAAGGGAGAAGAAAAAACAAGGAGAACCTGAGACAAAAACCAAGAGGTGGAGGAGGAAAAGGACGGCTAGTGATGCTATGAAGGCCTCTATGGTCAACAGAACGTAGCCATGTGGAACAGCAGACACGCAAACACACACACACACACACACAGAGAGGGAGAGAGAGAGATGGAGAGAGGGAGAAAGGGCAGAAACGAAGCTGACAAGTTATTTCTGCAAACCACAAGTCCAACATCAGGCCACTGTACACCGCAGATACATCATTAGAAAAACTGCTAATTTAAAACTACACATGCGTGGTACTATGCTCACACACACACACACACACACACACACAGGCTTGGGTCTCAGCAGGGATGAAATGGGGAGAATAGGCAGGAGCTGCCACCAATGTAATACAGAAATTCCAAGTGTGTGTGTGAGCTCTTGCGTGGATGACTCTCCATCAGGAATGAATTGTCGAGTGCGACTCAAAAACACAAAAGTCCTGATCTGCTCACATTCCTGACAGCTACACTATAATAACAGGCTTCATACACACTCATTTATCGTTCCAAACTAGCTTCATCATATCAAAACCAGTAAAAAGCAACAAAACCACATTTTCCACCAGTCTTTGCCCATAGTGATGATTGTTCTGGCTGGGTGTGGCCTTCACCTTAAACCACATAATCCACATACCTCTGATATTGGACAGTTTGGTTAAAGGAACATTGTCCTGTAAATAAAGGTTTTGGGTGAAACACACGGATGATTTCAGCTACACACTCTGTCCTGATTTGAACAGACAACCTCTAAGACAGGAATCTCATGCATTATACATTTTTTTATGATTAGATTATCTCAATCTGCATCTGATAATCTTCATTTACCAGTCAAACAATAACCTGCAGGTTCAGAGGGAAATCTCTTTTATCTGCAGTTACAGAGCTTCATAAGCTATTGATAGAGACAGTTAGAAGATAAACTGATGACTAAGTGTCCAAGAGCGTTCTACTGTGATTAGGGTAGATTAACAGGAGACGGAGGGTGAGAGAGCTGATGCTTTTGTTTCTGTTAGAAATCACTGTTAAAGTGGATATCTTTAGGTTTTGGACAATTCAGACAAGACAAGAAATTTAAAGATGTCATCTCGTGCTTTACAGACAAAAAGTTAATTATTAAATTGAGCAAATAATGATGTGCCCTTAGATGAAGTAATGATGTAAATAATTCTTAGTTGCAGTTTTGAAATGCCCATACATAGTGGAACGGGCTCTAAAAATACCCCTGGACACTGAATATCTCCACTTAAAGCTATATTCAAAAAGGAAAAGCTTGACTCAGGTCAGAGGTGGATGATAATGACTGAACATTTTCACAAAACATTCACAAAAATAGGCAAAAAGTGGTTAAAGAGGGGTAACATCTTCAAAATATCTTGCATCCTAAGCAAGCTCTGGAGACCAAAAAAGTCCTATCCCTAAGAGGCCTTATTGTTTATCTCTTACTTTTCCTATTTATTTATTATTTCTGCTCTCCTGCCACACGGCCGGGGGAGTGAGGGACCACAGGTGCTTGGGTGAATCCGATGGACATCCGCAATTTATCATTCATACGCCGGTGACGGCAGGCCAGGCCGAAATATGGCACGGTAAACACAAACCATAGATCATTCACAGACACAGATACACACAGACAGCCGCAGTCCGCAGATAAACACACACACACACATACATACATAAAATATATCTTTGAAGACAGATGCTTTTATGCATACACGGAGCTGGACGTGGGTCACATCACAACATGCCTCTTTCAGCATGGTGTAGATATCTTTTTCTTTCTGTCTCTTTATTCCACTTTATCTTTGTCTCTCTTTGGGATGCTTGTCTCCCTCCCTCACTTTTTCTCTTCGTTTTGTGGATTTCTGGCAGACTAGACACTTAAAAGTGTAGTGATACCACCCTCCCATTCATGAAAAAAATAGATTTGGCTTTTTCATTCCTGTGGAGTGCAAACATTTATTTCTCCTGAACAATTATAGTTTTTTTTCTTCTTCTTTTTCTTGAAAAGTCTGAGCACATTCATATAAACCACCTGGATTCAAACCAACTTATGAATTTAGTTCAATCTGTCTTTTTTTCACAGGTATAAATACACTGAAGAGATAGAGATGACAGCACCCCCCCCCCCCCCCCCCCAATCCTCACCCACACCCCCCAAACACCCCGTGCCTCCAAACTTTTAATCCTGGATTTAGAGGGATATATCACAGTGGGACATCACTGCTGGCCTGCATCTGCCAGAGCGAGCTGGGAGCTGATTTCTGTGTTTACATAAGATTAGAGCACAGGGAGAAAAGAAGGTAGCCGATGTGGTAGCTCCAAGCCAAGCAGCTCTCATTTTTAATGCAGCAAATACTGCTACAAACAGCCCACAGGAGGTGGGGCGGGGGGGCTGAGGAGAGATATAGCCAAAGGTAGGAACAGTAAGTTACACCACTTACAAGTCTTAGGTTTGTGTGTGTGTGTGTATGTGTGTGTTAAAATTATGGGTGCACTGGCCTGCCTAAGCAGACTTTACAGCAGTGGTCAGGGATCTTAGCCACCAATAACCTACCCTTACCCTAACCCCAAAGCCCATCCCCTATCCCTTACAAACACACTCATGCTCCCTAACCCTAGCCCATGAGAAGTGTCTGGCATATAAGATGCTACAGTATAAATTATGTCAAATGGACTCAATCATGTTTTAAAGAAAACAAACACACAGTACCATACACAGCCAGAAGGATCAAGGACTAAAGAAAACAGGCTTTGTTAACCGGCCATTTCAAATGTAAATTGTAAAAACCAAGGTAGACAGACATCTGAAAAAAAGTCTAGGTTTAATATGTTAAGCCAAATAAAGCCTCTGATTAGATAGCTTGAAAAGAGCAGTTAATCTTGGCAGATGGTTAGTTAGCTGGTTAGCCTATAGACGAATTCAGCAGTGCAATGAATATTTACAAGATTAAAGTGACACTAATCAAATGTTTAAATTAGTAATGGTAAGATGACTATATGTAATGTGGAAGGTGTCACTCGTGATGATTAGCCCACAGAGAATTATCACCCAACTGATGGTTCAATCAGCTCTATGAGGGGTTTTAGCAAGTTTTATGGCCCTCAGCTTTACTCAGTTACTTCCAGCTACAGCAGGTAGCTGCAATGTCTTCAGACACAATGTGTTTACTTACATTTAACGTAATCCATGATCTTTCCCTAACCTTAACCAAAGTGCTTTGGATGTAAACCCCAGTCTCTGGTGTGACAGTTGTGCACACTCCCCATCCACCACAACCACCTCCTGGCGTCTTTGCTGCTGTAAATAAATGTGTGGTTCATTCATACCAAAAAAAAAAAAAAAGAAAAAGATCGCCTCTGAACATAAGCCAGGCAGCAATTACGTTTCTTACAAAACATATTTGCTGTTAGAGTTTAGTTGTGTGGAAACATAATTTCTAGGAGACAGGGTTGCTTTTAAAATCACTTAAAGGCTGCTGAACATTTGCACATTAGTTGATGAGCAAATCAAATGTGTTGGCAAGACATTGTAATACTTTGATAGTGAGATCAAATAAGACATATCCTGTCAGTGACAAAATGAGAGGCATTAACTGTGTCTGTTTAATTGGACCTCCAACATGGCTGCAGGAGGGCACATTACATAAGCTGACTGTGCTATATTTGCAGCATGTGTTTCAGTCTGAACTTACAGGTGCAGGTCATGGTTTCCAGTTCACAGTTCATGTTGCATGTACTATAACAGCCTACACTGAAAACATAAACTCCACATACCACCTATCCTATCATATGGCACACACACTCACACGTACAGTACATACAGCATACACCCATTGACCCTTGGCAAATGACATAACCATGTGACGCCTATGCACTGTTAAACAGCCGAGCAAAATGACTGTATGTCTGGATTCCCACATACACATAGTTACAAAATTAAGAACACAAAAACATTATGTATATGTTTCATGTGTATATGGGTATCTCTGCATATGTTGGAGCCTTTATTGTGAAAGAAAGCTCTGATTTATGTTTGCACTGACCACAAGAGACCACAATGTGGAGGCTATAGAAGACCTGGCATAAATATATCCAAAGACACCGTGACACAGGTCCAAAGTACATTTCCATCCTCAGCAGAAACCAGAGTACACATCTTTACTGTACCTTTGTCAACTACTGATTGAATCTGTTTATTTGCAAAAAGATGAATTATAATAAGCAATAGTGAGGGCCTTAATTCTACTCTTCAAAGGAGTTCAACTGCAATGTCCTGACTATTATGATATACCAAAATAAGATTTTTAGGATAAATTTTACATCTCCTATGAATGTAAAATCATTACACAGGAGCTCATTATGCAGTTTTCTGGATACGTTAATGTGTTTCCATACAGAAAAACAAAACACTAGAGAGTGTAACAATCTTTCCTACTTTGCGGAATGTGTGAAAGATCAGCAAAAGATATCAAATATAAAACATGTTTTTCTTTCAAGATACAAACAAAATTCTGAATAGGCCAGACAGACAGCATGCATCAGCTGTACACTGTCTTGGTAAATAAAACCAAGAGTGATCTTCTGTCAAGAAGTGCCTTCATGCTTAGCTGTCTGAGTACATATGTATGACCTTCTAACTGGTTTAACTGTAGACTTTATGGCTTATTTTCTGTATGTTTACAGTCACACAGCTCTCACACTCATGTGACCTTTGATTGCAGTTACAAGTTAACAGGACATGGTGTCTTGTACAACATGATAAAGATGAAGACCATTTTACAATGAGAAAAACATTAACCACTATTAAAATCATAGAAACATAATTTAACATAAACAACTACCAAGGTATACATATTAAAAAGCAAAGTGGCCTAAGCAAGGCACTCAGCTGCTGTAACTGCTCATCGGACAACAACAACAAGTAGAACAAATAGCAACATAACACTCATCTTCAATGTAGGACTCAACAAAAAACACCAGTGTGCAAAGCACCAGTCCCATCAGTTTAATTAAAGAATATCATGACAGCAAGAACTACAACTACCAAGTTAAAACACGACTCATACCCACTTTGCCACCATGCTATAACCAGTAACCACTGACATGAAAGTGCCCTTAAGCAAGGCATCAAACCTGCTGAGCCTGCTCGGCAGGCAACAGTAGCAGCAGAGGCAGCTCAGCAGTGTAAATTTACAGAAAGTATGATACCCTCCCTCCTTCCTGCTGCACCTCCTGACCTCGGCTGTTGCTGTAAATATAAATGTGCTCCTGCACTGTCGTCATGCTCAGTTACACAAGTAACAGTTCCAGAAAGGTTAGAAATATGTATATTTCACTTCCTCCTGCATTCTTTCTGACCTGTCTATCTGTCTTTCTCTGTGCGGTTTTCCTGCCTTCTATGTTTCTGCCTCTTGAAGTGGAGGGCTCGACAGGTCAGGGGCATTAGTGGAAATCTGCTGTAATTCTTTATTATTTTTTTCCAGTGTGTGTTTGAACTTTTTTGTAGCTTTTCATTTTTCTACTTTCCTTCTTTAACCCTGCATGGCACAGTTTCCATGCCAGCAAAGCAGTCTGAGCTGGTCCTGTTGAACTGTGTGTTTGAGTGTGTGAGAGAGGCAGAGAGAGAGAGAGAGAGAGAGAGAGAGAGGTGTGTATGTTCATAGACAAAAATTGGAATGAGAGCTTAAACTGAATGCTAACAGTGGGTTAATATGCAGAGCCAGAATGAGGAAAGATAGCGTGTGTAATTATGTGTGTGTGTGTGTGTGTAGCTCCCACACCCACCCATCCACACACACACACACACAAAGACACCCGAGTCATCAAACAGTTGGATGTCGGCCAAGTTCATCTGTTAATGGACAGCCACCACCAGGGCCCAGCCTTTCCTGCCTCACTCTACCCTCTCTCTCTCACACATCCCCTATCCCCCTAGGGCGCTCTACCCCTATGCCCTCTCCTCCTCATCCCCCTGTCTCTCTCTTTCCATCTTTTTTTTTTTCCTCCCCCAACACCTCTCACAACATTGCAGATTGGGGCCTGCATTTCCCTTGTACAGCAAAGACAAACAGTGTGTAAGTGCATGTGTGTCTGTCCCTTTGTTTCTCTGTCTGGTGGAGTGTTACGTGCGCACACAAACTCACCACACTTAAGAGAGACACACACACTTTGAACTTTTCAACAAGCAAAAAAGTCAAAAATCAAACAAAGGCCAAGAGACAGGTTCCATTAAATTAAGGGAGATAGAAAGTATGTGTGTGTCTGTGAAAGTGTGTGTGTGTGTGTGTGTAACTGAGAGTGATCAGCAGTGTTAACTACAGTCCAGAGCATGTTGAAACACATCTGTCTTACAACAGCAAACTGCAGCACAGGAAAAAAAAAACAGGTGGAAAAAGGGAAAGAATGGGTTGGCTAAGAAAGAGAAGGCGAAGGTGAGTAGAAAGAGAATGAAAAATTAAGAGAAATTCATAAAGAGCAGGTGAGGGTGCTATCTTTCTTTCTTTCTTTCCTTTTTGAGTGAAGCGAAAACACATTCACAAAAGATATGCTTTCCTCCTGGCTTATTTGTCGCAGGGCAAGAGTTCTAGGAACTACCATCTCTTTCACACTTCAATATTTATTTAACAAGAGGGGTGAGGTCTTTATTTTTAAGTAAATGTTTTTTTTTTTTTTAGGTCTGAGTTTTGGGAGCAGGTTGAGTCAAACATTTGAAGAGAGGTGAGACAAAGTTGTCATTGTAATTTTGAGAGCAATTTTGTTATTTTAGCTTTGGTTAAATAATTGTATGGCTCTTCTACAGGTTGGGAAGATTCAACAAACTCTCAAATCTCTTGGAGCTTTTTTATATACTGTTAAAAAACACAGTTGGTTTTCTTAAATCTCATTGATGCAGTGGAAATACGCTGTGACCGTCAGACCTCAGCCTTAAATTGAAGAAAAATCTGTTACTTTTCCTAGAAAGCGTTGATTTTTTAAAATGTATTTTCTCTCCTACACTTATTCTTAAGTTGGTTTTTTGCACTAATAATGATATATATTACAAATCAAATTACAATGATTGATGTTGCCTTTAAAAACTGGCAGTTAGGGTGACTTTACTTTACAAACATCCTAAAAATGTCAACATTTTGTGGATTTTTTTCTCCTTGGTAACAATATCAGTAACTTATCTTAGACTGACCCCACACACCTGCAATATCTGTGTACTATGAAACACACACACACACACACACACACACACACACACACACACACAAATGCCCAAGAAGTTCATTTTAGAGGTTCTTTATCCATTTTGGGGGGATAAATTATCCATTAGATTTCATCATATCTTACTGGGGCAATTACATCAAGAAAACGATAGCGGGCACAGGATCAATTATGCATGCCCTTGGCCGAAGACCAAGCATTGGGCAGAAGGAGATGGTATGTACACACACACATACACACCCATGAAGAAGAGGAGGATCTCATAGATGTGGCCCATCAGTTCATCTTACTGCCTAAAAAGTTCATACGCTTAATAATTTAGCTGTGCTCTGGATACAGTTTCCCAGTTGAATATTAACAACTTTGAAGTGAGTAACAACAGCCAGATGGTGTATAGGGTGTGTGTGTGTGTGTGTGTGTGTGTGTGTGTGTGTGAGTATTTGTAGGGGGGCTAAAAGAGACCTCAGGAAACAGGCCTCGTGAGTCCCACTGGAGACAACTCCTCAAAACACACACACACACACACACATACACTTCTTACACTCGGCTGCGTCCATTACACCACCATTTGTAACATCGCTCATTTCTGGGCAATTAAGAATTCCTTTTCATCACATCTTCCTCAAGAAGGCCAGGCCGTTGGAAGATGTGAGGAAAAAGACAAATGTGTGTGTGTGTGTCTTTGGGAGGGGTGGGGGTGAGGGGGGAAAAAGCAACAAAGGGAACTGAAGAAGAAAACATAAAGATTGGTGCCTGAGCTCCAGTTGTTCTTGTTTGTTATTGCTGCTTGTCTGTCTTTGTTCTCATTTTCTTAATTGTCCAGCCTCATTATTAGATGAAAATTAATTTGTTTTATTGACTTTCTTCTTTTGTCTTCCTCTCACAAAAAAACAGTGTCAGAACAGGCCTCTGTCTGAGTACAAAGGAAGCATAAGGTGTGTGTCCCTAAGTGAGTGTTTACGCACAGGTGCCTATTTTCTTGTATGCACAACTGCATGACACACACAGAAAGAGACACATTTTTCAGCTGAGGAGAGAACAATGGAATTCATTTTCTTTCTCTCGTTTTTTTTTTAGGGAGGCATGTTTACAGAGAAACTCACTTAGGAAGACGAATCACTGTCTCCAAAATGGCAGCCTTAGATAGAGTTAGGGAGGGACGAGGAAAGAGAAAAGAGAGGTATCTGACATCTGTTTGTTCAAGGAGAAACAGAAAGGGGGGGGTGACACTAAAACTGAATAGGCTGACAGAGAGAGAGAGAGATGGGCATTGAGAAATCATTTTACCATGTCAAGACAGACACGTACAGGAGAGAGCTAGATGGTTTGCATTTGGTATATTTTGTGTGTGTGTGTGTGTGTGTGTTTGTGAGAGACAAGCAGTGTAATGAGGGAACAGACAAGACATCATGTAAATTAAATATGTCCAATCTCTGGCTTGTCTTCACACAATTAAAAAAAACGCAACTTTCATTTATATTAGCCTAAAAAACACACCCAGCTTACATACATACGTGCACGCGCACACACACTGATATCTCTCACCCAAGGCACAAATGAGAAAATACACACACAGGCATGAAAACACACACACACAAACACCCCTTGACATGCCGGCTCTGACAAGCGTAGCTGATGTGCACCACGACTGCGCATGGTAATAGGCCAATCAAAAATGCAAAACAATTGGCAATTACTGTGAGGGCCTAATGGTCATTAGAATTTACAACTAGGTAATGAACTAAAGTCTGCCCACTGCATGCATATTCATAAAGCTATTTGAGCTGTATCAGTGAAATCAACAGCCCCAAATTATCGAAAAAGCTGGTAGCGGTGGGGGAGTTCCTTAGACATGTTGTGTGCGTGTTTGGAGAATCATTAGATAGTGTATTCCTTGGCATCTGAGGACGGAAGTGTAATTATGGGCTCAGGTTTAACGTGACAATACCTAATGTTTATGACATAATAAGGTTCAGGTTTTTATATGACCCTTTTTTTTTTTTGGAGCTGAAAACATTTTTGTTTATATATCTCCAGAAAAGTGGAAACATCATGATCCATGATGGGACACACAAACACAAGACTTTAAAACTCAGGATGGTAATGATAATAATTAAAATGTGATGGTATACTGAAGTCAAATCAAACTAATTTCATAGACCAGTGCTTCCCAACTTCTTTGGCTTGTGACCCAAATATAAAGCAGTGTCTATCAACAATCCCCATCACCACTTTCATATGTGTATATTATGAGCAATGAGTGATATTTTACTCTTGTTTTATTTGAACCAGTTTCAGAAATAAACTTGATTAAGAAAAGAGCAAATTTAGGGGAAAGGGGGAAAAGGGAAGCATGATTTGGCAAAGCAGAGATATGTTTTTTCTTCTCTCCTATAATATTAATCATCTTGTGTCTTTGTAGATTGTACATGTGTGTATGGTTCACTGGTGCATTTTTGTGGGTAATGTGCATTCTGCGACCCTGTGTGGGATCCCGACAAAACATTACCAACATTATCAAACCAGATATTGGTCAAACCTCGTTTTATACACCAGACAATCGACTATTACACACACAAACAGAGAGAGAGGGAGGGAGAAAGAAAAAAGGACAGTTTTTCATTACCAATTAATCAGATCAATTCCTTGATTTTGAATTGCTTGGTCAAATGTCAGAAAATGGTGGAAAGAGCCATCACACCTTCCCTTCCCAAGACCCAAGGTGACATCTTCACATTCTCTGCTTTGCTCAACCTGAGACAGAAAAACTGGTACAATGTTGTCTCTTTAAAAGTGAATTACTGTTTTTATATTTAAAAAAAATATAGGTCCATGACTTCATTGCTATAAACGATTGAGCTTGTTGATCGAGTGTTCTCTGTGGTCTCAGACTGAAGGTGATAAGAGCTTCCTTTAAAGAACAAACTGTTAAATGCCATCACAGTCCATGGTCAGCTTGTGTTGCCTGTTTGTGTTTTTTTTTCCCCAACATACAATTCACTGCAAAGTAAGCTGCCTAAGATTATAGGCATTACATATGTTATCCTGCTTTGAGGATGAATGATACTTTATTTGGCACTAAACTTACTTGGTTTTAATTTGCTGAGAAGAAGGATGTAAAGTGGAAAAGGTGGTGGGAGTGAGAGGAGGAAACAGCCTCACACTCACAATCCCAAAATAAAAGATTTAGACCCACTCATACTCGTAGAGCTGTGCATACACTGTATGCGCTCTACTTACCAACACACACACAGTCGCAGCATGTGTGTGTGTGTGTGTGTGTGTGTGTGAATGTGTGTGCCGCTCTGTGCTGCAGTTGTAGTAGTAGTTCAGCCAAATGGGAAACATGAAACCAGAGCAAGGAGCCAGGTCCTTCCACACAAACTGGCCACACACAGATTGTCAGCTCAGCCCTGGCACATTTAACCAGGGGATGTCCTGCATCCACACTGCCAGCTCACATACACACATGCTATTTCATGTTCACTCATGCCACACTATAAGCACACATACACACACACACACAACACACACTCCTCACATAGGCATGTTGTATATGTACTGGCAGGTTCATGCAGAGAGAAGGACCAATGAATGAACATATATCCAGGCAGTGAGATCTGAATATATGTTTGTGTGTGTGTGTGTGTGTGTGTCCCCGCGTGTGTGTGTGTGTAGAGCCAGTCTCTAATCCAATGGCCTATATAAATAAGCTTTGTAGTGTATAAACTGTTTTATGAACAGGCCTTCAACTGCCTTCAACATAATAAGAGAGTTGAGTTACATGTGCTCCCCCTGAGCAGACCAAGCGGAGTGTGTGTGTCTCTGTGTGTGTGTCTGTCTATGAGTGCACAGGAATAAACACTCACACACAGCGAGCAGCAAGTGAGCCAAAATACAGCAGCTTTCCCTCTCACCACGAAGGAGTAAATGTAGCGTGGATGTCGAATCATTCGCATAAACACAAAGAGCCGGATCAATAAACAATCCTCCATCACTGAGCGTGTACAGTAGTCTGCTTGACGTCACACACATCACTGACATACTGTCACCGCTGTAAATAGCACAAACTGGGAAGTAACACTGGTCTTTTTAATGTTTTATTGTCCTCTGCTGTTGTCATTGTTTTCAGAATGGTTTGCTGACCACAATATTCTGGGAGATCTTTTGTTTTCTACAGATCTGTCTCCATCTTTGGTCGTCGTCGCCATGGTGTGTCTGCGCCGCACTTCCCAGGGACTAGCTGTCAATCAAAGTGAGTGGGCAGCATGATGTCTTTCCCTTGGATTTTTTTTTTCTTTCTTTTTTTTTTAATGCTTTGATGTTGTTGTTGTCTGTTCATCCGTGGTGGTGGTGGTGGTGGTGGTGGTGGTGATTACTGCTCATACCCTGCTCTTCTTCTATTTATTCCAAACTCGCCGCACATGCAAAACGCTGCACAGTTACATGTGCCATGGGTCTGCCTGTGCAACCGGGACATTTGACCCAGAAAGATACTGGCTGTTGTAAAAGTTTTCATATCGTAATATTAATCAATTTGAAATAATTTGTTACATTGTTACATTGATAGAACCTGCTGTTATCCTCAAATCACTAATATAATAATTTGAGACTTGATCACCATAGGCATCTCCTCTCTCTTTTCCCACTCTATACAGATACATAGAAAATAAATGGAGGATATTACATATTAAATCAAGCATTCCTTGCTCTTCCTCTATTTATTCCAAACCCTCGGAACAGCTGCCAGACCATTTCCCCAACAAAGACTCATTAGATAGTGCTGTAAAAGTATCTATCTTGTGATATTAATCCGTGTAAAATAATTTGCTCTGTGATGAAACTAATTTGCACTGTAAAAAAATTTTTAAAAAGTTGTGTTTTGTTATCAGGTGACCCCCACAGACTGTAGCTATTCTGACTGTATCAAAGAAAGTCAGATGATGAAGTATACAGGACTGTCTGTTTGCCTTTAACCTAACCAAGTTGTTTTTGTGCCTAAACCTAACCGAAACATGATGGTTCCATAACCTTAACTGCATGTTTATTATCATTACCATGACAACAAAGGTCCAATACACCAGCCACTGGTATGCTCCTCTGGGTCATATCCAAGGGTAAGGACAAACAACACACAATGGTCATTTAGGTTGGAGGACTTGTTGCCACAGGGAAATTATCTTTCCTCTACTCTCCTCCACTCCACAGAAAGGTTAGAGGTCAGGTTCAGAGCAACAGCTCTGACCCTGTCTATTGTCTTGCTCCAAGGCACGTCAGCAGCCTCTGGGTTAACCCCTGGTCATTTAAAGGGGAGCTCCGCAGATTCTACAATAAAAGACCAGTTTACTCGTCTTGGTTATTACCAATGTCTTCTGTGACTATAGAACTGCTTTGTCCAGAAAATTAAAACAGGAGCTAGAGTTTGAAAGAAGTAGGTGTTCACCACACAGAGGAGGTTTACAAAATATATTATCTGTATTACAGGAAATGCAGGATCCTGTATTTCTGGAGTTTGGCCCAAACTCTTAACTAAACGTCGGGATATGTTTGCTTCAGCTGCTTTGATTTTCAAGATTCCTTTTTTAATCTGTTTCTCATGAGTCCCCCAACTTTATCAAAGTGAAATATTAAATTTCTGAAGGACCCTTTTAAATGAAGAACCAGGACTTAGAATAGACTAGATTTAGTTCAGCAATTCAGTACTGCTGCACTAATACTATCTTATGTAACAAAATATGGGCGTGTATCTGAGTCTGTGTGTGTTCTGTGAGTATTACATTACCAAACAGGATAAAGGATAAATCAACAGGTTCACCAGTCTGGACTTTCCCAGCACAGACTAGAGAAAAGCAACTTTAAATTCACATTAAATGCTTCACATTCTATTTTGAGCAACACCAACACAATCCTTGTTTTAAATTAAATTTTGTCGGTAGTGAATTCCAAGTTTTTTGGCCTGTCTGGATTGCAGACACACAATGCAAACACACAGACTATAATCAACAGTTTTGCCAATAAGCAGTTTATGGAGGTTTTTTGTGTGTGTGTGTGTGTGAGAGAGAGAGTGCTGTATATAAAATACAATACAGTCTTTTGGCTTTGGTGGCAGATTATTAGCTTTTTCAGTCATTCCAGTGGCCTGTGTTATCCTGCCACTGATATTTTCTACGCAAAGCATCATGTTTACATTCAGTAAGCTCATTCAAAATGCCGATACAGTTAGATTGTCACCACACTGGGAGAGAAATGGAGGCCTTCAAATGTTGCACTTGAGTCCACTAAATAAAATCCTACGTTGAAAGAGAGACAGACAGAGAGAGCAACAATAGATTAGTAATGGCAGCCAGTGTGTGAAATCTCTTTGTAGGCTCGTCGGGATGTGCTATGGCATGAAACACACATACCAAACATACTGTAATTGACTCAGTATCAATTGTCTGTCCCAGATTTGCATTGACTGCTAATGTTGCAGGGAGAGAGACAGACGCATGAGCCAAAAGAGAAAAAAGAGAAAAAAGAGGAGGGAGTGAATAGACACGAGATAGAGAGAGACAGAGAGATCTGACACAGAGCCAGACAATGAATGGGTGTTAAAAATGCACTAATGTGTATTGAGGTGCATGGCATTAGCCAGTGATGATAAGCTAATTGCTAATCACTAGATCACAGACTAAAAATTCTCACGATACAAGGCTTCAAGCCAGGATGACTCTTAAGTGGGCTGACCAGAATGAAGGACTGAGAACCTGATATTTTGGTGCTAAAACGTGTTGGATAAAATGAGTCTCAAGAAATGTCTGGATGTATCATCATGTACAGCTACTGATAATATCTCTGCTAATGAGCTAATAGAGCTTATCGCAAATCAGTGGTCAATAAGATGAATAATTCTTTGCACTGGCCACATATCAATTTCAGCTCATTAACACACATATTATCACTGATTTTCCATAGAGGTCAGGATTAAATTCTGGATGGTAATTATAAGAAATCAACTGGCAAACTGGACAGCAGAAATTGTATTCACTCTAGAAATAACCCACTGAGAATTCATTCTAAATTTCAATTTTCAAGTCATGAATTTTTTTTTTTTAATTTCAACCACTTTTCATTAAAAGGAAAAGCACTAGAGAGACATAGCCATTCACATATTCACACATACACACGGTAAAACTCTCTCTTTGACATAGCATTAGAGGATGTTTCTGAACAATGGGATTATAACACCAACCAGTCAGGGATTAATAGAATAAATGGGCAAGAGAGAGAGTATTAACCATGTGTGTGTGTGTGTGTGTGTGTGTGTCTGGAGTGGTGGGTAGGTATGCTGCCTTTTTGCATGACTGATCGGCATTTTGCCTGTACTGCGCTCTCTCACTCACACACACACACAGGTAATGTCTCAGCTCTCCTCGATCGGAGCTGTTTGATATGTAAATAGCAGCGTTCCGGCACAAGTCCGACGCTTTGTGTTCCTCTGAGCCTCGCAGCAGCCAGAGCAGCTCTGTAGCACTCTGACCATAAATGCTGATACACATTTCACAACAAGCAGCCATACAGCCCCCACATGATATAGGCAGAAAAACATGCTACATTTGTAGAGATAAAGGATAAAATGTCTGATTTCCTGCAACATGAGATGAAAAATATTCCCTGGATTTTTCAAAGAAGTCAGATTTAATTATTATCATTATTATTAGTAGTGCTAGTATTGTTATCACTATTAGAATTAGATGAGTACATCCCCCAAAATTATGAGACAAATTGAAAGCAATCCATTTGGCTCATATTGTTACTGATTAAAATCAGTACAGATTGAGCATGAACATTAAAACCTCAACCCAGTGGAAATAGTGTTAGACTTAAAATAGTGAAGTCAATCATCATTATTAAACTGGCATATCTTATGTCTCTGAGGTAAAAAAAAAAAAAAAAAAAAAAAAAAAAACAGAAGTGTGAAAAGATTTTCTGACTATACAATACATTTTTGCTGAACTGGAGGTGTGTGTGCCTCACTGGCTGAAAAAGAGGCCATATATTCTGTAAGGAAAACCTACAAGACGCAGAGGAACACCAAGCCAGCATTTACAAATAAGAAACACACACGCATTCTTCCCTCACCTCCTTTTTTTGTCATTAGGAATGCTTTTGGACAGCTTTAATCGCAGCTGAAATTCCAGCAGTTTTTTTTTTCTGTCTTTCACATATTTACTTCACCGTGACAGTTTGGGGTCAATTAGGATGAAAGCTGGGGTCGGGGGAGGAAAATACTGGCTTTAATTATCGGCTATCAGAATGAATGTGTTGCGTAAATTCAGCAAGTGAGGTGGTGTTTGTGCTGGTGTGCGTCCAGTGGCTGAGAGAGGGTCCAAAAAAGCATCAATTAAAGAGGGATAGACGTAAATAAAATGATGAATTCCTTGTGCAGATGGACTGTTCTTTTTTTTTCTTTTCGGTCTAAATTTCCAAACAGCAAACATTTAATAATGCTCGGTCTGTCTGCTGTTCAGCTTGACGTCAACATCAGACAAGATATATAACGCTGCTGTCCTGTTTTCTTCTCCTGTCTGAGTGTACAGCTGTTCCTACCAAGACGTTCCCACACACAACGCTATTGAAGCAGCCAGACGCCTGTATTATGATGTAAATCGCTCTAATAACCCAGTTTAGCTGGTGAGTGTCTGTGAGTGTGTGTGTGTGTGTGTGTGTGTGTGTGTGTGTGTGTAGGACTGGGTGTGGGTGTGTGTTGAAACGTATAGTTACTGCAGAGAGACATACAGGTTTGACTAAAAAAGATACACACGCACAGTCTCGTGTTGCATTAACTCCTTCCAGCTGATATTTACTGGATAGATTTGTCCCCAGTGCCCTAAAGATAAAGGCCAAAGGTCAAAAATATCTTTCACTGACAACAACGTTCCTCATCTTAACTCTCTGTAAATACAAATTTCAAAAGTGGGAACTGAAATCAGTTAAAAGAAATGATCAATAATGCCTTTAACAGCTTATTGTGCTTATTTCCTCTCACACACAAATGCGGAAATGACAAAATGGAAAACAAACTACAACATTTAGGATTCCTGAGCTGCATTCAACGAGCAAAGTGATAAATAGTGTATTTTGCCTGTGTGTTTCTGCTGCTCTATTTCATCTTCACCCCCTTTTTCTCCCTCTCTCTCGCTCTCTCTCTCTGTAACAGCTAATTTAGTACAGGCAGCCCGCCACTAAAAACTACTGCTAATTAAAATTCACAAGGAAGAAAAAAGAATGGCACTGCAACAAATAATTAGTGGTGTTAAGACGCTTTAAATAAACGACTTTCCCACTATGAGCAAAACTAAAAGTGGCTTTTCCCTCTCTCCTCTCGCATCTTATTTGATTCTTGCACTGGGAAAAGAGACGGGACGGATGGGAAAAGATAAAACCAGAGGTAAATCATGTATTTTACCTATGAAATTTGGTATGGAGGTAAACTCACAGAAGGAAAAGAAGAAAAGAGATGGAGAGCTGGGCTGCATCTAGTCGGGTAAGATGTGGCAGTGGAAGGGGGGAAACCACACCGAGAGCAGGACACATCTGCTAGGGCCACATGAGAGAGACGTAACAGACACACACACACACTTACGTTTTGCAAGAACACACATTCTACGCACCCAAATCCCAGAAAGAGGCTGCAGTTACTCCCCAGACTGAAAGTCACACACAAACACACTCCTACAACCAGTTCAACCAATGATCCCTCATCTGCACACACAAACACACACACATGCAAACATCTAAAAAGTGCACTAACACACTGACCAGTGGTACCACAAAGTCAAGGTCACCCATGTCTCTTTGCCTGTGGGATTTGGTCACCATGGTCAAACTGGGCAGAATGGGCAAACTGGGAAAACACACACACATTCCCTCACACATACTCATTCTGCACTGAATTCAGTGGATCAGTGGAAGGACAGCTAGTTAGACTTTGGTTGATAAGATCTGTTACATTGTCCTACACTCTTACCCACAAACATGCACACATACACACTCCCCTTTGCACTAGTCGCTACAAACAAAAGACGATAGAGACACACACAGACAGAGAGAGAGAGCCATCCTAAATCAAACCAGTGTGTGTGCGCTTTTGGGTCATCTGTGAAAGAGAACAGAGGCGTATTCTCGTGGGTTTCCTCCCTACCTGTGACGTCCCTCTGTTGTTGTTTGTCTGACAACACCCACCCCGAAACAAATCTCAACCAATCAGATTTCTTGCCATAACCAGGGTTGGCATGTGTGTCCCTCCAAACACGTCTTGGTCAGACTACTACAGCCCCCACAAGTCTGGAGGTATGGTGGAGCATTCATAGGCTAGACTGCAGACTACACTGGCTTGTCATACCACAACGCAAACCCACATAATGCATTGATGATGCAAAAACAAGATCTGACATCGCAGAAAACATAAAGCCATCCAGGGCAATACACACATCTAAAACGACAACGTGCTGATTAGAAAAGTAGAATCTGGACCCTGAAAGCTGCCTCCGAGCTGTGGGATAACATTTATGCCTCGACAAATTCAGAAAATGTCCAAAGGAAAAACTGAACCACTTATTGTCTATTTTCTTTGTTCTGTCAGATTTTAATCAGAATTTACCCCCACACAGGCAGACGCACATCTTAGAAAAACGATCAGACAACCCTTGCCTCAGTAAAGCTGCTGCTTCTTTGTTTTAGTTCAAAGCACTGTAGCAGCTGTGGTAAAAATCCAGCCAAAGGTGATCTACATTGGCTGGTGTGAAAGCAGTATGATTACCTGGGAGGGGCTCCTGTTTGGGGCAAATCCCTCGGGGTGATGAGAGCCGATCATCATCGTCGTCCGCCAGCGTGGCCTGGACGCCCACTTCCACAGGCCTCCGACTACGCAGGGAACCAAGGGCGGGGGACGGGGTGAGGGCCAGGCCCGGGGAGGGCGAGGGGGGCTTGTCCAGTCCCCGGCCCACGGCCAGGCATGGCGGCCCATGGCATCTCTTCCTCTTATGTTCAATGAAGAGCAGGATGTCTGCCAGGGGGAAGGTGGCCTGGCACTGGCCGCAGGTCAGCAGGTCCTGCTCCAGAGAGGGGTGAGCGTCATGACCCAGCCGGGCCAGCCGGCCCACGGTCAAGCCGGGATGGTGCCCGTTGAGGCTGCCGCTCTCCTCCGAGTGCTCCGAGCAGCGCTCCGACAGCTCCTCCGATGAGACGACGGCCGTGGAGAGGGGCTCGGCTGCTGGTGAGGCGGGGGGGGGGGGGGAGGGAGAGAGAAAGAGGGAGAAGAAGATGGGAGGGTGGGGGGTTGGGGGGAGTGAGCAAAAAAGAGTAAATTAGAAGGTGACGCTTACTCTCAGCAGAAAAGCAACAACCACATGTTTATATTTTTCTTTTTCTCTCCTGTAATTTAAACCTATTGATACAACTATTTGTGGGATCTGATGACAAGGAACAGTCCACAAAACCTCTCTCGTTCTGTCACATAGAAGATCAGAGTTAAAGAGGCTAAGCTAAATAAAAGCTTGCCATGTGGTACACACAATAAGGGGGTGAGAAAATCTGCCTTGTAATGATAGAAATGCATGTAATGCAGGAAAAATGATTACAATGCAAGCTGATCTGGATCACACATCATAAGAATAAATGGTGGGAAATGATATCCTGAATAGTTGCAAAGCTCAAATCAGATTCCTAAAAGATACCAATTTCATACCCAATGACAGGGGAAACATAGAAAATGATGGTTACATGCAGCATTCACCAAAAAACTAAATATATGGATGAGTTTCACTTCCCCAACCTTGTTTGTACAGGGTTTGATCCTGTAATCAGCACAAGGGAAAACTGTCACAAACATATCCAACATACGTGCCGGGGAAAGGGAAGGGAAGACAGGCGGCACAGAGAGAATGTGTCAGGGAGAAGAAAAACTCTTCCCCTCTGTCTCTGTTCCTCGTACATGTGCCTGACTTATAGTTCTTAGATACCAGCTGCTTGTACAGCGGGAAATCACCCCAAAATGAGCCGTTCAACCCGATTCCTCACCCCTCCGAGGCCGGATTAACTCCTGACTACTTTTTTAAGAAGCCTTTTGTCAAGCTCAGTGGAGGGAGAGGAGTGTGAACAGAGTGGCCCACTGAATTAGAGAAGTGAAATGGGAGAACATAATTCACTGTCCCTCTTTTTAAGAAAATCTTCCAGTCCAAGGTGAAGAGTCTGACTCTGTGCTAGCCGCCTAATGCATGTTGACCTTCTTTACTCAGCAGCCAATTTCACATTTTAATGAACTTAAAACCACTGAGAATCAAAAAATAGATTTTAATTTTCACTGTCTGGGTGATTGGTACAGATTTTGTCTGATAAAAGGGATAGGGTTCCTGTGCATGCATGTGTAACAAAGTGTGTGTGGTAATGTACGAGTGTGTGTATGCGAGAGAGAGGGAGAGAGAGAGAGAGAGAGAGGGTCTGAATTTGGACTACGTCCCCTCAAGGAAATATCATTTGAACACCGCAATCCTGTGCGACATCTGTGCACAAACTGGGACATGGAGATAACATGATAAATTCCTGGCTTGCACCAACACCACCACCACTACCGCCTCCACCAAATCACCCCCCGCCCCAGTCTCCTTCACTACCACCACCCCCCCCACCCTCAATCCTTCTCCTCTTTGATTTAACTTCAGGTCAGCACAGTGCCACACGAGGGGCATTAAATTCGCAGGATAAAACAACAAAAACAGAAATTAATGAAAGCTGCATAAGCCCCTCACTTCTAAGGTTGAACTCAAGAGCGGATATCCGGGCTTTGAAAAAAACATTTTGTTGGATTTAATGGAGCATGAGGTGGGAGGATAAGAGAACTAAAAAAAGGTTTTTTGTAAAAAAAAAAAAAAAAAAAAAAAATATGAAGCAAGTCTTCATGCACAGAGTTCAGTTTAAAAAAAAATATGAACACATATAAATCCCTCATTTGTATCTATTTTTAAGACAGTGCAGCTAGGTGAAATAAAGGAGGATTATGTGTCTGTGCACTCAATTCACATATCAAAACATGCAGAGCAATAATATCACTTTTCCTAAAGGAGAAAAAATGCATCTAAAATTTAAGGTATACATGGAAACCCTTCTACTGTAAGTTCCACCTGTCTGATGAATCTATACAAAGAGCACAACTAGAAAACTTAGCAGTTGGTCTACTGACTCACTACCCAGAACAGACTATCTGAGATACAATTCCATCTTTGCAAAATATGGAAATTACTGATAATGTAATTTAATCTGGAGAAGGAAGTGTGGACTTGTAACACAGAAAAACACAGTTGAGTGTTGTTACATTTTACTACTGAAATCCATCCTGATTATATTGTTAAAAAGCAAACAGTGGTGAAATGTAGTGTAGGTGAAATAGTATTACATAAATAAAGAACTGTAAGAAATGTAGAAAATGAACTCATACTGTTTTCATTTTCTACATTTCTCTGAGTGCTGAAAAGAAGAAATAATGACGGTTGGATGTTTGCTTACAGCGACAGGCCGAAATCTGAGCCCCACTGGTAACAAATGTGAACCTCGATGCAAAATGAAATGTGTGTGTGTGTGTGTGGTGTAATGTTTGTGGGGGGGTATCTGTAGCATCAGCAGTGTCTCTCAAAGAGGCTACTGCAGCCTGCGCGTGTAAAATGTAGAACAAAAAGGGAGTAATTTTGGGAGAAAGGGTTTTGAGGTGATAGAGGAATAGATCTGAAGAATCAAACACCCCCACCCCCCACACACCACACACACACACCCACCCTCCCCCCTCTCCATGTCTTGTGTCTTGTATACTCTCCCTTTTTTATTCTAAAGAGATCGCCAAATAGTAGCCCGTGTAGATAGGGGTTGCGGTGAAACTGATCAGGTTCAAGTTCAGCGCTGGATTTTCTGATCGCGCTCTGCCTCCTAGCGACGACGCTTGGCCATGGTGACTGCGCTGTCACCCAGCCGTTGCCACACGCACACACACACATGCACACACACACTCTCTCCCTCTCTCTCTCTCTCTCTCTCTCTCCCTCTCTCTCCAAACCAAACACAGCGACAGCTAGTCAACATATCGAAACATAATCAAGCAACGATGCGTAAACATGCCCAAATATCTTCTTGTTTTATGTTTGTAGCCACTTGGTGAGCCGTTGAAAAGCTCCGAGGTGGCGCACAGTACGGCACATGGTGTGGTGATAAACGCCACTTTGGGCAATCGCCCCGCAGTTCCCAAACACAGTCATCTGCTCTCGTCACATATCTGATTTCTGCATCTCAATAAATCCATTCAACTAAAAAACTAAAAACTTTGGTGATAAATAGAGGCTGTGCGTAAAGACGGATTCTCAGCTAGACATAGTTGGAATGTGGTAGCGTTCTTCCCACACGCTGCAGCTGCAGTCCACAGATTACCTGATATTGTGCCTTTCCTTAAATGCACAGAAGCAATGGAATCTTAATTTATATATGTGTGTGTATTTTTGTTGTTGTCCAAATTTGGCTGAATGAGAAAAATATATTTCACAAAAACAGGACTAAATATGCCGTTGTCCTGTTGCTGTGTTTCTTGTCTAACTCTGAGCTGCACAGACTCTGCTGACTGTTTCAGGAAGAAACAATCTCATCTAAACTTTACACCAATAAACTGCCTTTACATGATAGGCATTCTGATTTTTTTTTAAGTATGCTGAATAAATCGATGTGTGTTGTCCCTGTCCCTGAGCTGCTGTTAGGGGGAGGCAGTTGTAAACATTCGGGCACAAGATTTTCCCCCCTCGATCCAAACATCCACCTCCAAGTTTTTTTGTTTTTTTTTTCTGAAAATAATCCAAAAATAGAACGAGAGAGCAGATGAAACCTGCCTGCAGAACTATCAGACAGTGATATTCTGGCGGGGGGGGGGCGGCGGGGGGGGGTGATTTCTTCACGATCCTCCGCGGAGAGTACGCGCTCTGCTACGGGGAGCCCTGCGCGTTTCCACTGACCGGAGCGACCGTGAGGGCACCGGAGCCACAGCGAGTGCATTTAACAGCCTGTGAATGCACATTCTGGCCGTGAAACAGAGAAGCAGAAACTGGTTTACACCGACACACAAAACTTTTTCTCTCTCTGCTGGGGCTCTGTGGGATCTCTGAGCGGCTTTTACGCACGAGGTTGTCGCACTTTCTCTTCACGCTATTAAGTCCAGTTGACCGCGGGTCCGAGCGGTGCGTCCGGTGTCCACAAGCTCCTGTTTTGTTGTTTCCCCCTCCCTTTGCTGAATGAATTGAAAGGGAGCCAGAAATGACATGTTTTTTCTTTCTCTTTCATCTCTACTTACGCGAAAAATCCCGTTTGCTTAAGTGCTGGGGTTTGCCTTGCTTGCGGCGAGACATGGTGGCTGGCAGCGGCGGCGTTCAGCGCGGATCACATCGGGGAGAGCCGGGGTTAGAGAGGAGACTCCGGTGGGGCAAAAAATATCTTCATCCAACGCCTTTGACATCTCCAGAAAAAATAATATAAATTAGAAGTAATACAAAGATGTCGCGGAGGCGAAGATGGATCGCGGGATCGCCGTCATGGCTTTTTTGAGAAAGGAGAGCCGAGAAAAAAGAGAGAGAGAGTGAGAGAGAGGTGGATGGAGAGAGATGGAAAATGGAGCAGTAGTTTCCACCCTTCAACCTCCCCTGATGTGCGTTCATGCATTTGACGTGAACGTTCCGGCGAACTTGAACGTCAGGCGATGGACGGACACCCGACATACAAAAACATGGGCAGGGCCGAGGCACCCGAGTGGGAGTGGGAGTGGGAGGAGGGACGGACGGGACGCAATAACAACACCAATGGACGGTCATTAGAGAGAGCGAGAGAGAGAGAGAGAGAGAGACGGGAGGGAGGGAGGAAGGGAGGGGGGGGGCCTGGACATGAGAAATAGACCCGGTGGAAGCCAATGGACACAGAGATCAGGGGGGCCGGACAAGAAGCACTTGGAGGGAGGGAGGAGTGTGTGTGTGTGCAAGTGAGAGAGCGAGAGAGGAGAGAGAGAGAGACCGAGATGTCTAATGAAAGCAATATGCAGAGAGAGACAGAGAGAGAGAGAGAGAGAGAGAGAGAGAGAGAGAGAGGTGGACGCAAAACAGGGCAAAGGAAGCCGCGGACAGGAGCTCACTGGAGGGGGGCGGATATAATACCGCTACATATACCACAAAGCGGAGAAGTGTGTGTGTGTGTGTGTGTGTGTGTGTGTGTGAACTAACTCCGTGCATGCTATGCATTTCCGTGAGAAAAGCGCGCAAAGCTGGCCATCGGCTCACCTGGACGCCCTTGCGCGCGCGTGCGCGCGTGTGTATATGTTTGTATCCTCAAAGCGCGTGCTCGTAAAGTATATGAGAGATACATGGAGGAAGAAAAGATGCACGGGTTAAATTGTCAAGGAACGCTCAAAGTATACGGTGGCGGCGAACAGGAAGGACAGGTTGAACAACTAACAGAAATATAGGCACAGGCTATAACCTGGGTGGCTTCATATATGCTTTACACACACACAGTGGTCTGTACAGATAGTAATCACATCCCTGCCCCGTAAGACAAAGAGAGAATTCTACTAAATGCAACACCTGGAAATGTAATATCGCACGTTATTTTAAAAAAAGCAATCCAAAATCAATTTGCCCAAAAGACAATACCCTAAAATATTACAGAATTATTTATATCTATGATCACTTAGAATCGTATCAAAAAGCGCTAGAAATGTGTGTGCTAAGTTTACCTCAGCAGAAAAACATTTGCTCCATACTTCTTTAAAGTATCAATGAATTTATTCCAACTGAACGTAAATGTTTTTGCTCTGTTGTTATATTTTAATGTTATTTTAAGAAACTAGAGGAATCTATATCCGCTCTTGACTTTTTTTTGTGAATAACGCGAACTCTCTGTGCACTAGTTGAGGTGTACAGTATGAGTGAGAGTGTGTGTATTGAGGAGGGGGCGGGTGGCAGTTTAGATGGGGGCACTATAGGGTTCAAAGCCCCCTCTCTCTGTGTCTGTATCTGTCTGCGTGAAATCCGAAGTGCAGACCGTGGGAGTGCGAGCGGGCCCATAAGCGCCCCGTGTTAATAACTTTCAGATGTGCCTCAGGTTCGAGCTGCATACAGTACGGGGGAGGGTGTGTTGACGGTGGTGGGGTGGGGGGGGGGGGGGGGAGAGGAGGAGAAGGAGGAGGAAGAAGAAGTAGAAGAGGAGGAGGAGGAGGGGGAAGAGATTGTAAATACTCTTGTAATAAAGGGGGTTTGGTAATATAAGACGCGGGGTTTAAAACGGCAACGGCGCAGCGCAGCCCGACGCGATCCGGGCTTTAGAACATAGATATCAAGTGAAGACACACGGCGCAAGACAGGAGGACGAGAGCCCACCGGTGCTGTGTGGACAAGGTGGGGGGAGGTGGAAGGGGGGAGGAAGGGGTGATATAGGAAGAGAAGACGGAGAGATTTGCCCGAGCAGGCACCGGCAGCAGCAGCGGCGGCAGCGGCGGCGGCGGTGGTGGTGGTGGTGGTGGTGCCGGCGGTGGCGGCTCCAGAGCGGCAGCCCGGAGAGGGAGCAGCAGCGGCAGCGGCAGCGGCGACTCCAGTAGTGCTTCGGAGACCTGCAGCTACTCACACTGACCGAAGAGGACGCGCACTTAATACCGAGGGGGTGGGGGTGTTGGAGGGAGGCTAGACAGAAAAGGGAGGAGGAGGAGGGGGTGGCGGAGTGGGAGAGAGACAGAGAGAAAGAGAAGGAGAGAGAGAGGGGAGCCGGAGGAGTGGAGAAGGAGGAGGTTCAACGTCAAGGAGGAAAAATGCATGACCAGTGAGTGAAATATTTTGCAGGTTGCAACTGGCTGCATGGCTTATGAGACGGACCCGTGTATAGTGTGAGTGTGTTAAGGTACGCGTGTGTATGTGATTGCGCGTGCATGGAGATTATCCCGCACAGGGTGATAATCCTGTTTGTGCCCGTGTGTCAAAGTTCAGACAGGTTTAAAGCTGGCAGAGGAGACGAATTTGATTTAATGACAATAATAATATAAACTTATGTAAAAATCTGATGACAGAGCCGGTGACACTTTATTCATTCGTTGTATTTTTAATCATAAATCTAATTCAAAATGATCCGTGGAATGTTTCACCCAATCATTTTAAATAGTCGTCATATGTGGTAAAGGGGCCGGACATACTATTTTATTATTACCGAGCCATATAATTTATTTTCTTTGCATGCAGCCACAGACAAGCGAACTATTTAACGGCAATCAATTCAAGGGAGGATGTAAAATTACAGAGAGAAATACATGTTTTAAAACCGCTTTACTGCAATATACCTGAAACCGAGGAGCACCTCAGCATGGCTTTAAATGATCGATTTAGAGACGTGTCATATATTTTCAGTGTCAGCATCAAAAGGGCACAAATGGTGAACGTTATGTGCAATTTAGTTTTCGCTTTTTTCAAACTGTATTTGCCTCATATGGACACTTTTCACTATTGTAATAAGATTAACTGTGCTGATTACAAGATTCACAAGAAAAACCAATTCCACACAACTGCCTGAAAAACTGTCAGTGATGGAGACTGTACAGTCCTTTAAAAAAAACATTCTTAGTCATGTATCCTGAAGAGGATTAAACGCACATTAGAGATGCCCATACACACTAGACCCTGACCCACAGAGTGTAAAAAAAAAAAAAAAAGAAAAGCTACACTTCCTAGGTGTTCCTTTGAAAAAGGACGAGTCTTTTTAAGGAGCGTAATGGGGGATACATGGGAGAATTTTAGCTTTCTTTCCCGGGCGTCCTGGATGGCTTGTTGCTGTCTAGATGGCAACAGGCGGCCACCGCACCCATTAAACCTGATCCAGTAACACTAGAAGCTCCTTTACAGGCTGGGTGACACGGCGGAGTGTTCAGAGGTGCATCCGGGCTAAAAACATCCAGAAGGAAGCGGAGACTTTGTCACAGTCTTGGTATCTATGTTCAGGTTTTATCTGTTGGCAGGATGTAAAACTGGCGTCATGTGGCAAACTCCTGACATCCTTTGTCACCAGTCCCCACACCTTTACGCGCTCAGGAGCCTTTGCGCACTAAGACTTGAAGGTTTTGTGGACATAAGTGTGTTGGGAGGTGTAGAAATGACATTGTTTATATAAACAGTAACAGCAAATGAGGTGCTGGTAACGATACGTTGATTTACGTCTTTGGCAAGTCGCAAATACATTGATTCTGAACCCATCAGTAAACATTTTCACAGTTTTATTTTCTGACAAAATATACAATATCCACTTGTAGTGATTACAGCGTTGTTCAACTTTTTTTATAGTTAATCTGTTAAGGCACACGCTGCTCTTCAAGCTGGAGAGAGATCGTGGTCTGGTCTTAAGAAGAAAAAGTTCACAGTGACTTCACACAGAAGCGCTTTTGTTGCCCTAAACCACAGACGGGACTGTGGATGCAAACTCCGGTCTCTGGTGTGACAGTCGTGCGCTTTATGTTCGCTCTTAACATAATTCAGTCAGCGACAGTTTCCTAATATATCAGGAAGCTTAGTTGAGAGTAATCAGATTTAGAGAGTTTTGAAGTTAGAATATGGTCACCTGTTGTGGAAACTTGCTCACAGAGTAGCCTGTGCCACCAGTGAACGCCCAAAGGGGCCCTCGTTTTACACCCTCCACACACACATCCGAGAGCACTAACCTTGACCTCTCCCAACACCCCGCTCCATCTGTTAACAACAAAGAATGTTTTTTCTCCTTTTCTCTTCTTCTCATCTCCTCCCTCCTTCCTCCTCCTCCTACGACGTTACACACACCCCTCAAACGCATACACACACACACACACCAAGTCAAGGCAGGACATTGATCAAAGCCCGTAGAGCTGCTCGGACTCGGGGAGCGCGCAGGGGGATCTCTATATGTAAATGGCAGCGCGTCGCCGGTTCCATCATAAATCAGTCAGGCTGCATGCTTAATGCCTTGGAGAGACAGCAGCAGCACTCTGCATGCATACGACAAACAGGGCCCGGGTGCATGTGTGTGTGTGTGTGTGTGTGTGTGACATCGTGTCTCGTAGTTGATCTTTTCTTAATTATGAAAATGAGGAGAGAGGAACTAGAGATCGTTAGAAATACATTTTGGTGCCATAAGCCGCACTCAGGTGTGAAACAGTAGTAGCATATATTCGGCTCCATATGTAGGCCACACTCGGCCGTCTTTAACTTTATTTCTCGTATTCAGCACTTTTATTCGCTTGTTAAGGCGGCTACAACTTTCATCAGCCTATATACTCAGTCCTTATATGCACGGAGTGAATGGACAGCGGCGCACTTTGATAATGCTTCATAAAATGGGGGAGAATTTAGGCTTTGTAAGGAGCGTGAAAAGAGCCGAGGGACTACAGGGCATCAGACCGGCGGTGGTCACATGCGCGCCTTCCCCTGCACGCACGACAGCTCCGGGGAAATTGAGTGACTGGCGGCGCATTTCAATATATGGAAATGACCGAGGGGCTCCTGAGATAAATCAGCTCCACACACTCCCAGCCCGCACACAGTATAACACCCCCCCCCCCACCCCCACCCCCCTTCAACACACGCGCACGCACGCACGCACACACACACACACACACACACATCTCTCCATGCTCTTCTTTAATTTTACACTCTATCTATCCAGCCGCTGCTTTGTCGTAATTCCCCAAGCCCGTGCGCAAAAGACGCTCAGTTTAAACTGACATTATCGGCGTTATACACAACGTCAGAATTAAAATGCTACATCAAATGCGTTCAACCTGCGGTGGATGGGGCCCTAACAATCATGTTTTTGTAAATTAAAGGATCTGCTGTCCAGTCTGTAATCAACGTGAGGCAAATCATCCAGTGACTAAAATACACCCCGAAATTATTTATGCTCGGATACTTAAGCCATAGGATTCAACTCGCATCAAGTCAGGAAAAGTGTCGTTTTAAATTCTTTTAGGAGCCTTTGCGCCGTGGAACCAACCTGAGGCAAACTTGATTTTAGTTTTATGTAATTTCAGAAATAGTCAAAGGGATTCAGCGTGGTCCCGTGTTGCCAATAAAATTATTGTTAATTGTTCAGTCTATAAACTCATTTGTTCTGTTACGCAGCGCCGGTTGTTACTCAAGTAGAACAGTTATTTATTTGTGGTTAGAATAACGCAAAAATAGGCAATCTTTGTCTGTTGTGGACAAATAAATCTGTTCTTTAAAAACAAAATATAGTTTTCGATGTTTTCCATTTCCCGGTGTTTATTTCCGATGGGAATTAGCTGCAAATCACTGTTAAATCTGGTCCCCTGGCTTTTAGCAGAGGAATGTCTGGCTCAGGTAGTCCCTTCTCATTCCGCATACTGTATATATACACACACACACTGTACACAACCACCACCACTACTATCCCTCCATCCCAAAAGCTTTAGAATAACTGGAACTGGCTGGATTTCACAACGTGCTATTATCACATCGGGGGATGTGCGCGCACGCCGTTGCGTCGGACTGGTGGTATTAGATGAAATCATGCGGGATTACACGGCTATAGACCAAATTATCAGACGAACCCCCCCAACCAACCCCCACCATCCTCCCTCCCGCACACACACACACACACACACACACACACATACACACACACCCTCCGTCCCCAGTGCCAATTCCCTTTCTCTGTATGATCAGCGGCATTGATTTGACGGGTGAGTTTCAAGTCAGCCAGAGAGCACTTCAGTCACATATGGCTACAAATACAATGAGAGCTCCATAACTTTGTGGAAGCAGATAGGCTGGATGATCACTTTAGAACATGGTAGGAGACTTATTCATTAGTCTGCGCTGTTTGGATCTCGTTAAAACGAGGGAATATAACCTTTAGGTGATTGACAGAACTGTTAAAAAAAAAGAAGTATTTTGCTGCACTGGGACCTGCAGTGGAGTACCATCGAAGGGCCCCTGGAGGGCCTCAGACCACAAACCCTCCGCTGCAAACAACAGCAGGATCCGGTGTCTTTATAAAAGAGTCGTGCGCCGTGAAGACTCTTCTCTTCAGCCCTCCACCAACACACAGTCCGCATCCATCTATCCATCTGTTTGGAAGTTAATGCACGGACATGTTTATGGTCGTTGTAGTTAAGTCGTTGTTAATTTTTCACTAAACGGGCTGTTCTGCAGATGAATGACAGGAGGGGAATGGTGGTCTTGGGACAGACTCTTCGTATAGCTATAGGGATCTATAAAGACAGGAGGTGTGATAGTATAGTGGTCTGGTGGGGCATATGAGCGTTGGTAATGTTGAGTTGTAGACTCCTGCAACTCATCGTGGATTAAAGTTACTGATACTTTCGGGATTTGCCTGCCAGTGAGTTTAATTCAGAAAACTGTCGTTCTCAACATCTCTGAAAATAATCCGAAATAAATGCACGCATAAGTGTTTTTTTTTTAACGTTTGAGAAACATATTTTACCCCGAAGTGAAATGCTAAAACTCAGCACTGAAAGCCAGCAACATCAAACTGACAAAGAAGACGCAAAGCTGTATGGGTGGTGATAAGATAAATGCAGGTTTTAATGATAAGGACATGTGTCATGGAGCCTGCTCTAAACAGCGAGTGATTTCACAAAAGGTTCTCTGACCTCCTGTTCTTCCTTAAGGAGACATCAGTATCTCATCAGCAGTTTTATTTTGGAGTTAATGAATAAACTCATCTAATAGTCCTATAATCCTCCAAATAACCTTTCAAATTCGGAAGTTTGACTGGTTGTAGTTGAGGTGGCTGTCATGGCTCCACATATCCAAACATGGACTCTAGCTCCCCCTAGTGTCCAAATACACTCGGTGTAATAGCGCTGGGAGCTGGGGCCCCTGAAGCCCCACGACCTACGCCGAGCGGGCCCCCGGAGCATCACACCGAGCTTCAGGCTGGAAAATAAAGGATTTGATTTTGGATTTTAAAATTTGATGAGTTCATCTAAAACAACAGCAAAGTTCATTTAAATTAACCGAATACGATGAACATCAAGTCAGAGGAGAGAGAAGAGTTCGTGTATGTTGAGAACAGGATGGAGAGGGATGTTAAAGGACAAATTTCAGTTAAAATGTATCACTTGACTTTTTTTTAGGATCAATGGATCTGAATGGAACGTAGGATTACAACAATTTCTAAATTCAAAAGACAGGATGAGTGTTGTGGGAACAGCATTTTTGCTTCGGACAGATTTAAGTGTTTATGATTCCAAATTAAACTAAAATCCTTTGAATATTGATATCGGATCATCGGACATCCTCCAAGTCACATGTGCTATGAATCTGGATTCTCTTTTTACTGGAATAAATGAGATAAATGAGATTATTTTAAGTGTTGTACTCAGCCTCTTCTCGTATTATTTATTATTTTCCTCATAGTTTTATATGAAGAAAAAATGTCTTTACGTGTGGGTACATTATTATTATCATTATTATTATTACTACACTCACACAATAGCAATAACGACAATATTCAGTATATAGTTGGTCTATTAGTCCGTTCTGTTAGTTTCTCTGAGTGTAATATAGTGCGACTGACTGAGTCCATATGGATTATTAATCCAGCGGAGTAACGCCGCAGCAGTGATGAGCGGCTCTAAAATGAAGTTGGATCGAGTAAATCTTGTCTTAACGCCGTGTCTACCTTTGGAGGTCTGAGCGCGTCGCACCTCAGAAAGCTCAGTGATAAATTAGCCTATGTATTTTTAATGAATATCAATAGAAGACACCCCCCCCCCCCCCCCCCCGCCCAAAATGTTATCTAATTAGATTAAGTGGTGGTGAGGGTCGGTGCGGGCCGGACGGGGGAATACTGTGGTAATGACTGCAGTGAGTTTCTAATGGGCTCTGAAGCGCTGCCACACAGCCAAACCAGGGGGGCTTTCAAACCATTAACACCGAGGGGGGAACGTAACAAATCTATTCTGACATGACACCCTTCTGTTTGAGTCCGCCTGTTAACCAAGCCTCAGGTAACTGCTGAAGTCCCGGCGTCTAACTACAGCTGACTCCTAAACTTGTGTGTTCAAAGTCTGTATTTCTGGGAACAACTGCTGATGACTGACAACATGTTATCACAACTGATCAATTATAAACAACATCGTTACTGTCTCGTTTCATTAGTGACAGTAGCATCTTTCCCACGTACCCTACAGAGAAAGACACTAAAAACATGTAGCTCCTATAAAATAATAATTCTAAAATATGGAATAAGAGATTATCATGCTCTACAGTATGAAATTATTGCAGGAAAAAGTATGGAACATTTTAGGATCGGGAAGACCCGAGAAAAGAACAGACCTCATTATAACCTCATTATAACCTTTACCTACAGGCTACTTTTCAAAATAAAAGTGCAACGTGCTTTACAGATTAAAAAAGAAAGAAAGAAAGAAAGAAAGAACGATACAGTATGCCAATAAATAAATAAATAAATAAAATGAAAAAAACCATCAAGAAACTGTAAACAGACATGCAACAATAAGTTTTTTTAAATTATCATTATTATAAAGACGGTACTGAGGTAGGGAGAAGAATTTCAGCAGGAGGACTGTTCCTGAGTTGGGCGGCCCTGACAGTAAATGTCTCCTCTCATCTTTAATCTTCATCGGGGGACTGTTTGCAAACTCTGCTGCGGGGGCTGAGGTTGAGTGCAGGTGCGCAGTGTATGGGTCAGACCATGCAGTAAGCAAAACCTTGAAACCAAAGGTTTAAAAAAAAAAAATCTACTGGAGACCGATGCAAAGATGCTAAAATGCGGTATGTGATCTCTGTTGTGTGTTCTTGTTAAGAGTCGGTCTGCAGCATTCTGTAGAAGTTGAAGATGTCACTTGGCTTCACCACACAGTAACAAGACACACTTCACTGTATATTTTGGCATTAAAAAGTACCATAAAGTGCAATAAGCTCACCGTGGTTTATTACTAAGTAATATATATATATATATATCAGTTTTGGGTGATAAAATCTCACCAAATTCTGAATTTAAGGTTCATTTGGTATTTTATGAATACTTCTGGTGAACAGTTGAAAAAAAAGGTGTTGTTTTATTTTAAAAAAATGTTCTGACATTTCAGTTTCATTAAATATGACAAATTTTATGCAGAAAAAAGTCAACGTGTCCCCATAACTATGTTCACTGGGGACAGCAGTCATTTCTGAAACATCTCTACGGAACATTAAATCTCTCCACTGGAACTGAGAGTAATCTAATTCATTTTCATGTCAGGATTTCCAGACTGGTGTGGAAGAATCTTCATCAGAGGTGGGCAACACTGACTTTTTGATATATATTTAATAAAAAGCCTCTATGGGTATCAGTGTAAATCAATTCCTACTAGATTAGATAATAAATAAGGAATTCTGGTACAAGATACAAATCATCTCAGTCATTCTCTATTTGATCTGTAAACTGAATATGAAATCAAGAATGGAGATTCCAGTTGGTGCATTTATGCATTTCTGAAAAATCATAGTTTGGTGCAAAAAGACATTAAAAGCCCTACCAAAATAATTTCAAGTGAGTGGGACTGTTAAAAGGATGGGTCCTTTTAGAGGAATATATGTAATTATGATCATACCACTGAAAATCTCCTATGATTATCACCTGCATTCATCTCCCTGTGAATGTTTCATGATTCCTAACTTTGACATCATTTAATACAGTCTTTGTTCAATTAGCTTTTTGCATGTTGAATCCATTGGCATTGTTGGGTCTCTGTCTATAAATATAATAATATAAGGAGTACGGTCTAGATCTGCTCTATATGAAAAGTGCCTTGAGACAACTTCTGTTGTGATTTGGTGTTATATAATTAAAATTTAATTGAATTGAACTGAATTGAATTGAAATGAATTGGCAGAACTGAGGAAAAGCCCAGTAAATACTAATTTATATCACACTGAGTTGCTTCCAGACACAGTGAAATTAAGGTAGCATACAATCTAAAAAGTCTATCAGTGATCATTTAGGTCTGATGAACCATGCTGATAATAATTATGCTGTGAGCCCTGATTGCATGTTGGGACTAAGCTGCCTGTATTTTGAAGATTACCATGATGTGTTTCTATTTTTTGTCTGGTTGGTTTTATTTTGCACATCTGGAACTTCAAAATTAATTGTCTAGTTTTTAGACTTTTGTCTGCCATTTTCATAATTCCTATAGTCATTATTTTTCTCTCTAAATCATGAGTCAACTAAACAATATACTCACTTATCATGCGAATATAGTAGGACAGAATGTCATTTAAAATAATTCAGTTCACTCAACTCACCACAAGATGGCACTAAAGACCTTAACATGTTTACATCATGTTCTTCGTGGTAATGTTTAAAGCGCTGATGATAGAGGCTGGATATCCAGGTTACATCTGGATTTATGTTATTCTGTCATTTGATGGTCACAATTTATGTGAGCTTATATAGTGGTATGGAGTATGTTTTACATTATACATCAACAATTTCCCACAAGGGATTAATAAAGGATTCTGATTCTGATATATGTTTTATGTATGCTATGTTCAAGTCTGTGTGTGTTCTGTGTTTCACCCAGCTGCAGGATGATTTTACTCTTGGGTGCATATTTTATGTAAACATCTTATACATTCTTAAGTCACATAAGGACAAATGTCATATATAAATATCACAGGGTATGGCACAAAATCTCATGGCACAAACAGCAGTAATTTCCTGTATACCAATGAATGTTGATAAGTCTACCTGAATAACATGATGCTCTATCACTCTTATCCAGTGATTCATTTGAAGTTTTAATAGTTAGATCAGTTCACACCTTAAAACAAGAGCTGTGATTCACTGGATAGCTACAACAAATCCTGGTAAGTAGGATTCATTTCTTCTGCAATGATGTTGTGCTGTTTGCAAGTCGAATGAAGACACAATGACACCTTCATTATGGAAACATTTTTTGTACTTGCTGCTGTCTGCTCACAGAAGCCATTAGACACACTTGACTATTACATTTACATGATCTGATTTTTGGATTTATCATTGGAAAGTTGGCCAGACATTTGCGGCAAAAAAGAAATTTAATGTCAATAAGGCTCTTAAAAGGTGCTACTTAAATTGTACTTTGTACTTTTACTTTTCAGGTGACTAGTTCTACTAGCAGATCACAACACCAGATAGCTTTAAATAATAATAGTGATAATTTGGAAAATATTGTTTTCAAAGTTCTCAAATCATGCTACATTTTCAGCAATTTTGAAGATTTATTAGTTTTATTTATTGCAAATTTCCTCTGACTTTCAGAGCTCATTATGCAATCAATAAGCTCCTCAACATGTTGACTAAATTTGTTATGTGTCACTTGATCAAAAGAAACCTACAGTTAGCCAGTCAAAATAAAATATGCTTGAATTATGTTTTCCAGTTAGCCTCAAGTTCTTTTCTCTGCTCTTTTATGCTTCTAATAAATTTCCCAAGAACTTTAGGAGTCCTGTTATTCTTCTTATTAATAGGCGTGTAAGTAATGCACTCTAAAGCTAATATGCATAATGTGTCAGTACATGCTTTGCACTATATGCAGTTTTATTTGTCCTGTAACATGTAGGCTATCAATATCAATAAAATTAAATGATGAATTCTCTGTGATGGCTAGATCGGATGGATGGATGGGGAGAGGGTATCTACACTTCACTGGGTTATACTGAATGATTGGAAATATACTGTCTGTCTGGAAAATAAAGATTTAAATATAAAATGTTACTTTTTGTTGTCAAAATCAGGTTTCTTGCCTGGAAATTATGCAAAGGGAAATATACATTACATCTCCAATACAGGTATCATAAAAATAAGTCATCCCTAATCACACCACAAGGTGGCAGTAGAAGCCGGGGATGAGGACAACAAGGATCAGTCCAAATACAAATGGGGACTAAACACGACTGCTGATGTGACTGATGATGTGTGTCAACCTAAAAGGCTTTAGGTTAATATTTTAATAATGAAAAATCAAGCAATCCAGATTTGTGTGCACTGTAGCCTCTATCTTATAACTATACCATTGCTTTCTTGAGACTCCGTCGTCATAGGATTTTAACCATTTTGCCTGCACAAAACTGGTGGCTGAGTAAGGACGACGACCCAGCATATTTACATGGAACTTTCTTTCATCAAGTTTGATTGGGAGGAAATGCTGCAAATCTTTTCCCATTGAAGAAGTCTTTCTTACCATCATTCATAACATGTGGATCCAAGAAAAAGCTGGAAAATGGCAAGTTAATTTTTTATATAACTGTAAAAGGATGACTATGCATTACTATGTGCAAGTGAAAAATATCACAATCACACGTTAAATGACGCTCTGAAGGCACCTGCTTCACAATAATTAGAGACCACTCTGTTTGAAAAAGCCATGATCTTCTTCCACACAGTCTTTTATTTGTAAATAATAAAAATGAACTCTTGAATATAAAACATACACATCAGTAGAGCCACATCTGTTATACAAACAAGAACTGTTGCAGTGAATACTTCATCTTTCGTCTAGAATCGTGGTTTGGGAGTGGGGAGCCATGGGCTGTAAACAATCAGTATCCCTGGAGTAATACTGACAAAGGAAAGGGCAGTCGGCCACACCGCCAAGGGTTTCAACAGAAACATCCGCAAAATATGTCTGCAAAACCAGATTTCTCATTGGTTTTAGAAGTCCAGTCCAAACCAATAGTAAAAGATGGGGAAAGGGTATTCAAAGAGAAGAAAATAAACCTTGTTCTAATTGGTTCTGTTCATTTTTCTTCAACTGGGACAAATATAAAGGCCTATTAGCGCCCCCTTGTGGCTCTGTGCCGCTCAGCAGCTCAAGCACATCAACAGGACGCATCAACTCCCCTCAACAAGACCAGGAATGTTTGTGTGTCAACGATGTTTTGTTTGTTCATAACTTAAGTTCAAACCGCTCATCCTGATTTGTATGTACAAGGTGTGCATGTGTGTGTACTGGTGACGAGTGTACAGTCAAATTTCACTCTTTTTATACTCATATATCTATATCTTTATCATTTCTGTCAAACTCATAATGATACTTCATATACATTTAGCTGTTATACACACATTCTCTATCTCTGTCTCTAGCCCCAGCTGTCTTAAACTACAGTTTAGACACCTACATCCTCAGATACACCAGGGGCTTGAGTATGCTCAGTACTACAGAACAGCACTGTTGTTCAAAGGGTTCAAAGAAAAAGTGAAACAAAATAATTTTTTCTGGAGACTTCCTAATATGGATATTTAGACCCAGAGTGGTAGGCGTGGCCTGGGTGGAGTTGACTTGACACCCCCCCCCCCCCCCCCAATTGGTCCGCTCCTGTAAGGGGGCGGGGATGGCTTGGCTTTTCTCGGTTTGTATTCATATTCAGTACGAGCAAACTGTACAAGAACATGCAACATACAAGCTGGCCTAAAAGTATGTGGAACTAACACACATAGTCTAGTCTTTTTTTCTGTTTTTGTTTTTTGAGAGTTGTTCGTTAATTTGTCTCGTCTTCGATTTTACAAAAAAGTATAGAGAACAAAACAAAAAACGAAACAAACAGAACAAAAGAAACGTGCATGCAGCTTGGGGCCGGGGTGGGGCATCCCCGAGTCATGCTGCTCCCTCCTACAGGGGGAGTTTGAGGGTTTAGGAAGGGAGAGAGACGGGTTGGGGGGTGAGGACTGGGTGAAGGGTGTCTGGGCGAATGTGACCTGACCTTTATCATCAGCCTTTGGCGCACCATCGCTTGAAAACCAAACACATACACAGAGGGAGTCTGCACCTTATGGTACCATTCTGAACTCTTGGCAAAATAAGGACATAAAAAATTATTCAAAATTTTTAAAAAACTAATATTTAAGTTGGCCTCTATTTTCTTTCCTCTTTGTTTAGACAAAGAGCAATAATGTCTGTTTGTCTGAATAAACAAGTCAAGCTTTTCTTGTGCTTGCTTTTGAATCTCACAACAAGGCTAAGAATGTGCACATGCGTGTGCAGGCTCCCTTCGCCTTAAGAGGTTACCAGACTGTGCCTAACTGCTGCCCCTCGTGTTTATCTATGACACTGTTACCATGGTAACACCAGCAGAGACGACAGCCAAACTCTACATGACAGCACAGCTGCGTGAAGCTGCGTCAATTTTCTACTTACTAACTCCCACACATTGTTTACATTATTCATCTCTGTGACCTTGCAGTAAGCTCTACTCTCACTGGCTGGGGCGTTACTGGGTGGATGACTCCACTTGGATTGAGGCTGCACAAGAAAGTAAGAACAAAAGAAAGAAAGAAACAGTACAGAGAAATGAAAAATGCTGGACAGAAACCTCTACTGCTGCAGGTCAGAGGAGAAAACTAAGAAAGCAAAGCTTTGAAAACAAAAAGGTGTAAGGAGGAGGAAGAGGGAGGGTGTGAGACATGATTGTCAGACTCCAGCTAAGCTTTGATTGGCTAGTTCTGTCTCTCCCTCTCTCCCTTTCTCTCTCTCATTCCCTGTCTCTCCGTCTGGCTTTTCATTGGTTGAACGAGGGCTTCTTGTTGTCGTTCTTGGGGCGGGTTCTTGCCCTCTGCTCAGCTGTGGTCCAGTAGCTGTGGTCCATTATTTTGTCATTTAAGGGGTATAAGGGGTTTTTTGTTGCCATCCGGTCACTAGGACCGAATGCCTGGCGGCGGTCCTGAGCTGTCCAATGACGTCTGAGATGCCAGTCGGGTGAGTGGAGCTAATGTAGGGTCCACTAATGAGGATGGTGGAAACAGTTTGTACCAGCCAATCACCGTGCTTGAGAGGTCCAGCTCCTCCAATAGGATCTGTGCTACACCCATGAAACATTTGTGGTCCAATCGTCCGTAGTCGCCCCATACTATCACCTAGAGGAGGGAATGGCACAGATGGGTTAAGTGAGCATGGAATGAATCATTTCTTAACACATGACAGCTGCCATGATTCTTGGACTTTATAACAAGAGAAACTAGCTCTGGTCTATCTGTGCTGCTCTCAAACACCTTCAGACCAGGCAAATGGACATTCTTAAAATCAACTGGAAAAAAACTCAAAGCATAAGGCAGAGCTGATTTTATGTGTTATGGGGTAAGTTCAAGTCAAGTCTTAAACAAGTACCAAGTCATTCCAGATGAGTTCAAGACAAATCTGAAGCATTCCAAAAAAGGTCTAGCCAGTTTTCAAGTCAAGGCAAGGCAAGTCAAGTCAATTTTATTCCTACAGTTCGGAATTACAAAGTTATCTTAAGGCACTTTTCATACAGAGCAGGTATAGACTGTACTCTTTATATTATTACATTCACAGAGAGAGACCCAATAATTCCCAAGTCAAGCCCCAATCAAGTCTTAAGTCATTCCAAACAAATTCAAGTTAAGTTATTTGAAGTCTCAAGTCAATTCAAATACAGTCTCAAGTCAATTCATTCAAGATAGATAATAAATTTAAAAAAAGATTTTTTTTAAAAAGAGGCAAAAGTGGCATTTGAGCCAAGTGAAGTCACAAGTAATTTGAAACGAGTCCAAGTCAAGTGTTAAGTATTTCAAAATAAATCTTCAACAAATGTCAAGTCATCTGAGACAAGCCCCAATCAAGTCTCAAGTCATTCAAGATGAGTCAAAGCTAGTCAAGTAATTTGAGACAATGCCAATTCAGGTCTCAAATCATTGGAGGCAAGTGTCAAGTCATTTGAGATGACTCCAAGTTTTAAGTTATTCAAAACAAGTCCAAGTTAGGTCTTGAGTCATTCCAGACAAGTCCTAGTCTGATCCCAGAGTCATGTCCAAGCCCATGAAGGCAGACTATGTCAACTAATTAAAGACAACTCCAATTAAAACAACTCAAGTCCTAAGTCATTCGAGTCATATCTAAGTCAAGTCTTGCATCACTTGAGATAAATCAAGTCACAAGTCATTTAAGACAAGTCCAAATCAAGTCCTGAGTCATTCCAGACAAGTCCAAGTCTGGACAAGTCAATGAGGGCCGACCATGTTATGCCACATGTCTTTGTGAGAAAACTACAAATCAGTTGAAAGATTTTCAGGTCTCTGAAAGAAGAAATATATTACACAGCACTTTACCTTTGAAGCTGTTGTTTTTACATAGCTGAGAGGAAGTAATTTAATGCACAGGTGTAATCATTAAATATTATTGTGCATACACACATAGCCTGCTTGTCTTAAAACTGTGGTGTTTTTTACGTTCACATCTCAAGTCAAGTCTTTAGGGAGTGAAACCTCAAGTTAGTCAATTCTCACAGCACTTAGTGTATTCATGTCCTCACATTGGTGACTTAGGTCTGACTCAAGTCTAAATGTATATAGCTTGTAAGTGGGTACACCTGCCCACACATCCACAAGAACATCCACACATAGAGAATATTACCTGAAGCACCTTGCCCTGCGGACTCTCGTCAAAGAGCAGGTGCTGCTGGTAGAGAGGCTCCAGAGTCTTTCGTGCAATCTTGGTTTTCTTTTTGGCTTTACAAGTTCCATTATCCAGCAGGTACACCTTGACATAGGGAGCTGGGGGTGGAGGAGGTGAGTTAAGATAGATAGATAGATAGAAAGTGAGAGGTCCCGAGAAGATAGGGAGAGCAGAACAAAGTAAAGAGAGAGGATAGGGGGGACATGTTGTTGGGTTATGCTTGTATTTGAGTTTGATATTTTGGTCTGAGCAAAGCAAGGGAATCTCATGAGTTCAAGTTATACTGGGCTAACCTTGACTGCCACTGTTCCATCAAATGTTTTCAGATTTGAATGAATGTGTGTTACCTGGGAGGGATTTGGAGCCTGGTTTGGGGGTAAGGCCTCGTGCCCTGATCACCTCCACTTCCAGCTGGCCTTTCTTATCCATTAACCCAATCTGGACATCACCTACATATATAGGAGAAATATGTAAGAACAAATTTAAAAACATTTAGACATCAAACATTTAAAATCTACAGTAGATGTGATGGAGTTGTCACTCACCCATGGCAGGTGTTGCCAGCGTTTGTCGGCCCACCAGCTGCCCAGGGCCCAAACCATCCAGGAAGTCACTGAACTGACTGTCGGCACCCAACCGCATCCCTGAGAAGATCAGACTGACACACACACACACACACACACACACAGACAAAAATTATTCCTTGCCTTCTCCACACTATACCTTTGCCCATCATGGCTGCAACACAGCAAAATTTGTCACTGTCAAGATGCTCCTGATGATGTCATTAGGGTTACCTTGGCTTGGGCTGAGAAACTACATAGTTATAACAGAAAGTCTGTTACATACTGGGGTAAGTTTCAGCCTTTGTTCCTGACCTTGTAATATGACAAAATAATCTTATCTGATTGTATGAATTATCTGTAAGCTTTCAATCGTAACATGTGATCCTCATCTGGAGAAGGAGGAAAGGATTCAGTGTTTTTGGAATTTGAGCTATATAGGAACTGCAAGTTAGGATAACAGGATATACAATAAAACCATGTGTAGATCTTGTTTCCAGTATTGTCATGTGGCTCAAAAAATCATTACGTTATCAAACTATGCTGGTGTGATTATTAAAATCATAAAGAAGACAACTGACATAACACGCATTCTGTGTTCACACACAGGTCATATGCTGTAGGTTGGCTTATTTTTAGTGTGCACATACTTCCCCTCAGAGCTGTAGCTGTTCATGCTGCCATCAGTCGACTCTCTGCTGGCTTGCCGGTTCATGGCTGACCCTCCCCGTGGATACTCCACTGCCATGCCTGTCTCCACACTCCTCTGGATGCTGCTGCTACCGGCTTTACCCACCTTCTTTCCTGCTGACGCCTCTGTGGCAAACACAGAAAAGAGGTGTTAAGCCACTAGTCTTTGTATGTAACATTTAAACCAAGGCTGTTATTAGTTACCAGGCATCTCATTTCACACTCATCCAAAATTTTTATTGAATCTGTTATTTGTACACATCAGAAATTTTATACTAGGTTTTTTTCTTTTTTCAGTCACACATTTTGTATAAATTCAAGGTATCAATTTTGACAAGCCTGATAACTATGGGCTGAGATCACTAAACAGGTCATCCCATGCAAATCAATATCCCATGGTGACCTCACCAACATCTTTAAAAAATGAGCACATTTTTGAAGAAAATACATTGCTGTACACAGCAAGTATATGCACATCCTCAGGTTCTAGGATAAGGCTTTGTTGTGATGATCAAATAATTCCATGTTTTTGGACGGAAATTGGTTATTTTAGGTGGTGAGGTTACTGGAGGATGATCTAGATAGAACTAACATAACTTAGTCAATGTACTTGTACCTTGAATGATTAGCTGGGGTGTAAAGGTAAAATTCAGAGGATTGAAGGAATCATATAGAGTACAGCCAACCAACCAAGAGTTCAGCTCTTTTTAAAAGCCTGCTGTTTTTATCAGAGTACATGACATCCAATCAGATTTTGTTTAATTTTGTTAAAGAAATAAAAGTAGTCATAATTAAAAGGCAGATATGGTCGGTGCTCCCTGACAATCAAACTCCTGAGAAAATTATTTTGACACAGCCAGGCTTCTTCTAGAACTGAACCAACCTTTGAACATAATGGTAATAGGAGAAGGTGGAGTAAGGAAGCGTGCCAGAGACAGAGTTCGGGAAGGGCTGGAGGTGATGTAGACCTTTGTCTATCTAACAAAGCTACTCTTCAACTTTTCCTTGCACTCCTCTTTCTGTGGTCTCCTGTCTGCCTGAGCTTGGTCTATTTTCTCTGCATTTGTGTCTCTTAAAACGTTTTAAAATGTATTTATTAATTAACTTATTCTTTAACGTTTCTCAATACAACTAGAAAAACATCAAATAATTGACATCTCACCTTGTCAGTGTTTTTCCTTATATACATTAGCATGCTCTGTTTATTATTATTATGCACCTACAATGCACTTATAAGCTCTTAGGAGCAGCATCTGAAATAAAGTGTTACTTTCAATTTACTTCTCAATGTGTCTCACTGCGTCTGACCTCTCAAACTATCTGTCTGTCTGTCTGTCTAACTATTGCTTTACCTTTCTGTCTGTCCACCGCCTTACCCGCCGCTTCTGAAATAACACACACAACAACAAAGCCCATAAACAACAACAACATCAGAAACAACACTGGATACATTGGTAAACCTATATAAATGTGTTACAGTGTTAGTGACCTAATAGTTCTTGTCGATCTGCACTTAAGTCTCCATACTTTAAAGTGTGTGTGTGTGTATGTGTGTGTGTGTGTGTGAGAGAGAGAGAGAGAGAGAGAGAGAGAGAGAGAGCTTTTGGCCCATTTAACAAGTGACCACACTTGATTGGACAAGAAATTCTTGAGATGTCTGATATTAAAATATTATGTTATCAGTTCTGTCAGAAAAATATTACTTATTTATTTCTATTCATATTTCCACAGTAATTGTGATTTCATAGAAGGAGATGAGTTAAAGAGCTCTCATTGCATGCACCTGCAGAGTAATTATGCAGAAAATGTGAAGTTAATAACTCTTGTATTATTTCTGTAATTCAAAACTACAAGTCAGCTGTCTGAGAAAGTGGTCCACAGCAGTGATGGCATCGTCACACTGTCAAAATGGCGAGGAAGAGGTAGCAGTCTGAAGGTGCCAAATCAGGTGAACAGGGCGGGTGTTGGACGAGTTCAAAGCCACATTTGTGTGAACACAGTTCACAACAGACGACAGACAGAAACAGGAAGATGCACACATCGAAACTGTGGGGCTACATTTCAATCAGTGACCTTTCTGTCAATAGGCATGAGTCTAAATCACTAGACTATCGGGACAAGACAGCTGACAGTGACAGCAAACAACACTAAACATTAACTGATCTCTACATACAATCAGGAAAAGAGAGTCAAAGAGAGAGAATAACCTAATATGTAAAACTTAACCATTCTGAATTATGGTGCTGGTGATCAGTACATTATGGTGAGGATAGAAACCCAGTGGAAGTCAAGGGATAGAATGGAGTTTTGGTATCATTTGAACAAATACTTTAGGAGTTTCAACAGTTAGTGCTGTATTGCTAAACTGTTGATGACTAACTTATAAACACCGCATACTCTGATCAATCAACACCAAATTTCACATGTTATGACCCTAGATCATGCTTTTTCAGTTCGCCCCCAGAGGGCAAACAACCACAGACTGAGGAGCTAACATACTTGGAGCATGTCCACCAAATTTGACTACAATAGCATAAACCAAATTTGATTTTTGAGTGATGTGAAACTGACCTTAACAACACAAGTTAAAATAATGCTCCAATGAGGAACAGAGGATCAAAATAAAAAGTGACAATTTTTGTGTGGCTCAGTCCAGATTTTTCATATGTGAAAAGTTTTGAACAAAGCTCAAAGTGGTGTGAAATCACGCCATCACAGAGGGTGGGTCCCCAAAAGTAAAAAATGTTGTTTCTAGCTCATGTAGTTCGGAAGTTATCTGCAAAAATTTAAAAGATCTTAATTATAGTGAGGTCAGTTGATATGTCTAATAATTCTTATAATTCCAAGAGGGTTCCAGCGCCTGCTTTCAACCAGAGAGGGTACTGAAACTCTTAAAAGCGACTACCTGTAGAAATGGAAACTCCAACTGTGGGGTCCCCCTGTGGTGGCATTAAAAAAGCCACAATTGCTGACAGCCACTACTAGCCCCTGTAATTGTCTCATCTCTCTTCAAACAAAAACATATGCCATTAGAATGATTTGAAGATACTGTAATCATATAAAATTTCTACTCTGAGGCTTTAATAAAAAGTTTTGTAAGATCACCTTTCCTGTAAAACTCACTGCTTCAGCTTTGCCAAAAATGATTGAATGAAGCATTTTATATGTTAGACTTCTCACATTGTCCATCATCTGCCAAAGGCAAAGACTCTGGAAGGCTTACAACACAATATAAAACAGCCTAGATGCTGTTGGAGGCTGCTTCTCTCCTTGGCAGCACTATTATTTATTTACAGTAATTACGCTAATGTCTTCAAATCATTATGATAGTGATTCTTAGATGAAATGATATGTACAACTTTAACTGAATGTCTGTGCTTGGTTGTGCCATGTAGTTCAGGCTAGGCAGCATAAGAAGGTATTTTATTATTTATTATTATAATTTATGTGCTAACTTTTCCATGTGATTTATTTTTCTACATTGCTGTATGTTACATTTTCTTGTTTTGTATGTGATAGTTCAGTGACTGGAAAAACGAGTCAGATTTCAGGGTGTGTACTGAAGGTGCACAGCAACCTTTTTGATAGTTGACATGGAGAGTGATAATAAAAGATCAGAGATATCAAAGGTAGAAGTTCATCCAGGATGTTTCTGTGTCTACTTATTTAGATTTTTTGCTTGCGTTTCTTTATTTCTAAATGTGCGTTTGAATGATGATTTCTCAGTTAGTCAGTCTGTTCACTGACCTGTCTGGCTGAGTTGTGAGGTACTGCGGCTGCGTCTGGATGGTAGGATGGCAACAACACGTTGGCTGAGGCTTGAGCGCCGCTTCTTGATCCCACTTCCCAGGCTCCCCAGTGCTGTGTCTGATTGGCTGCCATCAGCGTGCTCCATGCCGTAGATCTCACCACTCACACTGGTGCTCTTCATCATGTGGCGGCCCGTTGCACGCATGGCCCGGCTGATCATAATCATTTATAAGATCAATCACATGTCATTCAAAACTGAGTTTATTACCTTTACTGAAATGTAGACATGTGTATCATGTGTGTGTGTGTGTGTACCTGAAGCGTCCCCGGGGTCTCTCTGACTGGATGGACATGTAGCTGGTGCTACTGATGCGAGAGGCACTGCTGGTTCGAGAGATGGCTGACACGTCGCTGACATCACTGTCTGAGGACTTATGGGAAACATTTTCACTGCTCCTCCTCTGATCCTTGTAGAGCTACAGGAAACACATATTTAATCATCAAACCCGCAGTAAGGGTGTTAAAATAACATCAAGTAGCTATATGTTTTAAAGCTGCATTAACCAATATGTTAACATACACCCGCAATAGATGAAATGTCAAGTGGAAAGAGTTGTTTGTAGTGACAAACTCACAGGAAATTAGGACCTAATGCTGCAGTTCTCCTCAGCTATGCTGAGCATTTTACCGTCTCTTTGCGCTTTGTTTTGGTTTTACAGCTGTAATTTTACTGTCTCACTGCTCTCAGTAACCTGGTTTCCAGGAGCAGCTGACAATGGTTTACAGCAAAGATTTCTGATAAACCCACTATACACTACCTGCCCAGCACCAGACAGCAGGTGAACAAAGGTACTGACTAGCAGCTAGAGCAAAGTCTGTTTGTCTACCATTTGGTGAATACAGTGGACATTCAGCTAAATCAATTGAATGTCCATTGAGCCTTAATGATAACTCCGTTTTGGGGGTGAGTGATTGATATGGACTAAAATCTTCGGAATAGTATGTATCCAGCAACCACGAACAGCTGCTGCAATATAATCCAATGGGCAATTGTTCATGTCAAATTATGTATTTTTGCCGCTGACAGGCTTAGATTGTTATCATAAGTGTTTGACAACATTATGGATAGGATTCCTACAAAGAGGAATTCATTAGATTTGATTAGAGTAAGAAACCAGAAACACTGCTATATATCACACTGCTACCAGGCTTCACTGACAAAAACAGTAATTTTACCTTGCAGAACACGAGACTTGCTGGAATACTGTTGCCTCAATGTGTTAGCTTGTTGGTGTAATTGTGTGACTTAGTGGTGGAGGAAGTATTCAGATCTTGTCCATAAATAAAAGTACCACTCAATAACACAAATAAACTAACTGATGGTGGCAGCAACTCCTGTGTCCTGTTTAGTAAAATTACTGTAAAAAAATTAACAATTTAGCCTCATGTTTTTTTAATGCTAAGTAGTTCCTCAAGGCTTAAAGGGCCAGCATGCCCACACAGGTGTTTTCCCTGAAGTCTCAAATAATCAATGTGAAAAACTAATTTAATTCTTGTTTTATAAGTTATCACAGTGTTCTGTTTTTCCAACATGTAGCCTGACTTTTGGTTGTAGGTGTGTATCAGAACTGATCCTTGTTAAGATAATACAGTCAGTCATACAAGGGGAAAAGAGGAATGCAGAGGGTGATGCAGATCCTTGTCTTTGTGGGTTAGTTTTTCATAGATCTGCCTCTGGGCTGCAGTAGGGGATACTGCATTCCTCTGCCTCATCTTCATCCTTCTCCTGTTATTGGTCCCTTTGTTTAAGGGCACAGCAAAAACACCTGTGTGGTTGTGTCAAGGCTGTACAAGGCCTTAAATATTTGTCTCAGTATGATAAGATTAGAATATGTGAAGATGGTATTTGATGTTAATCTGATCTTGTCCAGTCCATACTATAGACTTCTATGTCAAGTAACATCATACAAATTGTTAAACTAGTAATTGTAATATCTTGGTGCAGTGGTCCTCTATAGGACTCCTATAACTATAACTGATTCTACTGAGAAACTTTGATCAGTTATAGCGCATTATTAATATTATTATGATTAGTTTTAAAGGAGAGTTACCTTCATCCCATGACCACAAGTGTTTCAGATACTTTTTCATCTTAAAATGTTTTAAATATTTTTATTTTAAAATATAAAAAGGCATTAAAAGCATTAAAAGTTTGCATTTAACAAACCCCATATATTACGCAGACAGCAAGATTTTGTAATAAAAATATGAAATCTATTGTAAATCTCAAAATAATCAGGACTTGATCACCTTCAATCATTAATTGTGTTTTGTAGCCTGTTAGTACTTTGTATGTATTTTTATCCATATCATGGCATTAGCTGCTACTTTTGGATGTTTTAGTCAGTTTGTGCTGATGATCTATATCCACAGATTTGAATCATTTCTTATTCAGTCAGATGGGGGACAGTGTAATGCATCACAAAGACAGCCTTGCCTCGACGCATATAAAGAAGCCTTGCTAATGGCATGTAGACATGTGTGAAAGTCAGGATGTCATTAAACTGTCAAGGGTTCTGTAAGTTAGGGATAGGAAAACCAGCCAGTATGGATTATACACTTCTGTAGTTGAGGTGTTAGGTGCATTCTTGAGTGACTGCCCAGTCGGAACCCATTCATTTTCCTGAGTGGTCTTCACCATTATTGTAACATAATTTATTACATCCTTAGACAGTGCATGCAATACACTGTGCTGCACTTCAGCAGTATTACGGCTCATTCTTTCTGGCCGGGACCCTCTATTCTCCTGATGAGTTTGTATTAAAGCGAACTATCAGGCTAAATGACGGCAAGCAGCAAAAAAAAAAAAAAAAAAAAAAAAAAAAAAAAAAAAAAGCCCACCTCGCGTTTGTTCTTGAGGGCTCTGTCCAGGTCCTGTTGGCTGGAGGTGGTGGCAGCTGACACTCGGTTGGAATGAACCCTCATCTGGAGCTGACGAACACGCTCCTCTGCTACCAGGGCTACACACACACACAAACAAACAAACACAATTTACTCCGAATTAAACAATGAATTAACATTCTTTCATTAGCTTGAAAGCTATAGCTATAACAGAAGCTAATAGCTGGACACACTAACAAAGGCTGCACTTTTCCCCACAGATTAAGCATCAGACAAAGTTTTACGTGATTTCTCCTCTTAGGATTTATAGGCAATGAGGCATTTCCTAAACTGAAGTAGCAGTGAGTAAACCCTTTATACATATCTATAAATAAAAGCCTTTAGCCTTTAAGGCTGGGCAATATAAAGGGCAGAGACTTAATCATTATCACTATACTAATGAGGATATTTTCTGATATTGATTATGATATGGTGCAGAAACAGATCACATACATTTGTGGTAATTACAATACAATTCTGTTGAAAGCTGATAAATGAATAATCTTAACTATCACCCACCCCTAATTCTGTGGAAAAGTTAGGTGTTGTAGACTGACTGAAATGGCAGCAGAATGGTCTGACTCTAATCCACACAGCTGTGCCTTCCAGAGTACCCCTGAGGTAAATAAGCTCTTATTAAGGGTTGACATTCCCCTGTGGATAATGTATAAAGTTTGACAATTCAGATTTAAAGGTAGTCCCATGGCATCCATTTATGACATGGTCTGCCCTGAGAGGTCATCCTCCTGCTTCTCTCGCCACAACCGTAAACATTACGAGAATGATGCAGAAAATGACTACTAACTTTCGTCTGTCCTTTTTGGACCCCAGATATTATACATATTTTTAGGCTAAAGCATTTGTAGTCTAAAGATGTGGACATTGGAGTTTGACATAGTGAAGAGGATGCACTGAAAATGAAATGGCACTGCATCAGTCCAGGTAAATCAGAAAACTGCAGTAAACATCAACATTTGGACTTCTGATGTCTTTATGGATGCCAAGTATCTTTGCCTCAAGACACACACACACAACCACACACAATCGTCAACATATACCGTACCTTGCTCTACAGTGCTGCTTTTGGGGGGAAGCTGTGGGAGTTGCCTCACTCTGCGGGCTGAGGAGGACGTCACTGAGGAGGAAAGAGACGCACCACCTTGGAGGTGGCCCCTAGCACAAAGTAACATGAAAGTGAAGCAGACAAAGAAGAACACAACCAGTGGGAGGGAGAAACAGTGAGAGGGTTGAAGAGGAAAGAGGAAAGAAGAGGAAGAATGAACAAAAAATAAAGATGAAAAGAATGGGAATAAAATGGAGAGAAAATGACAAAGTCAATATGTTTGTGCTCCAGGGTGTACACTACAGCACCGGTCACTTCCTGGTCAGCTTTTACATTTGTTGAGTTCATCCTATTGACACAATACTATTTGGACATTACGAGTGGTTGAAATTCATCTGAAGGTACACAAAAAGTGAGCAGTCAAACAGCTACTGACCAGTGGAACCTGCTGTCATTTTGTATTTCTTGCCTTAAGGTAAGCAAAAGCAAAGATAAAGTTGTGTGAAAAAATAAGTGACAGAAGGTGGCTGTAGGAAAAGCATCAGTCATGGAAATCAAAGAATAGCAACAATATTTCAGAGGAAAAATCTGTGGCAACAACATATTCACAAAGTGAAGCAAAGTGAAGCTGGTTTAGGTTTTCAAAGTCAGAGATCCTGTGGCCAAAAACAGCAGCAAATCAACATTTAGACAGTGAAAAGACACATAGAGAAGGTGACAGCCTTTAAAGCACCAATCCTACCATTTCTGCAGACATTCACTCAATCTAATCCATGCTCACAAAAGACCTAGGAACAGGAGTCATCCATAAAACCTCTATTTCTATTTTTCTATGAATTAACTTATAATTAGATGGAATATAACATAAAACTATTGCTATTTTCTTTGCATTTTCATTATTTTGTTAAGGATGAAATGTTTAAAATGTGAATGATGTTTGAATATTTTTTTTCATAATTACATCACCAGTTCTACTTTAAAAAACTTCCATTCAAAAGCGCCATTTTACTAGTCATCAACTTACTTTGCCATTATACTCAGAATAGGGCAAGAAAATCAAATGACTGGTGCCAAATCTATTAATTATGTAGTAATTAATAATCCCCTATGTTTTACAAATTACCCCATTTAAAATGAATCAGATATTGATTGCAGAATGCAAAGACAGACCAATATATGCAAATCAGGCATTTAACACCAAAAATCTTAACGCTCACACATCCAGTCAGAAATTACAAATACACTGATAAACAGTGACCTCTGAATGTCTACACACATGTCCACACAACACATACACTGTACAGTAAATACACAAACACAGAATAGCAGCAGCATCTGAGGCCGTGTTGTGGCAAAGACAGGTCACAGAAACATACCCATACACAGACTGACAAAAGTAGAAGTGAGAGAGCAGACCTGTTGTGTTCCACAGTATCTACAGTAAGTGAAAGGAGATCTGCCTCTGTGTCTGTGGGTTAGAAAGGGGGCACTCATTCAAGAGGAATGCCCTTACCAAGGGGCAGAAGTGAGGACTTCTTTCCTCTGGAGCCCCTTAATATGGAGGTGGGCTTGATTCTGGTACTATATACACAAATGCACAGTCACATGAGTTCCATACAAACCCACAGCGAAGCAACACAGTGTGTAAACAGCAGCATGCAAAAACAAGAAAGGGAAGAAAGATGGGGTCGAGGAAAAATGGAGGAGGGAAAAAAGCAGCAGAAAATAAAATACACAAATAAAGATAATCCAAAAAGTATAAATGAAATATTAGTAGAAGAAAAAAATTGCTTCGAGGCGGTATTAGTCTGAATTTTTATAATTTTAACCACAAAGCTGTGTAAAGAGAGTTAAAATGGCTTGAGCTACATTTAGAAGATTATTAAAGAATCAGTATATGGACATCCTACTTTGTCTCCTTAAAAAATGTATATATTAACATATTTGGTAAAACCATTGTATAATAAAATATTATGGGAGAAAAAGTTGACATGTTGTTTTAAGTATCAAACAATCATTTTTATGCATAAAAGGGCTAAAAGGAACCCTTAAAAACCACGCTGGGCTATGTGCTCCATATCCATGTCTTTTTTTTTTTTCTAAGCTAATGTACTACAATGTAATGGGAGGTCAGTGGATGCTAGTTTTAGCATGCAATCAGCACACCTCCACACAAATGAATGTAGGGACAGAGGTTATATCTAAAATGAAAATTGTTATGGAGCTCACCAACATTAATGATCATAATTTGAATGATTTTATCTAGCTAAGCACTAAACCTATTAAACCTATTAAAAATCTGCACCAACTGCCAGTCACTACCATTTAATATAGTTTATGTTTACCTCGCAACTCATACATACATACAAGGTCCACGGCTTATTGTGCCTATGTAAAAGGCCATAGGAGGAAAATGTTGAGAATCTCTACTTTAATCTAACATCAAATCAAAAAAGAGAAGGCTTCTGATGAGTAGATTTGAGAAGCTTCAAGTGATGGACAATTTAAAAAAATAAATATTTATGCAGGTGTAGTTTCAAGCTCTTCCTGTCAATGACCTGATATGCTATCTTTTGACATGTGCTGAGCCTACAGTACATGCCTTACCTGCCACTGTCAGAGAGCTCCCTGCCAAGAGTATGACATTCAGGTGTTTCCAGGGTCCGAGGCTGTCTGGAGAATGGTTGATGGGCAAAGGGTGCAAAACAGAACAGAAAAAAAAGATGGATGTATGGATGAGAGGATGGAAGAGAACATGATGGAGGATAAATCATTTAGACTTAGAAGAATCTGACTTTGTCAGGGTGGCTGTCATTGGCCTTATAAGTTTATGATCTGGAAAACAGGAATTGGAGGCATGCTGTGATGCATGGTATGATGGTGATATGAATAAGGGCTGTCACATAATCATGCTTCATCTGTAAGTGTGCCTGTGTGTGTGTGTGTGTGTGTGTGTGCACAGATGTGTGTGCACATAAATGTGTGTGTACCTCTTTGTACTGAGGTGAATTAAAGTCTCTTGAGAGGGAAGTAGCATCCATATTCTCCATTCATGGACATGAAGATGACAAAGATGATACATGTATCACCACACACATGCACACGCACACACACACACACACACACACACTTATGATATGAAATTCTTAGTCATTGCTGAGTACTAAGCCTTGAAAAAAGAGAGACTTATCAAACACTGAGAGGAGAAGGTGAGCACATAGAAGCTGCAGATGCAAATTCCCTGAACAAACACTCGGAAAAACTGCAGGAAGCAAACTCGTCAATGCAGGATTTCACACCATAACTAGTACAAACCTCCATGAGTTCACAAGAGCACAAACTGGGCACTAAGAACCATGAAGGAAGGAGGAAGAAAAGCAACAGGACAAAAACTACAACAACAACCACAACCAAAGCCTGTCACTAAAACTCTTGGCATCAAACCATAAAAACACCACCCACAAACTAAAAGCCATACAAGCAACTCTTTACACAATGTGAGTGACAAATTATGAAACAAAGTAGAACTCGTCTATGTCTGGGGGACTTTGTGATTTTTATTATGACAAGTTCTACATTGTATACTACGTTCACTCTCACTGTGTCCAGCTCAATTTATTACCACACAGTTAGCAACAGGGAACTAAACTGCAGAAAATGCCATGAATAGCTTATGATTCTATCTTGTACGCATTAAAATGAAGTGAAACCCTGCAGTTGCAAATGGAACTACTAATGGTTTCAAGACATTTGCAATTTCAGTTATAAGTTTAAAACAAAAGTTGAACATTTTGGGAAGTACACTTACATGTTTTTTTTTGCTAAAAGTTAGATAAGAAGGTTGATACCACTCATACCTGTCCAATAAATATGACACTACATCCAAGAGATGTTAGCAGAGCCTTACATAAAGACTTGAAAAAAGTGACGTAGGGCTGGATGATGGAACAAAAATCATATCTCTGTATCTTTACACTGACTGGTGATACATTACAGTATTTTCTACAAAGTCGACTAAATGTTCAAAGCTACATGTGAGATGTCACAAGCACTTTTATTTGTGGGGGGGGGGGGGGGGGGCTATGTAAAATAAATAGGGTATATGAAATAAAAGGTTGAGAATTTCCTTGTGGTGGTGGGTGGCGCAGGGAGAGAGTGTAACCCAGGTTAATTTCTGTACCTACAATTTAAAGATGTCCCCCAAACACCTTACATGCAAATTATAGTTAGATGCTCTATAGCTACACAAAGAGAAGAGATCAGCACTAATACTCAAATCTGAATAAGCTGGTGTACATATGTTCCTGTATTCACTGTATTTAATTGACAGAAATGAGAGAGGTATGGATGGTTTTCACTGCATATTTCCCAAAATGTTGAACTGTTTACTTTATAGGCATTTGAATACCAGAAACTTTTCTTCTGTACTAAGTTTAGTGAAATTGAATTAAATTGTACTTGTTTTATATGATACAAGATAAAGTCACACACTTCACTTTTATCAGAGTAGAGAGAGTTGGAAAGGTTTAGGTTGCAGACACACTACCAGCCATTCACAAACATATCAGAAATGTGTAAAGAGATTAGTGTGAGCTGCAAATAGAAGGTAGAGCTTGACATCTGCCTGAACCCAATAAGACCCAACTGAACCAATATGAAATCAGTCAGGGTTGAGAGAACGTGTTTCCTTAAATTACAGATAAAAGGAGAAAAAATATATATAAAATAAATAAATAAAAACTTGGGAGTTAGCGATATATTGCCTTACACAAGAAGTCTTTGTCCTTTCATGATTATTCAACGAAAAACATCAGGGTTTTACAGTGGCATCTGATTTTAAGGCACAAGTCAAGCTCTAAGAGGAAGCAGTTGGGGGTCCACAAAAGGGTACCTGTCATCTTCAGGGGACGCATGTTGGATAAGAATCCTGGGACTTGCCGGACGTCTCCGGGGCAGGGAACGTGACAAAGATTTTCTATGTGTACACATACAAAATATATAACCCATATGACCAAATCTGCAAACCATTACAAAATCAGAAAGCCACGATACTCCTTAATTAGGCATGCGCAGAGTGAAAAGCTGTCAAAGTCCCCTTGTTGCATGCCATGGCTACAAGTATCTTTTGACCACTTGAGGGCAGTGAAACAAGCTGTGTTAACACAACAGTGAAATATTATCACTTTATAAAGTTCATGTGGCGAACTTGTTAGCAAAAAGTTGTATATCTCCACATCAGCAGACACAAAGCAACATTAGCTTAATTTTGGACTCCAACACTCAATCTGCTTTTAGTTCTGTTTTGGTGTGCACCAACTCCTGGGGGAAATATTTGGCTATTTTCCAAAGATATGAACTTCCTTTTGTGGTTTCTTGTTTAGCCAGAAAAACTTAATAATGTCCTGGCAGTCACATAATTGCAGATTTGTTGCCAGATCGAAACACTGACAGCAAACCCACATGTGACTTCCAGAAGAAGATACCCACTGTGGATTCTGATCCATCGTTTACAGTGTGCTCACACCATGACAACTTCACAGCTAGTCTGGACAGGATGAATGATTACAGCAACCCACAGCTCTTTCGACATAAGGTACAGTAGCAAGAAAAAGTATGTAAACCCTTTGGAATTACCTGGTTTACTTTGATTTACTTTGATATTAACTGTCATTGCCTTGCTCATTCACCCAACTCCTACTGGGCTTCAGTTGATGAAATGCCACCTTGACATTACACTGTAAGATACATTGATAAACTTTATTTAAATCCATTTTCTCCTCGATGATGACAAGCTGTCCAGGCCCAGAAGCAGCAAAGCAGTCTCCAGTCATGACCTAACCTTTGGGATGATGTGTCATCGTGATTGGTTTGCAGTTCTGTTTTTACACCATATATAGTGCTGCATGTTCTTTCTTGACAACTTCAACCTTAGTTTCATCAGCCCACAAAACACTTTGCCTTTTGGCACATTTCTGGGAGACAGTGAGATTTATTTTGGAGTACAGCAGCTTTCTCTGTGGTGTCCTGCCATGGACACACCAGCTCCCTGCTCTCTTTTTGTATAGTTCACATCCACAGATGTGTATTTTGAATAGCAAACTCAAAAATGGTTGAGAGGTTGTTGTTTTTTCTTTTTTTTTTTTTTTTTACAAGTGAAAGTAACCCTAACTCAAACCTCCAATGTTGTTTCACTGATTGGACTCCTGACACCAAATGACTTTAGCCACTGGGTTCACATACTTTTTCCAACTTTCACTGACAATGTTTGAATGATGCATTCAATATTGACAAGAACAATGCAATGATTTCTGTGTTATTGTTAAGACAATAGATAAATTCATAGATAAATGCAGGTAACTCCTAGAAGTTTACTTTTTCTTGCCACTGTAAGCTATGTGAGTATTGTATTAACACAGACTCATGAAAATCTGAGCCTACCCTTCAAAGAATTTTAATAACACTGTGGATAAAGGTTTACCAAGAAAGTAGGACTGGTACCACAAGTCTCTTTGGCTTTGGAAGTAGGACAGCTGATCTCATATCTCTCAATAAACAGATTTTGGTAACACTGGAAATGGTTATGTTGATATTACTAAGAACTGAAGCTGAGGATAGGTTGTGAAAAAGTAGTTCAATAGTAGTCCAGTGCTAAGGACTGGATTGTGTGAAGCTAAGCAGGATAAAGGATGTTGGGTGGTGAAGTGTTTCATCTTCAGCTATAGTACTTTGAGTAAGGTGTACAACAAGAGATGCACCAATTCCATTGCCAGGGTGCCAATCCCACTCTGGTCCTCATACCTTTAAAGGATCAGTAAAGGTGTTTAATGGGCATGTGCTAGTATCAAATTTTCATGTGATTTGGTTATTTTAGCCAAAACTATCACAGTAAATGCTATTATCATGATAATCATCAAATAGCTACAGCTACTCTGTAGTTTTTTGCTGTGCCTCTGACCACTATAGATGTCTGTAGTCATGGTGCCTTCTGAAAATGGCAATAATCCTGGTACTGTCATGTTTCAGAAAGGTATATAATAAAATGGTATATTAGCACATCTCTAGTTTCTAAAACTTCACATACTGAATATGACACTTGCATACTCAACATGTCATTACATTTTGCAGTCTCAAAAAATTGCACTTTCATATACAGCTTGAGGATTGTGGCAAAGCACAGGAACTGCTAGGTGGAACTGCAAATTGGAAGAGCAGTGTACAGCAGGGGTGTGAGTAGAGTGAGGAGGGGAGAAGCTTAATCATCAGCTTGTGTAGGAATATTCAGAGGGGAAAAAGAACTACAAAGACCAGGAAAGGTTGAGAACAAGAAACTACAGGAGGACTACAGGAGGGGTGGTTGGTACAGAGGCTGGTACCTTTCAGTCTCTGGTGAGGGGGCATGATTGTCTGGAGTCAGACAGTTGGCGCTAGCACTCCTAACCCTGTCCAGAGAAGGCTGAAGATCACTAGAGGCACCATAGCACAATATGCCATCCAATGGAGGAAGAGGAGGAGGAAAGGAAGAGGAGACAGGAAGAAAGGACAGAAACAAACACAAAGAGAAAAACAATGGACAGACAGAAAAAAACATTTTAAAATAAAGTCTGGTTAGATTCCCAAATTCATAGCACTTGAGAACACTGAGAATTAAACCATGGCATAAGAATGGGAGTGTCTTTAAGTTGTTATGCGATGAGACTGTAATAGAAAATGTGTTTTTTGATTGTCATGGCAAAGGATGGAATGATCTCTGCACTTTTCTCCCAACCTGGAGGGCTTACACTCACACTGTGTGATTAATCATTAATAATAATTTGTGTGTTTGTGTGTGCGTGTCTTACCTAACTGTCACCTCACCTGTGAACATTACGCAGTGTGCGATGGAATGGCACATTGTCATGACTATTTGTCCCCTGACACATTCGACATGCAGGAAGCTTGGAACTAGTCACAAGATTAAAAATTTAAAAACAGCATGCATTTGCAAATTAAACAAAATAAAGGAAAGAAAGCTGAGATCAAAACTAATCTACAAAGCTCCTGCTATTGTGGAAAATACTCACTTAAAGAGAAGACCACAAGCCTCTGAGGACTGCAAGGTTGTGTGACTCTATATATACTATAAATACATGCAGCTTTGCAGATATCCTAACACTAATATTGATACAATTTAACAACAAAAAAACGATTAACTTCTTTTCTATTGGTTGAGGAAAATCATACTGGCACCACAAAATTTCTAAAGGCCTCAGTATGCTTCAAACAGAGAGTTTGTTGAATTGTCAAACTGCATCTGAAAGGCCCTTTTCCTTTGGCATCTGCATTACTTTCTGAACCAGACAATCTGACAACCATGCCCGCATTACACAGCAATTGGTCGGGTAGGTTAGACAGTAGTAAGAACTTTTCTCTCAAGCATTCTTTCTTCTATCATTTCTTTTTCATTTTATTTATGACCCTTCGACTGGAATTGCTTCGTTTAGTATGTGAACATCAATGGAGTTTGTTGAAGCCTGGTAAAAACATAAGTATTTAATAGATGATAAGAGGCTGTTTTTCAAAGAACTTCTGTAGTTATCTAAACACACGTAGCGAGCCACACATCATAAAGGTGATAAAGGCCCCTCGTACAGAAGTGGTCAAATACAGAATAGGAAAACACTTCCAGATATAAACATTTCATTCATTTGAGGCATACTGAATCCTTATCTGTAGACTTACCTGTTTGCTTGTTTGTGGATACCATTGAACAAAAGTGGCATCTTAGGTGGCAGTGTGTTATTGTGCCTAGTAGATCTCCTGATGTTAGCATGCATGCAGCAAAAAAAGGTAGGGAAAGTAGGAATAGGTGGAAGAGCAGAAAACAAGTGTGTGTTTGGACAACAGACAAGGCTCCATAGGGCAAAAGAAGTGCCACTTAACCAGTGATTTTATATACTATGTAGTATGTTGTTTAGCTTGTTAAATTAAATTATTATTAAAATACTGTAGGTTAAGCTTGTTCAAGGAGATCAAATTAGTATTGATTTTTTGAGACATTAATTGTACTGTCAAAGCTAGGTAGGTTTCATGTTTCAGTTATTTCTTCGTAACAGACATGCTGTCATCTAACAGTGCATTTCTTGCAAAAATCACTGGCTAAGATTCTGTGTTTTTGCAGTGTAAGCGAGTAGAACTACAGCACAGCATGACAGGCATACAAGCATCAAAAGTCACCTCATCTCAACTGACACATTTAAAAACACTGTCCTCCCTCAAACACATCTGTGTGTATACAAAGTAGAAATAGAAAATGTAACCAGTTTATTATGTTTCTATCAGAGAAGTGTGGTTATATACGGAGAACGATTATTTGCCTTTAATGAAACATACAGATGTGCTCTCAAGAGTGTAATTTACCTCTGGTTGTGTGCTTAAATAGCAATCTAATACCCAAACAGAAATGACTACAGTATATGTGATAAACAAATGTTAGCTGTGATGATATGTCAAACTGTATCAGGATATGGGAACGGAGTGCAGAGACAAGACCTTTCAATCATTTTAATCAAGTGGCAAAGACAAAATTGGCACATAATCACTAGTCTGATTTCATCTCAAGTATAAGAATGAATGTTTATGAATCTTTTCATGACACAGTTGCTGACAGTAGCAAGTGTTTTCTCTTGCTTCTGTCTCGCCCCAACAAGCTATATTCTTGGCCTAGTTGTAGAATAGCAGCCTGCTGAGAGTCTCAGCTTGAATGCATGCACAGTTCTGTACTGTCCTCTCATGGATCTGTACTGTCCTCTTGTGGATCTGAGGAAGTAGTACAACTGAACAAACAGGATTTCCACAAATCTTTTGGCTTCTTTTTCTCAAGATGATCTGCTGGTTGACATGTTTTATCTAATATTTACATTATTCAGAAAGTAGAATTATTTATTATTTTTGTTATCATTTCTGTTTCTGTTTCCTGATTCCCCATTTTACCTGAAATTATTGCTAGAGCTATGTAACTTTTTCAGCTGAAACAAAAGGGCTTGGGGGTAGGGAGGTGGAAAGTACTGAGAGTCATTATAATTTACTTTTATCCATTTCTAAACAGTAATTTTAGTGAGAGAAATTTTCATCGAGAGACAATCATGATAAAAGCACATAAACCTACAAATGAACCACAACCCAAATCGTAGAACCAAAATGTCAAACAAAATGTCATGATTGGCTAGTTTACCTGGTGTGAAGGCACTCAGCACTTTTGCCTCGCATTGACTGGTGGATCATGATGATCTCACTGTTGTTACCATGGGGATGGATGACACATGAGGAAATTAACAACAGTCAAAAAACCAGAAGAGCAGAGGGAGAAGAGGGTGAATAGGAAAGAGAAGCTGTCGCTGATTGCTATACACACGACACACACACACACACACATGAAATGCCGCAGATTTTGCTGAAATGCCACAGATTTTTGCAACCAAAGCCTTTTTGTCTAAAGTCACTTTCACAATCAATGAATAGCTACTGCACCAAACTTGGATCAAAGCCTACAGAAAACTGAGTCATGAAAAAGAAAAGAAAGGGCAGAAAAACAAAATCAGGGAATATTCGAAAAAAAAAAAGGTTATGGTAAAGGAAAAAAAAAAATACCTGATTGATAAAATAGTGATAAAGTTTTAGATATGCTTATGACAAGCATTCACACTTAAATGTATAAACAAAGTCTCTTTGCAGCAGACACACAGTTTCTACTCTCATTCCAACTGCATACACAAATAAGCGGCCATTATAGCACAAAAATAACAGTTAGAATAACATTTTTCTGACAATCACTGGAAACAATTGACATTTATTCTAAATAGATGTATCACAAGTGGCGACACACACCTGTCGTCTAGGAACTCCTCCTCCTGGTGGCGACCTCTGGCAGCGTCATAGTATCGGGTTGGAGAACGAGAACGACGAGCGTGAGGAAGCTCATCATCCAAACTCCTGAAAAAGAGAAAGAAAAGAAGAAAGAAAGACTTATGTCAGGTTAGTGGTCAGGCGATATTTCAACAGACTCTTGGCAAGGCTCATTTGGCTCAGCCAGTAAATGCAGAGCTGGCAGGACTGTGTGTTCTACATCAGACAGACATTTCATTAGTAGATGGACTGTTTGCTGCCTTCCAACAAACTCTCTCATTCCTCCTCTCTCTATGTACCACAATGCCTTACCTCTTACAAGTGACCAGTGTCTTCTTTCCAGGCTGATCCTTAATGAGTAATCATCATCAGACAACCTCTAAGACTAAGTTAATGATCTTAACTTGTGTATACTCTTCCATCTAAATCCTTGCACATAACTATATCACAGAAGTGAGCAAAAAGTCTGAACCACTGCATTAACTCATATTTTGGCTAATATATGACCATGACAGGCAAAACTACAAATGTTTTACAGCCAATTTTTCAAGTTTATTTGGGGTGAGTGTTTCACACTCAAATGATTGGGTATATCACTTTAAATATCCTCAAATTAATTAATGTCTCATGTTGCCCCTTTGAAATAAAATCCTCTCCAACGTCCAACCAACCCTCACCTTTGGGTGGGAACGTTGGGCGGCCGCGACCGGATGCGCCCCTGGTCCTCGCGGTGTGGGGAGACCGAGCGGGATCGTATGTGATGGGTGGGTGTCCTCTGCTGCTCTGGCACCTCCAGAGTAGACGTGGGCTCCCGCTGCCTCTCTCTGCCACGCCCATCTGCTGCTGGGTGGGAACCACCATGCACAGTCACGAACACATAGATACACAGTCTCATAAGTGCACAGACATGTTAACATTAAACGTGTGAAATGTGGAAAAAACACAATTCACAGAATCTATTTGTTTAATCATGGCAAATGAAAGAGACTTTAGCGTGTGTAGAACTATAGACTGCACCCTAAACTGTGAGTCTGGGAGCCAGATAATGGAAACTTTAATACAAAAGTATGAATTATCATCAGCCAGACACTCAAACTACAAAAGAAGCACAGTAGATAATGTGGTACTGTATGTGCAGTGTGCTAAATATCTGAATGTCTGAATAACATAACTCAAACCATTTCTTTGTCCCACATTTTAGTTACACTCCCGCCTTTTACACTTGCACACACACGGTACACACACACTACTGTGACACAATGGCATACACATACAACAATGACTGACCCTTACGAAAGGGTTTAATCTTCGTTATTATTCTTTTTCATTATATTTTCTTTATCTTTAGGTAAATACTTTTTTTAAAATCATTTATACTATACCACTTCTTTGTACTTCAGACCTTTATAATTACTATTTAAACACTGAGACCAAAAATGTAATTACTGGTAATGATGTTTGTATTGTTATCAAGTATATGACAATAAAATTGAAGCTGGACACTTCAATCTAGTTTATATTGAGTCAAGTGGCATCAAAATGATCCATGAGCCCCCAATTACTGTAATCTAAACAGACAAGATGTGTGAGCCTTTAACAGTAATAAAACCTTGTTAATGGCTTCAATAATATGGCCTGGTGCAATTGAACATGGCTAATATAGCCAGGAAGATCTTCTCCCTGCTGGGAAAAATGTATATTTGCAGTATTTATTTACTTATCACCCACCACATTCACTGCCAAAGTATACATTGTCTACAATTTGGCTAAATGTCCACAATTCACTGTTATAATGGTTTCAAATTATGCTAGTAGCCTCCTATCTCACTACATGTAAGCCTAGCATGCTAAAATGTTAGCACTGAGTTGACTACCCTTTACTACCCTGAACGTATTGTATGGCAACTACAACAGAACAATCAGTCTCAAGGATACAGACTATTAAATGATTATCCTAATAATAGAACTGCAGCCAGCTATTTTTCATTCCTGGATGCTGTATTTTTAAAATTTAGTTTCTTTGCTGGTGTGTAAGAGTTATCTCTGAAGATAAAAATATAAGCAGAAAGACTGATCAGCCTTGAAAGGATCTGTGCGACTGCATCAGGCTTTGTTGTGATTCCAAGGTCACTGGCTTTATTTTCTCAGATAATTGCACCTCAATGCTCAGATTGGGCCATTAGCTTTACTTTAGAAAGTGCTACCAAGTTTTTCATTTAATCCCAGCATAAATGAAAATTAAAACAAATAGTTGGTCAAAGTGATGTGATGTACTTTTCCATCCATTCTGGCTCTCATTTTAACCTTAGCACTCATTAACAATGAACACAGATAAACCATATGATTTGTCTGACACAGCTGACCAATTAACAATTGACCAATTAAATGTCATAAAAGAATTCTATGCACAAAAGAGACAATTTAAATGTACACACATTCTACATTGAAATCCAGTAATCCAGTATCTGTTGCAGCTGACATATTAGAGACAAACAACCACCACACTCTGTTACACACTGAGAACCTAAACAGTTACAGACACACACATACACAGACATACATACATATATGTGTACATACCCACATCCCATGTCCCATGCACACATCCAGGCACAAATGCAGTATCAGGGAAGGGTAGCAAAAACAGACATTTACATTGACATACATGTTATACTTTGTTCACTGACAGTAAGCCATACACAACCTTTTCTCTCTCATACACTGATGCGTGCACGTGCACTCACACACAGAGGATATGAAAGCTTATACATGAATATACACAAGTAAGTGGATTCACAGACACATATATGCGCTCAGACTTACGCTGCAGCTTCTTGCCAGGGGTGTCTGTGTGTGTGTGTCGTCGGGGCAGGTACGGGGAAGGTCGGGGTAGTGGTATGGATGAGACATCATGGGTTTGGAGTGGATACCAGTGAGGCTTGTCATCCAGTAAGGCTGTCTCCAGCTCTATCAGGATCTGTTAAAGTCATAATACATGTAGTAAAATAATCATGACTGTCAATTCAACAAGCAGCAGAGGCTGCATATGAAAATATATCAGGAAAGCTTTTACATGTACCACTCTATATATCCACTGTCTAGTATTTTAGTGCAAAAATGTTCTGGTCACAGACTGTACATTCACTGAGCACTTTATTAAGAACACCTGTACTCCTACTTTCTCGTGAAATTATCCAGTCAGCAGCAGTTTAATAAATGAAATCATGTAGATACAGGTCAGGAGCTTCAATTAAAGTTCACATCCAACATCAAAAAGGGGGGGTGGGGGGGTGGGGGGGGGTTGGATGTCGTTGACTTTGACCATGGTGTGATTGTTGGTGCCAGGCTGGTTTGAGTATTTCTGAAACTGCTGATCTCCTGGGATTCTGTTGCACACCAGTCTCTAGAGTTTACTCAGACTGGTGCGAAAAAAGAAACATTCAGATTCAGAGCTGACAGAAAAGCTATGGTAACTCAGATAACCACTCTTTACAACTGTGGTGAGCAGGCCACACTGGGTTCTAGTGTCAGCCAAGAACAGAAATGTGAGACTCCAGTGGGCACAGGCTCACCAATACTGGTTGAAGTCTGGAAAAACATAGCCTGGTCTGATAAATGTGGATTTTTGCTGAGGCCCAGACAGTAGGGTCAGAATTTGACATCCACAGCACAATACCTTTTGTCTACAGTCCAGGCAGAAATGGGGAATGTTTTCTTGGCACACTTTGGGCCCCATAATACCAGTCAATCATGGTTTGAATGCCACAGCCTGTCACATCTGACCATGGTTATCCTTATGGCCACAATTTACTCATCTTCTAATGGCAACTTCCAACATGTTAATAGATAATGATAATAACAGTCACCAGATCTGAATCCAATGAAAAACCTTTGGGATGTGGTAGAGTAAAGATTGGCAGCATGAAATAGCAGCTGACAAATCTGCAGAAATGATGTGGTGAATCAATCTATGGCTCTGGTACAGAAGGAGTGGTGTATTTTATGTGTAATGTCAAAGTAACACTTCTTTAAAGACAAGGTAAATGACAGGTTAAAGCTGCATTAGTGATTTTGTAGGGTGGCAGAACAAGAACAACCTGAGAAAACAACACTGATATATAGCCGTGTTATAAAGTCAATATGGCAAATATATGTGATGTCTAGTTTAAATGGTGCTGCTCTGTCATCGTGTATATGCTTTAACTGTGATATGCCAAGGGATTGCAGATGAACATTAGCTTTAAGCTAATTCAATACAGCAAGTCACCAGTGTGTTCAAGACTCACAATCACCAGCAACATGGCATCTCAAGAAAACATGCAATAGACTATAATTCAGAAAGGAGAGGAACATTGATTGCATGTGTGTGGTACCTCTCCCATAAAGATGCTGTCTTCCTCTGGTGACCTGGGTTGGTCCCATAAAGTCAGCTCCAGCATGTGGTTTCGGAAATCCCTGCGATGGACATGAGTGTAGACGAACGTCTGGTTCCACTTGGGCTCGCAGGTCTTTTTCACTGCTTTTGTCCTTCGTTTACTCTTGTCACTGTGTTAAACAACACAGATATCCAATGGTTAAAATAAATGACCAAAATTATTTTGAAGCTAAATCACAACCCTGCAGGTGCCTCATTCATCTACATGTACCCCACTTCTGTGACGTATGCAAACTGGAATGGATTTACAAGTTATATATTTGTACCCAATGAAGATTCTGCACTTCCTCAAACGACCACAAGAGTTGACTCTAATTAAACTCTGAAAGAACCTTTCCTTGTACAGCATGGTATTGCAGTGGTCAGCACTGTCCCTTCACAGTTAGCCCAGGTTTCTGTGTGGAGTTTGCATGTTCTCCCTCTGTCTGTGTGGATTTCCAGCCGCTGCTCCAGCTTCCTCCCACAGTCCAAAGAAATGCACATTAATTAGTGACTCTAAATTACCCATAGGCGTGAACATGAGAGTGTATGGTTGTTTGTGTCTATATGTCGGCCCTGTGATAGACTGGTGATCTGTCCAGGATGTACCCTGCCTCTTGCCCAATGTCAGCTGGGGTTGGCAACAGCCAAGGTGGGGGGGTCCTTAGAATGTCAATCAGTGTTTTAGACAAAATGTTGGGGACTCCATTGTTTAGTTAACCGAATGTGGATTTTATTGGAAATTTTTATGTATTTCTTTTCAAAGTATCATTTTATCAAGTAGAAATATTGTTTAAGATGGACTGTAAATATCTCACAGCCAGCTGTGATTGCTGCTTGATTGTCCTAACCTGGCTTCTTGCCCTTTGCTCAGATTTTATGGCTCCAATCAATTGAAAAATATGGCATTAAGCATTAAATCCAGGCTTCAGAAACCTGGTGGCCATGTGACAGATATAGCGTTTGAGTAGTTTTTATACTATGAAGACTAGAGATGTGATGAATCTGCACTTTCTTTTATTGTGTGGTTCTCATTCATCTAAACTCTTCTGTTCCCAATGTGACCACCATTCCATTTTAAAGTAATGTGAAAATGCAGTCTATTGTTAATCATGTTAATCTATTTTCATCTGTAGGACTCCCTGTGAAAGGGTGGCTGGAGTACCTGCGGTCAGGGAGGAAGTACATTTTGACGTATGGGCTCCTGGGCCGTCCGTCAGGCCGAAGCGGAAGTTCTACAGCCTGCAGCACGTTGACTATTAGCTGATGACCCACTTTGTCATACCACAGCTTCACCTGAATTGGAAACACATACAAACAAATCTAATGCTGTATCTTTTTGTAACACATCAACAGCCTAATGCACTCAAAGTGCACACACTCACCGAGAGTTGCCCTGGCATCAACTGTGGAGCATCTTGGAGCATCCCGGGACTGGAGGGAGATAGGACATTTAAGGATGGTCTCTCCGTCTTCTGTGACTCAAAAGAACTGGAACCTGCTATGAAGACAAAAGAAAAAAAAAAACATTTTTGAGACCTCAAGAAGAGAATGTCAGTTCTATTTCAGAGGGAACAGAAAAGTCAGGTCTACAGGAGTCAGGGGAAAAATGTGAAAAGATGAGTGAGGTTTGTAGTGAGATTGGGAAAGAGTGGAAAGATAATCTGGTGCAACTCTAAAATGAAAAGTGGGTTCATATTTATGTAATATCCATTAAGTGTTCCTTTACTAAGATAATGTCACATAAAAAGAGCACAGACTATTCCATTGCTAACCTGTCAGGATGACAAATTACCAAGCTTCTGCCCCACTTTGAGTCTAGTAAGCTTTTGTTTAGAAGTACTGGGGCCACATATACCTTATAAAAAGGTTGTATGATCATATATTACCTAACCTAAGCCTAACCTTAACCCATTAGTAATGACTTATGCAGAAACACATTTTCTCACTTTTGATATCCATCACAGATACACGACATAAATTAATCTCATCCTAAATTATGCCAGGCTACTAAACTAAACTAACTTAACTAAATTTTTCACTGGTATCTCACTGGTTAAAGTTAGGAAAAATGAATAACCAAATTCAATCACTTTCCAACCAAAAACAGGACGAGACATAATAAGTCCTAAACTGTGTGCCATCTGTAAAAGTAACTATGCAATGTTACTGTAATATCTGAAGACACTGTTACCCTCAAATTCAGATGGGAATAATAACACATTGGGCCTCATGCAAGAACCAGTTGCACAAACAGATTTGTTATAAAGTGGCATGTGCAAGTGATTTAAGATACTTTGTGGCATTCACCGATTTTATTGTGCTTAGAATTATTTCTTGAGTACAAACAAAGTTCACAGGGAGAAAACACACTGATTAGACTTTAGAATTATTGTGGCTTAATCTGAATGAAACTGGAATTAAATATGATACAGAAACTGATTTGATTAAAAATATCTACAACAAAATATTAATGAAAAATAATATTCTGTTCACCATATCATTATCCTCGTGGCTTGCCAATGTACTGAGAGATTTTTTAGATTTCAGTATTTTTATTGCCATATTTCGTCACAGCAACTTACACATTTTGGCAGTTGTTTGAGAATTCTCTCACTCTGACAAGTGCCTCAGGGTCTTTATGCAGGTTGCTGTATCTGTGTCATCCTCCATTGTACCTGACAGTATAACATTGCCTACTGTAGGCTGTAATATTCTCTGCTCTAATATCTCAGTGACTGTTGTCCCCTTGACTACCTTGCATATTAGATATGGACCACTTTGGTTTAGAAAGATATTTTTTTCAGCACTAACTTCATGTATCCTAAACCATTCCATTCCATTTTTGTTTCGCATATTTCTGACGGCAGACTTGAAGCTCTGTAGTGTGAAATTCTTTTCTTACTCCTGTATGACAATTCTTGTGAATGAACCTTTGCCACAAATGATGTAGAACTTATGTGGCAATTTTAGGGATGCTGATTATGTTGATGAACTGTCATGAGTACACACCTAATTTTGATGAATCCAAACTTCTATGAACAAGGCTCACAACAAAAGTCAGAGAATTTAACAACAAGAGTATGAAAATGTTCTTGAACAAGGCCCTTTTTACTTTTTGTTCACATAATACTCTTTTTACTCTGTATGTGGTTATATTCAAAGAAGCTGACCAACATTTTGGGAAGTACACTATTTTTTTCTCTCTGGTTGGTAAGGTTGGTGAGGACAGGTTTCAGTATAGGTGTCTGCTGGCCATCAAGGAATAGTTAAAATATATAGCTCCCCTTAAACCATAAATGTGTGAATTATCTTAAGATTAAGTGTAAATACTGATGCAATTTTAGCTGTACAACAATCCACACAAAGAAATGCAAAGTTATTTTTCCCAAAATGGTTAATATTAGAGAAAATATGTATAAGACACATCAGCTATCAGCAGAACAGATAAACACAGACAGAAGTACAAATACAGAGATATTCCAACATCCCACGGGAGATACCTACTAGATTCTAATGGAGGGTGGGACGTGTCGGGGATTCTTGGGATATCACTGAAAGAGAAGCAGCAAAGACACAAATCAGTCACTCTTACTAACATCTGACTGGACAAAATAAAGTTAGTAGTGTTCTTGATGCACAGGCATACATGCATAATAATGTAGTCACAGTTTACTGAAAGAAAGTGGCATAGTAATTAAAGTTATTTGAGACTAAAATGTTATGTAGTCAAACAACATGGAGAAGCGAAGGGAAGATGTGAGTAGAGCCAAGCTCTTCTGACTGCAGTGTTTCCCACACTCATTCAGGTATTTTTGCCAGGCCAATCATCACCTGAAATAATAATGAAGGAGAACCAATAGGCTTCTGCCCACACTGTAGATCAATTCTGTCTACGCCATAATCAAGGATCCCATGGGAAACACCAGAATCCATTGTAACACCTTCATGTAACATATAGAAAGCATGGTACCTATGTAACTCTTATCAGTGTATTTTGTTAACTGAAATTCAAAATTTTAAAAGTGGATATGTGTAGTATTTTAATTCTGCATCCCCACCTCAGAGATTTGGAGGGTTTTTGTTAAGAGAAAGAGGCTGTGCAGAATTTGACATTCAAAAAATGTATTTACAATAATAGTTCAACATTTTTCAATATACACTTTTTCACTTTCTTTCTGAGAGTTAGATGTTTTAAGTACAAAGCAGCAGTCGGGAGGTGGTTAGCCTAGCTTGGCATTAATACTGGAGGCAGCTAGGCTAATAGCTTCCCAGCTTAATGTACTTAATATAAAAATATGAGATTGATATCAGTCTTATCACTGCACTCGCAGAAAGAGAGCAAAATGTTGAACAATTTCAAATTTTTATATTTCCATTTCTGATTTTAAATTCAAACATTAAACTGATAAGTGTTTCATGGACCCTAAACATGTCAATGAAATAAAATATTGCTTTATGGATCCCAGTGTCCCAACTTTCAAACCAAGGGATTAAGAGCAGAAAGGAGCATTTTTATTTAACGCTGCTAGATTTGACTTTGGGATCCTCAGACTTCTAGAAGTCAAAAAGAGGAACCCCACACACTGCACAAACAGCTTAAAAAGCTTGCAAAAGCAATGCTACGTTGATGGACATTTCCCATTGGCCATTTTGCATCCATTCAAGTCAACTTTAAGTCTCTTAGTCATTTAATTGGAGATGACAAATTCCAGCTATTTTCACAAAGCCAATATTTGCATCAATCGGCATCTCTACTAAACAGGATTCAGTTCAGTCCATTTAGAGATGCAAAATGGCACCAGCAAAAATAAAATTGGTTCCAAATGCGTGAGAAGATTAAAGGGTCCTAATAAAATGGGCAGATTACTTACTGATATTTTCTACACACCCTTCGCGAGTGTTTGGAGAGAAATTAATACATTCAACTTTTTTTTTCATCAAAGAGCAAATGAGGTTAAATCTTAAGAAAAGCTGTAACAGTGAGCAGTTTTAGTGTAAAATTTTGTATGTCGAATATCAACTCATTAGAATGAGTTAATCTTACTCACAACAATAATTAAAAATGCTGAAGCACAGCTTGTACATTTGGTACTCCAGGTGGGAGAATATCTTGAGCAATAACATCATTTATTTGACATTATCCAATTCTGCACAGAAAGTAAAGAGCAGTTTGACAAGGCACTTAATCTCAAATTGGCAGAAAATTAAAAACATGTGAATGTGACCTCAGATTTTACATCTGATCCTAGAACACTGTCCTGTGACATCTGAGTCAGATGTGTGAAATGAGATTTAATGGTATAATAGTTTTCTAGTGGTTAATAGTTTTTTTGTCCGGGTCTGTAATTGCCTAATAATTTTCAAAAAAAAAAAAAAATTTCTGGACAGGATTATGTAATTTATTACTAACAATGTGGGAACCGAGACAGTGGTCTATTAGTACATTTTCATGTGAACTGCTTTAAAAACCTTTAGTTACTGCAAGGCAAGTATGCTGAAATTTTGAAATTCTTCTCAATCAATCAATTCAACATATAAAGAACAATAAAGTCAGTAAGCACTTCATAATGAATAAATTATTACTTGGTTTTAAATGGAGCAGTTCTTTCAAGAATATCTTTATTTTCCATATTACTACCAGATGACATTATTCTTTCAGGGAGACTTCCAAAGAAATGATCAGGATAATATCTGGAAATTACAGACTTGTAAAATACTAACCTAACTGACTTTAAAAAACAACAACAACAATAACAAAAAAAAACCCTGTAATATATCTTATGTAATATATCTTATAGGTCTTGAAGTAGAGTGAGATAAGTTGAATGGATCTCAGAATTTGAGTGTACAAACACAGCATTAGCTAGCTGAACCTACTTGCATAAATGAAAAATATGTAAACAAATTATCCTAATTACAAATACACATATGAACTGAGACTTCAGGGCATTCAGTGATGGCCAGAGCCATCAGATAAAGAAAGAATCATCAATAAAGTAATAAAAATGAGGCTCTATCTGCATAAATAGATGTTTTCTATTTCCACAGGATGATAAATACTTCAACAGCCTACTCTACCATGCACTTCAAATTAATATGTCTACTTTATTCAAATTGAAGCAGCTTAATAAACTAATAAGGCCATATTCATGGCGTTTCTCGATCATGAATCAATATATTGTGATAGTGAATTTTCCCTCATAGACCAGAATAATTGTAGAAGACAAAATAACCAGTGTCTGGCTTAGATGGATAAAAACATTTATGATTTAAGAGTAGTCATCAGCCCTCATACATCTGACACACTGACATCTATTCTGCACACAATGTGGTCATGACCAGCTTGGTTGAGTTTTTACAAGGCATTAACCAAAAATATCTGATGCTCTGATGCAGCCACTTCCTGTCTCTTACTGAGTTTATAGCTGATTTTATTTGGTCAATAATAATTCACCTTATACCATCCTACAAATAAATGCAAGTGCTTTTTTAAAGGGGACATATGAGACAAAATGGAAATCTCCTGTTCCAAAACCTGGCAGGCCTCAGCGGCAGGTAATGGCAGGGTGTTTTAATATTTTGAATGGAGTCTCACAGTCGCAGTCAGAATACAAATAAATGTCCCTGTCTTCTGTCTTATCTGAGGTCAGCCAACTCTGAGTCAGAACCTCAGTCAACACACTACACTGCCTGTTTAAGTAATGCAACATGCAGACTGGTGACTGACTCGTAAAACTAAAGGGTTGCATTTTTCACAAATATTAGAATATGGCACCAATAGTTTATTGGGTGTGTTTCATTCCTGACTTACCCAATAGGCCTTGATACCACCAGCTCCACTTGAGGTTCAGCTTGAGACTCTAGGATGATGTTGTAAACTTCCTTCATGGTGGCCCCTGGTAAGAGCTTCCCATTCCACTGCAAAACCTCATCCCCTGAAATCAGACACGCATTTGCATGGGCTACTGTTTGTGCTTATGCCTTTACCTGTGCGGTTTGTAGAACTTTAGTCTGTGGTTTCCCGCAAAACGATCTAAATAGTCAATTCATCGCAGACTGATTTCAGCTGTGGATTAATGTTTATGTCGAACTGAGTCAAAATAAACAACAATTTGTGTGATCATGATAATGAATGTGTTGCTCATCTCACTGATGTATGACAATAACTGAGCTCTGAAGCACAGAGAAATAAGATAGGTCAGACTTAGGCCAGTAGTAGCAATTTCTTATTGGTTTTGGTCATTTCGTGGGGTTTGTTAACAATAAGAAAATCATGGAATATTGCTGACTTTATACTTAAAGTACTTTTTATGTAAGATCAATATTAAGATAAAACAGTTCAATTAGGTTAAAACTAAAAGAGGCTAAGTTTGGATATGAAACCGAACAACCACTGGGAAAAAAAGACGCCATCTCTTTTAAGAGATATGAAGTTCAATTTTGTTTATTAAAACAGCAGCAGTAGGAGAGCCCTACCCCACTTAATCTAAAGTTAAATCATTATGGCTTTTCCTCTCTTTGCAAGCACCTGCAAATGGTGTGACTGATGTAATGTTTTAGTCTACCTGCTCTAAGATGTCCCACCACATCAGCCAGACTGCCCTTCTTGACTTTAGTGATGAAGGCACCTAATCTCCCTGACTCTGTAACTCTGCCTCCCACCACCTAAAAAGAGAGAGGGAGAGAGAGAAATTAGTGTTATATCAGGGGTAGACAACAGTGACTGAACACTGTTTGCTCAGCCCCACTCTGACCTTTAACCCCAGCAGAGCTCCAGCTTCTTTAGGCATTGCAGTGCTTCTCTTGCTGAGGGTGATTCGTCCAATCAGATGATCTCCCTCCTTAGATGGCTGCCAGGTTACAGGATGCTACAACAGGAGACAACAAGGGATTTATACTGACACTCAGAAGACTTCCCTCATTTTGCAAACATGCAAAATCAATCAAAGGAAAACAAAAACCAGCTCCTGGTGAAGACATATTAATACTGTACTGTATCATAATTGTATTGTTATTTTGATAATAATCTGGCTGTAGTAAACCTGTGTAAAGTGTTTCCCATCTGCCTGAATATTGACTGTCTGTGACATTAAGTTGATATTTGAGTTATGTGTTTACATTGTATGAGTGTCCTTCTTGGATCAGCATGTAAAAGTTTATCTTTGGAATAGTTAAATATGCATAGGGATCAATGCTGCACAGCATTTCTTAATAATGTGGCTAAATGCATGTATGATTTCAAGAGGCAGTGTGGATGAGTGGCAACTTAATGCATCATGGCTGCAGTTACATCTGAGTTCGATCTCATTAAAATAGAATCACACAGGATCCAAGGTTGCAGCAATTAGCATAACTATACTTGGAATACTAAAGTTTTGCTACCATCTATCTGATGCATTTTCCGTTCATCTGATTACAGCTGGACCACACAGCATCAAAGGCTGCAACAGTCTGCAGCATTTTCCTTGGAATAAATGAGCTAAGGTTTGCAAACCACTATCATCGATTGATTTAACACAACAGTCACTTTACATTAATTTTGTAAAAGCCTATGAGCTTGCTGGTGTAAACACCCAGGGTCTGGTAAGTATTTCCTGGGAAAAGTTGTCTGGCACATAAGAAGTCATGTGTTTTACAGTAATGGATTCTTTAGAATACTTTTTTTTTTAAAACAGAGGAAAAGCAAAGCTCATCAATGAAAGATGCAAGAAAATTAGCCTACAGGACGCACTGATTGAAAAGTGATCACCACAGCAATTAGGACCCAACAGCACCAAAGAGTCATATAAACATACTTTACATGCACACAGATGCTGACAAACTTGCAATAAAAAACATTACATAGTGACTTACATGCCATACAGTGGGGTCGTGTGGGTAACACTCCCAGTCACCTGCAAGAGAAAAGAGATCGGCTCAGACACTGGTGATGTGGTGACTTCCTTTGTATCCCCTTCGTCTATTCACAAGCGCACACGCACGCACACACATACAACGGAAACTGTGTACACAGAACATACCAGCCTGAGTCCTCTTATACACAGCTCGGCCAAATTTGGGGGCTCTCAAGAAGGTATTTGTTTACAGTGGAGAGGGTTAAGTTTATTGAATATTCAGGCCTGGGCTAGAATTAGAAATTTATCACTACAGTGGCAGGACTCATGCTCAAAGTAGTCCACAGAGGCAGAGATGATACCAAAGGACAGCTAAGCCTTTTAAAATGCTTTAAATCCCTCCCAAATATTATACAGATCAGATGTTGTGGAATTACTCCAGGGGTAATGCAGTGATATGAGGATAAATAAAAAACTTTGGTAAATGATGATCTCATACTGATGATCGTTGTGCATGAACATAACCAAAAATCTTTTAGAGATGCAGAAAAGCAGAATGGTGCATATTTTCCTTTATTCCTTATTTATCACTATTACTCACTAATACAACTTGTTATACTTAATGCATACTAATGCATTTAAATCATGCATTATAACACAATCTGTCATTCGATTATTACTATCTACTTGTTTTTGTCTTCAACCAATTAATCAATAATTGTCTTTTAAAAATTGAAACTTTTAAACACTTTATGAAAAGTTTTTTTTCTATGTTTTCTTATCATATTTACTGATGGTCATCCATCCATCTCACAGATACTATGTCACTAAATCTGCACACTATTTTTAAATAAACATGAAAGTTCATTCTTAACCGTAGGAATAGTTTGACAAAAACAATACGTCTCCTGATCACACCTGGCAAGGTGGATTTTAAGTGAGAATTGTTCTGCAAAATCTTTCTTCAAAGTTCCTATAATCTGATAACTACAGTAAACTGCATGTATACAAACATGATGAGAATTTTCTTCACTGGTTTCTTTCAGTATCAGCTGTCTTCCAGGAAGCTCTCAACAGGTGCATTTTCCTCATGTCCTGCAGGATATTTTAGGCAATCAAACATTAAATATTATCAATGGTTCAGCCCTATCTCCTGCTTTAATCCAAAAACACAGCCTCCTCTGTTCAAATGGGCTGGGGGGCGGTGTTGAAATGTGTGCGGGACTTCAACGACACTGTTATGACACAGAGAAAACAGAGCCAAGTGTTCCTAGGAGCCAGGAGCCAGGAGGCAATGAGGTTAATGAGTTGTGACAACTTATAGTGACATTATGTAATCTTAAAGCAAACGTTCTGACAATAGACAACTGAGTTCTCAGTTTCATAACTCAAGCGTGAACATAATTTTGTGTAGTGGATGGGCCACATGGGTGAGTGTGTGTTCTTGTGTTTCTACACTTACAAGTACCTAAAAAAAAAAAAAAGCTATTAAAGTCACTATGGATACATGCATTCAGTTGAGTTTTATGACAATTTCAGCTGATGGTGGCAGCAGGTGCAATCAGACTTTGAATATCAAAACAAAACTAGTGTGATGCATCAACTGTATTTATTTAAACATCAGACAAAAACTCTTGCATTTGATCTAGTCCTCTGGTGGGATGAGCTGATGGCATCACATCACAGCACTCTGGATTGAGCCGTAAAAGAGGCTGGTGTCATGAAACCTTGCACATGCACAGTATAAGTAACATGTGGAGAAAAAACTCGATTTACACTTCATTTTGGGGCAAAGTCACCAAATCTTTTATGATCAGATTTGACTGATGGTTCTATGCATGCAGTGTTTATATCCTGGCGACCATTTACCGTGAAGTTATGGCTTTCTCCCCATTCATTTAGATAGGAGCCTGGTCTTGTTAGCTAAGTGGTGAGACTTTTTGCTATAGAGACTAAACTGCTGTTAAGTTGACATGCAGTCATCACCGTCCAGCAAGTGGAGTGTTTATATCAACACAGAATGGTGCACAAATGCTGCGGTTGTGTCCAAAACTTGCAAGAGCTGTACAGCTGCAATGCAATCAACAAACATCACACCCCAATGGATTTTTCATCCCTGCCCGTAACTTCAATCATGCATAGTTAAAGACTGTTTTGCCGAAATTCCACCAGCATGTCAAGTTTAAACCAAGAGGAGAAAATATCCTGAAAGCATTCCCCCACTCCACCTAGGCAATGACACATGACACAAAGGCATTCAGATACAAGTCTGAGCTCACACACACTCATCAACCTCTAACACACACTAACCACAAAGCTCCTTGGAGGGCAGATCACAGAAAACCTCTCCTGGACCTCAAACATGACAGCACTCTCTAAGAAAGCACAGCAGCATCTCCACTTCCTGTGTCAACTGAAGAGAGTGAGCCTCCCTCCACCCGTCTTCACTACATTCTACAGAGCCACCACTGAGAACATCCGGACCGCCTGCATCACTGTCTGGTATGGGAGGTGCTAGGTCACTGACCGTAAGATCTTACAGTGAACAGTAAGCAGCCACAGTTGCTTCGCCCTCTTACCATCTGGCTGGAGGTACCAGAATATCAAGACCTCCTCAGGCAGGCTGTACAAAGCTTCTTCCCATGAGCTGTGAGGATACTCAACAGCTTCAGGGCCAACTACCTCATTACAAATAACAATAAAAGCTTAGACCTTGAGCTTGAATTCATCAGAGTTAAAACTATGCTGTGTTTACCAACTGCAGTAGTCCTTTAGATATTTCCATACCACACTTATAATTCTAGAACCAACTAGCTCTACACTACAATCTAACAGCAATGTCATCATCTGAGGATGCAAAAACCACCCATCAAAAATTATCACAAATTCTGTATCCTTGTAAGAGTATATGTGCATAATAACAGTAACTATAAGGGATGGGTGAGGGGTCAATTCTTGGCCTCCAAGATGAAATATGAACTGTGTAACTAGTGGTGGATTTCTTAAACGAAATAGAAAATCTATGGTGAAAAACAATTTAGAGAGTTGTAGGATGGAAAAAGTCAAAGTTGTGAATCAAAGTACGAGTGTGTACTATTTTTTCCTTACTTCCTTCCCATCAGAGGATGAGTTTGTAGTGTTTGTGTAGGAGGATATTTGCACAGATCATAATAGGATCTACTGTACTGTGACTGAATGCATATTTGAGTATGTGTGTGTGCGTGTATGCGGTGTGTGTGTGTGTGTGTGTGTGTGTGTGTGTGTGTGTGTGTGTGCATGTGTGTGTGTTTTCCTGTGCTGATCTTACAATGATTTACATGCCTGGACGCTTCTCAGCTGCCAGCAACCACATCTTGGAGCTGACCCGGTCTCATTCTCAAGCTAAAAAAGGAAGCAGCGTCTTGCTGCCACAACGGTGTGTTTAAAACCTGGCCTGACAGCACACTCATACTAAACCTCTACTTGATCGATGTTGCAGTGTCTGGTCTGGGTCCAGGCTGGTGCTGCATGCAACCTCTTTTCCATTCCAACACACCATGCTTTACCTACGTCAGCTTCCAGTGACAATGAAGCCATAATGTAGCATGAGTCAATGGACTACAAAAATAATTTATCCTCATTTTAGTATAGATTTATTTTTGATAGAATTTACTTAAGTTCACTACCATAACATATCATCAAAGGTCAAGTCACCTCAAAAGTTTTAAGTTGGTGGTATAGTCAGTTTCTTATATAAAGATGGGAGCAAACTGCGTTTAGGCAGATTTGTTCTGCACATTTTAGAATGTCTTTAAAACAGCACATTCTTCACCTTTCTTCAATATACTATTGAATCATTTGGTGTGCAAAACAATAGTTGAGATATTATAGTCTGGATCAAAGAGGCAGACCAACCGACCGTCTGGCTAACAATCCCCCACAGCAACTAGAGGACCTATTCCAGGTGACAAAGTTTGACATCTGGGATCCTGGGACAAAATTCCATTGCAAATTCTAAACTTTTACAAGGCAGGTCTTTTCAAGGTTTTAAGGACACGAAGGGAAACCATTCACTCAACTCATAGTAAAAAAAATTTTAAAAAATCAGTTTTATCAGTTTTTCATTATCATCTTATACCAGCAAAGGAAAACATTTAAGCTCTATTACAATATTACAATGACTAAAGTTGCAGTAACATTGTCCACCTCCTGCCATGAGGCCTTTTTGGTGTAACTGTAAAATATTTTAGTGAGTAGCATTACAGCAAACCTACAACAGGACTGGACCGGTGGTTACGAGCTGCTATTACTTGAACACATGTCAGTGAGCCTGCTAATAGAGAACTAGTGACTTAATGCAGCTTGGATATGACAAGATTAGAGTGTAAACAGTGGTGTGTTCTCAGGCTTGGGGACATAGTTGGCTATGTAAGGTCAAACAAGGTCAACACTGGGATCAGCCGGGGTCAAACTGCCCCATCATAGACACACTAACACACATGTATGCACAGTGTGGGACTGTCAACCTCGGGGGGCCAAGCTGAAAACAATATAATATGACACAAAGGCAAACATTCAGATACATACACAGGCTCACATACACTCGTTAACATGCACACTGGTATACTGCGTAGCTGCTCACTTTGACATTCACACTGCTGGCTACGGCCCACTGCGTGCCACTGTACACAAAAGTTAGAAAATGTTGCAGGAGGTGTAGTGTTCCTACAAACACAGCCAGATGACAGATAGCAAATGCTGCATTTAGAAAGCTGATAAGATGCTAGTGATTCTGAGTAGTTTATTACTACACTATAACATAGATTTTAAGAATGCATTGCAGAACAAAAAGTTCAAACGTAGTAATTTCCAGAATCAGTAGGTTATATCAGAGCAGCCTTACCTGTTCTGATCACAGTGAATTTAGAGACACCTCTCAGAGTCTGAATGAAGACAGCAGACTGAGACCAAAACACTCTCTTCACTTCTTACATTCACATCCCATGACACAGTGTGTTCAAGTGGGAGTGTTTAAACACACACACATACACACACACACTGAAAATGCACTGCCTTACCTCATATAGTGCAATAATTAAATTCAAATTAATTGCATTATATCATACTTTCCTTAAATTAATATTATGTACATAATCCTGGTTGAAGAGGTTTGTAAATGGTTGAAGGACTGACTGTAAATTCTCTGTCGGTGAGAGGTGTTTTCTATTATTCCTCATCCTAATAACCTAATCAGGGTGACTTATACAGTATACTGTAGTTGTAGTAGAGACACTATGCATCTGGGTACCTTGAGGATTGTAATAAAATAAAAAAAATAAAATCAAGGTTAACATGATGTCCCCCAGGGGTCTCTCTTCGAGCCATGCATTAACCTCAAGTCATTTTAATGAGAGCTATTGCATCAGTTTGACTAATTCTTCTTACATGTTAGCTTGTAGAATTACCATGAATATAAAATAATCATAAAATAATTAACAATCTACATGCATGTTAATGGCTGCTTACTTTGCAGTGTTACTGCAAGGCTACTACTGTATCTTCTACTTGCAGGTGATCTCATAGTGAAACTGAATAGCAAACAGCTACAGTTAGAATGTTTTTGGTGTGTATGTGCATTAGGAGGAGGTGCATGGTCCCTCAAGACATGCAGAACGCTTCCACATGAAGCATCAGACTTCTCTGTAGTTCATTCACTTCCTCCTCTCTGTCTGATGTATCAATGGCAAAGTCCATTTTAGAAATGTTTATCTTTCCCAATTCCATACTAAATAATATTTCAGATATTGTGTCTTTTGTATTCACACTTGTGAAAAAACAAGTGAAAAAAGTCAGTGTGCTCTGCTGGATACTTCTGTCTCACAATACACTGCAGAAAAGAAATGAACGAGGTGCAAAAACTAAAAATAGCTACAGTACATTGCAGGCAGTGGTGAGATATTATACAGACACATTTTTAAAAACAAGAGATAAGCATGTAAATCATTTTGCTTTCTCTTTGTTGAGTTGAATTGATATTGTAAAATCACCATCAGTAAGGTATGCTGTTTGCAAACTAACTGCAAATCTAGAGTACAATTACAAGTTGTACATATACAGTAGAACATACTGTATACAATCAGTGCCTAGTATAAACTGAGTACAGAGCTCATCTACAGGCATGACACTAATGGAAGGACTACGAGAGATACAAGGTAGGATATACATGAGCACTCAGAATCAAATGAAGCTGTTTGTTTGTTTGCTTATTTCTATACAAGAGGAATCACTAAAATGAACCTAGATGGTTTATAATGTAGATTAATTCAGCCATCTTCACCACAAAGAAAGAAACTAGAAAGGTTTTACAAACAGCTCAAACACAGGTTTTGGAGTATGATGGTCTCATAGCACATTTTAGAGCAGTGGAAGAACATGTGCATCAAATGTGATGTGAACATGTGATGAGAGAATTAAGGGCTGACCTGTATTTTAAATCTTATTGGCCTAAGCAGTATAAGACACTGCCAGAAAGCAGTATTGAGACAAAACCTTTCCTTCAGATTTTCTCAAAATCAAATTGCCTCAGATATCTCAGGTGATGGATGAATAAGCAAATGAACTGACAGATGTCAATACTTTCCATACTCCCTCTGAAATGACAACCTCCCTGAAATCAACAACAGTTTTTTCATGAAAGAAAAGTGATGATTGATATTGTCTCTGACCTCTCTCGCTGACGCTTTCAATCTCAGCATCCTCACAGCTGCTGTACTCAGGCGTGGTCCCCCCTTCCTCCTCTGAACTGCTGACACTGGTTTGTCTCTTCCCTCCAGCCCCGAGCCCTCGTTTCGACTTGTAGGGCCTTGGCGGAGGTGGACGCAGAGATTCTGATTGGTCAGAGCTTAGTGAATCATTGCGCAGCATGCTCTCAGCCTTCTCCCGTTTGGTCCGCCTCCCTACAGGTCCCTGGCTGGGGGCTGAGCCAGGTCCTGAACCAGGAGGCTCTCTGAGTTCAGGGGGAGGGGCTTGCTGAGCAAGGGTGTGTTCATGCGGCCCACTAACCCCACCCACCGTCCTCTGACCAGGCCTAACACCATCGCCAACCTCCCCCACTACGCCCATGCCACGACCCTGCATGGGCACAGGGTGTCCTCGGCCTCCAGGAGGGACCAGCCCTGCTTGGCAAGGGGCGGCACCGTTGTGGTCCATGTGGTGGTAACCCCCCTCCTCTGTCCTTCTTACTCCACCACCTCCTCCGACAGGATCATGCTCCAGAGAGCGTCCCTTTGTCAGTCGCCTGCTTTCCCTGCGCTCCCTCGACTCCCCGCGGAGGTCCCGGTCCATAGAGACCTGGGTCTGTAGCCTGGGTTGGCCTGGCCGCCGCTCTCCCCGACCGGCTCCTCCACCTCCCCGTCCATTTCTCCTGAATAATAATCGATATGGGGACAGAGAGGGAAAGAAAAGAGTAGGTGAGAGTTGTTGAAAAACAAGGTGTTGTATTTCAGACACACAGATCATTGGATACTGTATTTACATGCTTGGAGAACTGAGGTGTAATATTAAGCTCACTGGATAAGCTCGGTTAGAGTACTTTTATGTTATTTTAGCTTTCATTTGCCATGAAAACAGACTTGCAAATCCTTCAGTGTGTATTTTGGTCATAGTAGCAAGCGTTACTACTGAAATCACCATCCTGCATTTTGAAAAAGCTAATGCTAAGTAAAAGTTGAATTTACAATCTTTGATTCATTCAGTGTTGTTAGCTCCTCTACAGTGTACTGATTATGTTCCTTATAATGTAATGTACAGAATTTAAAAAATGTTTTTAGTATAAAAGGATCAGAAAATAGTGAATGAGACATTTCTCTCAAAACCACATACTCTGCTGGCTGGATTTAACCTCTGAGGACCATGAATGTCATTTCATGGCAAACACTCCTACAGTCACAAGTGAAAACACATTCTACTATCCAGTGTTTTGGAACTGAGTGCATTCTTCCATTACACTCAGAATGGCATAGGAAACAACAGAGACTGCTTTCCTAAGAGCTAAAATCCACCACTGTATAAAAAAAGCAAATGATGGATGCAGGAGTTAATGCTTAATAGAACAAATATTAACATATTTCACAAGAGCTGCCTTCTGTCTGGTAACTGAGAGAACAGTTTAAAGAGACAGTCCACCAATTTCAAGACCGCTTCACTTGTCATGGTTAGTCCTACACAGTTTTGTCGCTCTGGGGGAGTTTTCTAACGTCTAATTAACCCAGTGATATCACAGTAATGTCAATGGGGTGATCACAGCTTTGGAGACACTAATTTATCTTTTAAAAGTCTGCATTACAGACCAACAGTGCAGAGTTTTGAAAGACATGAGCATTTACCAGACAGGGATGGTATCACAAAAGAAACTATTGAGTTTCATTATGGAATTTGTAGGATGGAGTGTTTCTTGGAACTTGGCCTAAAGTATGGACTAAAAAAAACACACAATGTCTTGGCCTGCTTTGATTTTGACCATTCTTTTTTAAATCTGTATCTCATGCTCCCCAGTTTTATGGAAGGGGAATGCTGAATTGCTGGGGTATCCCTTTAAGACCAGTAATGTTAGCCATAATGCAGCCTTGTGCAGAAATCACTTAAATTCATTTTTGCTCATCAATCTACACTCACATCATACCCCATGATGAGAAGGTATGAGAAGGGTATTTTTAAATTTATTAAAAAAGAAGTAAGCATGTGTTTTAAAGCTACTTTTCTAATGGGCAGTATTACTGGATGGCAAGGCTCTCAACCGGGAACCAAGAAGTCAGTGGTCAAAAGGTATTCTTAAGTTTTGCTTAAAGCCATAAAATTTGACTTTTCTGTGCAGCAGCGGCCTCTGCAGTCACAAGCGGAAAATAATTCTGTTGGGCTCCAAGTCTGAGTAGTTAAGCGTTTTTCCTTTACACAAATCAGCTGCTTGACTGCACAGTCCCACTCACTGAACTAAAACAGAAACTGATTTTTAATGACTTCCAAGTCTTCCTTTAACTGATCTACACTTCAGAATTTAACTTACTGGGCCTGAAAGAATGTCCACTTAAGTATTTGTTTTTGCCACTCACAGGCTCAGATTATTATTACTTCCAGACTCCACAGACAAAAGCAGTGATTCCACCTCTCAGAACACTGGATTAGCTAATCTAGTGCTCCCTCGATGAGGTAGTTTGTGTTATTGTGTGACTTCCAGTGATGGGAAGTGTTCACGTCCTTTACCACAAAACAACACAGACAAACTAAGCGATTGCGGCAGCAGTAGATTAGCAACTCCGGTGTTCTGCAAGGTAAAATTACTGTTTGTGTCACTTAAGTCTGGTGGCTTTGAACAGAGCAATAAAATGGCTGTTTCTGGTTTAACAAAAAGGATCTCATTCAGACACCTTCACTTTGCAAACTTTATGGTGTTACAAATTTCATTTTTAATTGATATATTGGCATTTTGCCCATCTACACTCAATAAGTCATAAAAAAGACTTTAGAAATTTTTGCAAAATCTCTCATTTACCAAAAATTCTGACCTTTTGCTGTGGCACTTCAAGTTGTGGTCAGGTGCATCAAGTTTGCTTTAATTATCCTTGAGATTTATCTAAAAATTAAATGCATGAACTATGATAAAAGTATGACTTAATTATCATCTGTTATGCAAAATGAAAATAAAATCATGTTAATACACCAGAAAAGTGTGAATGAGCCAAATTCAAATTGTTAAATTGTTGAGATTCTCACGTGAGGTCAGTTAACAAAATGATTTTTTCTTAGTGTTTGGTGTAGTCATTTCATAAAAGTTGATGAGTCAGTGCATCAATTGAGACCCCCAACTCACTGCACTTTTTTTTAGCTGCCCCACAGTATGCAGAGCAATGCTGAAGTAACAACATTCTGAACATTCATTCAGTCTTAAAATGACCAACCCACAAAACTAAGAGTGATAGAAGTGGAGACAAGTGATGGACACGCCAGACAGCATGGGGCAGGGCAGCACAATTCATTTCTGTTGGCTGCTCCAGTGTCAGCATTGTCAGGAGAAACACTGCACATGCAGGATTTCATAACTGAGCTATGACCAAGACACTGACATTTACTTTATTTGACAGTGTGGATATTTGTTGTTTTCACAGCCTAGATGATGAGCAAAGACATTAAAAGGTGAGTTACTGGGTAAATCATGAGAGTCATGTACAAGAGAAAGGCATGGTGCTGAATGACACTACATGTGCAAGGAGTGAATTATATACTGTATTTCTCCTATTTGTAGATAAGGTGTAACGAGATAAAGACATCAGTGATAAAACAAAACCTGTCTAGGAATATTATTTAGTAAGGATTTGGGACAGATAAACATTTATAGAACGGACAAGAACAGTGACAGGGAGTATGTGAACTATAAAGAGATCTGTTCGCTTCATGAGAAAGCATTCTGCATGCAGCTGCCTGCTGATCAGTCTCACTATAGGTAACTTGTAAGAAGGTGGAAAAAGATACAGTGGTCATAACACTGAAAAATAGGCAGCCATCAACATGCCAGTTGTTTAATACCTATTTTGTATTATTATCATGCATTGGTTAGAAGTGCTATCTCTGAATTAACTCCGAAAATCCTGACTCTGAAAATCCTGCAGCAAAAGGTCCTTGAACAACTACAAAAGTGATGGGACCAGCACTCTATCTATATATTCAACTTCCATATATGGCAACTGCATGAATGAATATACAGTAAAACTATTCCCATACAGCATGTGAGCAAGTGGGAATTAAAATATACTTCCATCTTTTTTTTTTCCTATGCTTGCTGCACACATAAGGCGGCACAATTATCAATCTAAAAATTGATGCATTTATCAAAGCATTCAGTCTGAGATGAGGGATTGAATGTCCCTCACATTCACTTATGGTCATTAATTAAAGGCTTCAATGGTAAAATAAGTTTTAAAAGCTACCACTGATGCAGTGAGAAAACAGAAAATACTATTCTTCTTTTGTATCCTTACTTTAAACTCATCCCACTCCTTATCACATACCAGAGCGCAACCATTGTAGCTCTTTCCGGAAATGTGCTTTTATGACTGAACAGATACTTATGTAACAGACACCTACACATATGTCTGAATGACAAAAATTCATTACTTTAGCAAATAAATTAAGACAGTAGAGTTATGTATCCCATTTTTGAAAAGGGCTTTATACAGGACTCTCTCCAAATGAGAGTGAAATGCTGTTCATCCCTTCAGTAGAGTTCCAGTGACACCGTGTGCTACCTTGAATTTGTCACCCATCAGTATGTACCTTTAGGTGCATAGTTCCAAAATATACAAAAGTTTTACAGTGATAATGGCTTTGTTTTGCTGGAATAACAAAACATTAGGTTGCAATGTTATAGCATGTCAAATGTTGCTAAATACGTTTAAGATACAATATGGTTTCTGTACCACAAAACAAATTTGGCACAACTTCTACAGTATTGCTTCATCTTACGTGTCTCGTGGTGGTTCGCTACGTGACCGTGCATCTGTGCCAGGTGTGGTCCCAGGTGCACCGGGTCGGTTGGGGTCTTGGATTGCGGTGGTGGAGCCTGGGGGTGCTTGGGAGCGAGATCGGAGCTTCTTATCCCCGGGCGTTTGGCACACAGACGGCTCACTGACAGCTGATCCGAGGCCAGCCGGCTTTCCAGACGGACCAGTGAACCACTCGCCTGGCTTTGTGAGGATCTCCTGCTGCTTCCGGCAGTTATTACACACCCAGATCACCTAGGAAAGAATGAGTATAGGTAGGTATTACAATCAGAGCCTTATAACACATCTAGATTTTCAATATTACAGCTTCATCTGCTGATTTGCCAAGAGGCTGTCATCGTAAAGTTCTGTACAAACAGATCAGATAATATATGACATACATTTACATAACCTTGCAGGGGAATTTATTGCAACTGACATACGCAGTATCACAATAATGTGTCTAACAGGGAAAAACTATTCTTTACTGCAGCCAGTGAAAACCACTTGGCCATCTACTTTGCCAACCACTGATCTGAGGCCCAGCTTCAGTCATAGTGATTGTCAAACAGGAAATGGAACAATGCACTTCCTAAAGAGCTGCACTGCTGCCAATGAGTTGTCCAGAAAAAGGCTTTTATGGAAGCTTTTTAAGATCAACATCATGGCGGTTATACCAAGGAGCAGCTTGGCTTCCACCGCGAGCTGCTTTGGGCCTCCAAATGGAGAACACAAAGCCAACTGAATAATGAAAGGATATTCAACTCACTGCCAAAATTATATCTCTCATCTTTTTTTTTCTTTCTGTTTGCCTCATCACACATATGCACACCAACTATACATTGGCTGTGTTCACATACCACAGCTGAGGGTGTACACGTTCAGATTTTCTACTCGCACATGACACCACTTCAGATTTTGCTTTCTCACCAGTGTGTACGCAATACGATGCACACAGTCACATAAATCACAGAACCATCTCTGGATGTAGCATACATCCGATGTCAATACATTCTGACAGTGACAACACATTAACCAACAGGTTTCACACCCTGTATGTGCCTTCTTGAAACGCAGAGTCACAGTTGAATTTGTCTGGGTTTTTAATTTTCTTGATACTGGTGTCAACAGGATGGTACAAAAATACTGACATGACACATTACAATTATTATTACTACCTAAAAGATACACCATCAACTGTAAAGCCTACTGGTGAGATTCTTTGTGTGTGTTCTGGATATTTGTTCATGACATTGATACTGTCCAAAGCCACACACTGTTTCTATGGTCCAAGAAAAGAGGCACTAGCAGAGATAGAACATCTGAATAATTGAATATACAGTGTGATGGTTCAAATATCGGTTACAAGATTGAATTATTTAATATTATTTTCCCATTTTTGGGGTGTAAATGATTGAAAACAACAAAAATCTTTGTGCAGTATTGAGCAATAACAGTATACCAAGCAACTGTGAACAACTGCTGCAATGTAACCCAATGGGCATCGACTAAAGGGCTTGTTTTTGCCACTGACAGGCTCAGATTGTTATCATAAGTGTCTGACAACATTATGGATGCAACACTGGAAAAGAAGCCAAACACCCAACTACAACAGACTGAAGATGCACATTATTGGCTGAATCAGAATTTTGACAGCTAAAGCACAATACCTGAGATACAATAAAAAATGGCGTCTTCAGAGACCATTCTTGTCGTCTCATCAACAACACTGTCAGCTCATATCGATAGGGATGTGGACACATCCTGGGGAATGAATATGAAGATTCATCCAGAAAGACAGAGCAGAGCATGAATGCCTGCAGGTATGAACACAGCCATAGCCATAGTCCTGTGTTGATCACAGTCAGAATGAGGAAGAAGGGATGACAGAGAGGAAATGAGGTTGGGCAGGAAGCAGAAACAGAGAGAGGATGGAGGGAGGGAGAGCGAGGGAGGTGAGATTTGATTACTCTAGCCCCAGCCATAAGGAGTTCTCATTACTCCTGAACACTCCCCAATGACTCTTTAAAGTGCTAAATAAAACACTCTGGCATTGGCCATCTCTCTCTCTCCCCCACCTCTCTTCCTCGTACCATCTTCTCTCTCCTCACTCTCTCTCACCCCCTTTTCCCTTCCATTTATCCCTCCCCTCAGTTGGCGCGATTAAGCTACAGCTGAAGAAAACAGCTTTACACCAAAGCGCAGCTATATTTACATCCTGCCAAGAAACTAGCACCACCAGGAGGAAAGTGTGCTCAAACAACACACACACACATACACAGCAAAGAAAGCAAAACACCTCATGTGGGTTCTCGGCTGGTGAGAACATCCACCCAACCATGATTTTCTGCAACCAGACCCAGGTGGAGCGGCTGCAGATCGCTTACTAGTGCTAGTCTGCATACATGGACAGACATTGCCCGTAATGACTGGTGTCACGGGTCACATATGGATTTCAATGCATCTTCAAAGAATATTGATGCTGTTTCTTGTAATAAAAGGCTGGTATCATTGGAAAGTTGTGTCGCAAAGGGTATATATATACACACACACACATATAAATTTTCCTCAACAATCTACCTCAATTCCCCATAAAGATGGTATAAAACAGCATTGCAGAATTTTTGCAAATTCAATAAAAGGGAAAAACTAAAATATTACATTGACATAATGTTCAGACCACTTTACAATGATCCTTAAATTTAGCTCAGGTTCCTCCCATTTCTCCTCATCATCATTGAGATGTTTCTACTGTTTGAGTCCACCTGTAGTAAATTAATTGATTGGACATGATTTGGAAAGGTCACCCCTGTCTATGGTCTACGGCTGAGAATGCATATCAGAGCAAAAACCAAGCCATGAGAGGTTGAAGGAACCTGCAGAGCCCAGAGACAGGATTGTGCACAGATCCGGAAGGCTACAAAGCTTTCTACTTAAACAGAGGATGCAGAGCATCTTACATGTGACTGTGTGCACAGGCATGGGGCGATAGCAATATCATGTCACGATTATCTACTAATAAAATAATTGCGATTAACAATATCTCCCAGTAATCATGAAAATATGCAATAGCTACATCAAATGAGAAGATGGATTTGTGTCCAAATGAAATAAATTCTAATTGATTCTGTTCCTTATGAGCTGTGGCCAAATAATGTGCGTTAATGCATGTATGTAACATTTTAGATAAGCGTCATTTAAGTGGGCTGAAGCAACACCTCACGTTAAGTAACTGACGTAATGTTGAATTAATTTACCGAGAGTCTTTGTTTTTGGAATCCATAGTATTTCCACACATCCGATTTAACTTTCTTTTCACGGGGGATACGTTGGGCAAGCTGAGCCTTCTGCCATGGTGACGGGGTTAGTATTATGGAATGACACGTGGAAAGGGCCAAGCTCCCCGCTTGTGGCAATTCAGTGTAAATCAATACAGGACTGTATAATGACAAGCTAGACAGCTTTCTGTAAATCACTCTGAGATGATAACGATTATCGCCATTCACAATTAGCCCGATGTTGGAAATTCACTATTCAACTTATTGTGAGTGTTTTGTTTTGTCGTGATGGGCGGTAACGTAGTATATCTTCCATCTCTGTGAACTAAGACTCCCTAAAACTGGTCATCTGGCCCAACTACATTGTCAGGAGGGGCTTGATAACAGATGTAACCTAGAACCTGATGGTCCTCTGGCTGGCTCAGTCCTGTGTGGAGATGAGCCAGGTTGCCTTCAACAACACCCCATGGTCCCCTCTCCCCACTCCGCCCACTGGCCTGTTAAGCTCTAGATGCATAATGTGTCCAAAATTCCCACCTAGACTGTGCTATTATCTTCTAAAAGTAGAGATCCTGAGAGTGACAAGAGCGGTCTTTTGGAGGTTAAACAATAACTTAAGTGCAATGTGGACTGCATTTGTCGTACAGATAAGCCTACTGTGAGTACACCACAGGCAATATTTTACTGTCCTTTTAGCTCCAAAAGTCTCAGGGTAAAATGCTAAATCCTGAGGGTAAAATCAGGCTCTTTAGCTGCTAAATATACTCGCTATATTTTCCAGCTAATCTCTCACTTTGTCATCTGTGTTTAAAGTGTTGGGTGGGTAGTGCACACCGGGTTTATCAGAGCTTTTGCACAGAAAACATCTGTAGCTGTAGCAGACAACACCACTGGTAAATCTTCATGCCTAATAAGTGTTTAGCTTTTCTGTGATCGATCGAATGTGCAATACAACAAAAACTTTGACAACTCATCTCCTTTGTTTTTTGTTTGCATTATCTGAATCAAAGTTACATTAAAACTGTTAATCTACTGTATGTGTCTGTACTGTAGGACTAGCATACCAAGATTATAGTCACACTGAAATCAATTAAACCTCCATTCATAGCTCTCATTCTTTGAAGTGTGCTGTTTTTCTGGAATTAACAAAACCCTAATTGTTTCTTGATATTCAATTAAAACCCCACAGGTCACTAAAGCGCAAATAATCAGAGAACCAATTTTTTTTTGCTGCAATTTAGGGTGAACAATAATGCTAAATGACATTTCTTAACTTTAAAATGTATTACTCAAAATTATTACAAACCAAACATCAACATTTAATTATTCTGGCTGTAGTTAGATTAGATTAGGTGCAGAATATTAATGCTAACAGTTAAATTTCCTGGTTGGAACATCATGTGGGCAAGATTGTCTCCCTTTTTTTGTTGGTGTACTCATTTCTGAGCACTTTTCACTCCCTGCTGGTGCAGTTACTGCGTTTGCCTTTGTGAAACATTGTTAGAGTTTGTTGATACTTTAGAACAAATGGCCAGTGTTGTGGAGTTCTGGAGGCGGTGAGCTGTTATTTATGAGAGAGACTCACTTAATCATAGTAATCCCTGTATTAGATCACACTCTGATGGTGAAACAAAGCTGAAGAGGAGGAACTGTAGGCAGGCAGAGCAACCTGACAGCTAGCTGACACACACACACACACACATAATGGATGGACACACTGTTACATATCGCGGCCTCTGCATACTCCAGAAAAGCATTTATATGAGCAGCGATGCACACATGCAGATTCAAACGCCTGCTCTTATCCATATATACACATACACACAAACTGCAGCAGTGTGTCACACCAATACTGGTTCCCCGGATGAGTTTGTGGTGAAGGAGAGAGCCAGATAGAGAAAAGCTTCTCCACAGATGAAACTAGGGCACCAAACCCTGTGTGTTTGTTTTGCATCCTACTGCATCTACGTGTGTCCAATCTGTGTGTGTGTGTCTATTTAATATCGAGAACGAGTCTCTATCCACATGTGTGCATCATTGCTTATGTAATAGATAGTGCGTTTGGGTGTGAGTGTGCAATACAGTGTAACATATAATCAGTGGTGAAATCTTGGAGTCAATGTTGCTAGGTGTGTGTGTGTGTGTGTGTATTGTCTTTAAGTAATGTGGGTGTATATTACCATAACCAGGAGGTCTGTGATGTTTTGAGGGAACAGAATATTTCACCTCCATTAAGAACCACCGAGTCCCAAACACGTAATACAACACTGCAAATGTGTATAGATTACCAAAATACGATAACAAATAATATCTTCTTATTAGCTGGATATTGTGATTTAGCCTGCATGTCTTGGTTGTCTCAAAATTCTTTGTTTTATTTATGGCAGTATGAACAGTCCTGGATTGGGAGGGCACCAAAGCTATTCAAACATAAAGTCCTTCTTAGAATTCTTGATAAACACTATTTAGTTTTCAAACTAATGATTTACTTAATGAGGATTGTACCATTAAAATTTGAAATCTAATCTAATCAGGAGAAAATGTACTTAATAGAAGATATATCATTTTAAACTGTATTGCTTTGTTTTATTTATGTCTATATACATTTAGAAACATGTGTTTTAGAGTTAGAAAAGAGTTCACACAGTTTAGAATGACAAAATAGTTATGCTAAGATAAACTAACATTGATATTTGCACCATGTCTCATTTTAGAATCTTGAAATTCCAGGCATGTCCATGTATATACTGTGTACACTATATATTTACATAGTGTACTGAATTTCAACAGGAGTGCTATCTCAAATGACAACGTTTGGCGATCACAACACCAATACATGCTGGGTTTTTCCTCCTTGACTTCAAAATGAGCATTCTTCTTTCTTGTGTGTGCCCACTATTTCACACAACAAATCCTGCGACGATGTGTCCTCTCCTCCTCCTCCTCCTTCATAATTTTCACAAGTTTGAAAATGGTGGTGGTCCCTTCCCCTCTTTTCGTAGCCAAGATGGCAACCATTGAGGTGAGAAGTGTCAGTGTTCCTGATCAACTTTTGACATCATGAGTGCATCAGGGTACTCATAGTGCACTGCATGTTGCCATAATTATTCTTTTACAATTGATGATCGACATCATGAGTTAAACCGTTAGCTACACAACAGTTACCTGGAACTAGTTGGTGTTAATATTACTAAAACTAATCTCTATGGAAGAACTAGTTTGTGTGGGTGCAACCCATTTAATTTAGTCATGTGTTGGGCTTGGGGTTTGCATAGTCAGTTGTTCAATTTTCACATCTGAAACGCAAAAACATATTTTCAAAGGCGTTTTTGAATGAAGAAATTTATTGTAAAGGATAACCCTAGTTGCACATTCCATTCTCATTTCCACTTGGCTGTCTCACACACTCTAGCTACCAGGTTCACTAATTTTCAGTGGCGGTGGTGTAATCACTATCATTACACAACCTGGTTAGGTCAACCTACTTAAGTTCATTAAGTTCAAAATCAAGCCACCAAATCATCAAATGTCTGTTTATTTTCCTATATTTACTCCAGGAGGAGGGCTGTGGGAGAAGACAGGACAGGAGTAGCATATTGTGGTTAATGGATACAGCATGTCTGAAGCAGGCGCCTTAGCAAAGGCGTCTAAATCCCTCAGATGACCTTGAGGAGATTAGTGTCCTGAGGTACTATCAGCACAATGCAAAACAAAATACACACACACACATTCCTTGCAGTGCTGATGCAATATTACACAAATAGTTTGCAGGCATAGTTGCACAATTCTTTGTGAACTGGTCTTACAAACAAGCACTATGCATGATGGCTACACATGCTTTCCACGTACCAAACACATACACAGGGTCATATCTAGGATAAATAGTTGATCCAATGCAATAATTTGCTTTGTCTCAACAGAAGACTAGAATGAGGGCTGTCCAGGCAGATATAACATCATTTCCCTGACATAAACACACACATGTCATCATCTGGGTCAATGGGAGGACAAGTTGTGAATCTATTACCTCTGTCTCTATCTTTGTTATACTTTCCAAAATTAAGACAAAAGATAATGATGGGTCTGAGCTAAGGTGAATGTTTGAGCACTCACAGTGAGTATCCAATGTTCATTATGTTTGGAATTGCATGTGACCCAATCACGTACCTGACCTTCCACTATCCCTATGGGGACATTCAGTGACAATGCATTCTAGCCTTAATTCCTAACAATCACAACTAAATCATTACCTAACCCTAATCATAACCTAACTTTATGGCTGAGCCCTAAACCAAGTCCCTTCCTCAAAGCAGTCTCTACCAGTGGAGACCTCAAGTTTCCCATTTGAGTCCCCATGGGTTGGTGTGAATCACGGGTTATGCTCTTCCCAGGACATGTATGAGAACACATCCACTCACACACACACACAGTGTGTGTGGTGGGGGAGTCATGATGCTGCTTCCCTTTTCACCACTAAATGTCTAGTTAGCAAAATAACACACCTGTGAATGTAAGGTCTGCCTGAGTGGTGGCAACGTGGGGTGTTTGTGTGAATGTGTGTGTGTGTGTGCAGGTAAGTGGAGGTTATCATTGTGTTTATTGTGTAAAGGTCTTTACAGTAACTGAGCCATAAAACTGAAGTGAGCTCATACAAATATCTGACAGCATATACACAGTATTTTGTGTAAGTTTTAGTTTATAAGGATCGTCACATAGTTTCGACTGTTGACCCCTTCAACCCCTGCCAGAGCAGATGTTTACATCCATCAGTAATAAACTAACAGTTTATGATTTGTCTAACTTCACATCAAGCATACATAGATTGTTGGGTACAACCCTGAAGAAGTCATCAAAGTTTATAACAAGCCTGCCTCTACAAAACTTTTGGGTTACTAGGCAGTGAGTTTGAACCTCTAGAGTTGCATAATGGGAGATGTGGCCTTTTGAGCTTGATCCACACAAACACAATGTACACACAGCCTGGTGACGCATATTACATGGTAAACAGCGGCTTTCAGTCTTAATTCAGTTCCATCAGTGTATGGGTAATGAGTGTAGCTCATATTTACAGCTCAGAACCAACTCACAACCACTGTAGTTACATACATGGAATGGAAAATGAGCAGGCATGAAATAACTTTGGTCGCTATCACACACACATAGCACAAGTAAAACATGAACTGTGAAATTGGTCAGCGTACATATTCAAGGATACACCTAAGACAAACAAAAAAAAATAGCTTTAAACTCCTGTGTAGACATGATGTAATGACTAAAGTCAGTTCCTTTAAATGATAATTGATTTCACAAAGTTTCCGGAGATGCCAAATTCTGCTTGTCAGGCTCAACTATTTACGCCTGTTGTTTATGACAAACAGACATCTGGACTGTTCAATAATGGTTATTAATAAAAGAACATAAGTGTGCATATTGTCATCTTGTTTTGGGTTTAGAAAGTTATCAACAACAATTTGATTTGTGGTGACTATATAAGCAAAATTTTTGTGTGGTGCTGAACTATTATCCATCCTTCTGCACTTCAGAAACTTTCAGTTGACACATTAGTAACTACTTACTTTTTGAACCTATAGCAACTAATTTTAATTCCGAAAAAATCTGGTTATGATATAATATACGCACAGCAAGCCTGAACACTGTCTCACATATGTGGTCATGTATGTACAAAATGTACTTGGGAATGAACCTGGTTGTGATATGATATTATTTATACCGGTGTGTGTGCACACTGCAGTCTGATTATGTGCCGACAGCATATATTGATATGTTGTGTGTGTATTGTGTGAGCTTGCTTTTAAGGAGTGTGCAACGCTAACTAGGAGAGAGATGGCCCCCTTAAGACCAGTCAATGAGAGATGGGCCGTGGAGAGGGACGCAGCTAAGCGGCTGAGTGATCCGTAGTAATCATGAGGCGCTGTCGCTGGGCTTTCTCTGCCACCCACGACACAAAGCTTAGCTTCGGCCATAATTCCTTGACTTGGTCAAATACATACATTGCACAAGTATCAGGCACATAGTAATATTATTTTAGGTATTTTGCCTTCATTGGCTCATTTCTTAAAGGTACAATTCCTTTTCAGTCAAAGCTATGGGCTTAATCATTTCTAGAAAACTGAATGTGAACAATCTATGTACGATTTGAATAATTGGATGAAAGTCTGAGCAGATTCACAAAACTTGTAACTGAATGTATTATGATGTGTTAGTTGTTGCTCTAGAAACTGTATTTGGTCCTCATTTATTCAAGTCTCCCGCAATCCAATTTAGTTCTTGCAACTCAATGATAATTTGCAGAAACAGGCGTCTGGTACGTTGAGGAAGAACAATCAAGTGCAGATTCACAGAACTCTTTTCACGTTTCTGAAGTACATGGTTCTCTGGACATGATACTCAGGCTGAGCAGCTGTCAGTTTTCCAGCATGTCAAAACATGAAACCAATTGGTTTGTTAAATATATTATATATAAAGTTGAGCTTTATGTATACAAGTGACTGACATAGCTGCTCATTGAATGTGGTTCATGCATAGCTGACTCTCTTAAATGCAAGACTGGGTAAGAATGAAGAGAGATTCCAGGGGTACATGGAAATTCCATAATGTAGTTAGCTAGTAATATAAATTGTAGTTTATCGCCTTTTTGCTTAAAACATTATTGGCTTTCTAGCGGTTATTAAAATAAATAAATAAATTGCTGATGTATCATCATTCTTTGTGAAATCTTCTTTTAATTCTTCCTCAATCTTTCATTTTATGCACTTAACTCATGTAGATGTAAATAAAGAGAGGATTCAGTGAGGATCAAATACCACTTTCAGAGCAAATTAATTCATTTTCTTAATGTTGCAACCATTTCAAATTGATTTGAAAAATTTGGGTCGTTGAACCAATAAATTCAATTTTAAATTATACTATAGGTTAGGTTTTCAATGGAATTCAAGTTGTTAGTTAAGTTATGATTCAGTTTTGTGCTGTTGTTTGTGAGCAATTCAAATGATCTAATTAGTTCTGCATTATGTCATCACAAGCAGTTAGCAAAGGGAGTTGTACCATCTTACACAATGGATATTCCCTCACTCCAAATTTTGTGTTGTGACATTTTTATTGAAAGTAAAAGCGAGGTGTTGTACTGTGGCTCTGTGATGCCTGACACAAATCTACTACAGACTTGAGTTCATAAGCTTTTTAGGGCAGAAGTCATGATACGCTGTATGACACATGATAACAAGATGGATGAACACATATATGATGAATGATCATGCCCTCCAGCAAATTCCTAAAGGTAATAAAAGAGGAGGCTGTGAGGGAGTAAAAAGCCAATGATGCAAAAGAGAGTGCTATAGTAGGCAATAAAGGTGTACTCTAGGAGTAAACACCCAATCTGATTATACAGACTGCCTCATTACTAACAGTAGGTCATGGAGCTGCATATGATTGGCAGGTATATGAAACGGGCAGCAAGCAAGAGTTCAACATTCTGGGAAATATGCTTATGGAGTTTCCTCTCAAAAGTGAGCTGAAAAACTCTCAGCTACATAACACTGCTACAGAAAACTAGTGTAATACTCCCCGACACTATTAGTACTGTAAGAACCATAATGCAGCTTCATGAACCTTCTCCTGCTTGTAAAAAAAAAAACAAATATCTTACATTTTCTGAATTTTCAAGTCTATGAAAATGAGTCAAGCAACTGGTCCAGTAGTTTCCAAACTTATTCTGTCATGCACTCCTTTGGAAGCTATAACTATAATTATTAAAGTATACATGCCAATTTTCTTTTTCTGCAAAGATCTTGAATGCATAAATTTTGATAGCCATGCTAGCATAACTAGCACTCTTGTTTCTCTGTCATATGAAACAATCTTATTGTTATGGCTGTGTTTTTCTGTGTTGTATGTTTGGGTTTTTTGTTTTCCCTGTGTCTTCCTCCAGATGTAATTCTTGGAATGGTTCTATAGCAATTGAGCAAGAAATTGATAGTGAAATTATTATTAGGTGAAGTCCTCATTAAGTTACAACATATCTGAATCCTCTCCATCCAGTCATAGAACTCCTGACAACATTTCAATCAGACAATTACCAGTATCCTCTCTGTTTCATCCTCTACAGGAAATGATTCTTATAAAACCAACATTACATCTCTGGTTAACAGCATCGGTGGGCTGAAAACACCAGTGGATGAAGCAGCCATGCCAGTAATTCTGAATCAGAATTGGTCTAAAAACAGCAATCTACCAGTGGCGAGCAGTCTGAGTTATAGCCACATAAAAGCGCAGATCCCCCACAGAAATACAGCTCTGGACATTACAATTAGAGAGGAGAGGTGTTAGTGAGCATGTGTGTGAGAGCGTGTGAGAAAGTAACACACAACACTCTTCTCTAGTCTCCCATGTGAGAAGGAATCAAGACTTCAAAAATGGCCCTTTCTGTGAGAAACACTTGGCGCCAGTACAACAACACACACTCATCTCTCCACTAGAGCCATCGCTGCAGATAATGAGCAGTGAATATCATTAGCACAACACAAGAGCCTGCATGCACCACACACTGTGTATCGTTATGCCTATTAAAACTTTATCTATATCTCTAACAATCTACTTTCAAAAATGTTCTTTGGAAAGCATGATAGTACACTCATCACAGTTCATTAAGTATACAATGAACACACTGGACATTCATTATCCATTAGGCTTTTTGGATGAACACTGAATAATGGTGGAAATGCAAATCCTACAAACTAGAAAAGTCACAAACACAGTAACTAACATGAGAAGCAGTACCCACCATGGCTAAAGCTTTATGTGAGCACTGCGCTACAATACCATGGTATTTCTTATTCTTGTTTGGTGATTTTGTTAACCAATTTTTTTTTAAAAGCTAAATTTTTTTGTTAGCAAGTTCCTTTTTTCGCTGAACTGAAGAAAGAAAGAAACGCAACCAGGTGATACAGAAGTAACAGTAAAGATTTTGATAAAAACCAAGAGGCTCAGAGAACATTAAAAAACAAGAAAACAAAAATATGAGCCAAATTCTCTTTGTCTTGTTAATGGTATAAAACCAAAACATAAAAGACAGAAATAACCAAAAGCATCATCATTGATAACACTATTACTGTATATATAATATTATCACTATATATCACACTAACTGGCTAACTTTAGAATAATCTGAGGCTATAGGCAGCCAGTTCATTCCTCACGTGCCTTGTTGTCCTGACAGTGACGTTCTCACACATTTCACTCTTTTGATGGTTTAAATTTGCTTTTAGCTCACCCTCCATAGATTTCAGTGACCTGTGTTCTTCCCAAGAGAAAAGTAAAAAATTACACCAAACCCAACAACCAGCCCTTTTTCCACTCAATTTTCAATATTCATGGATTCTGGAAAGATGTAATACAGGCCTGTTTTCTTATTTTTTGTTTTTAACATGGATTACACATTAGTACACTCTGTCACACATTTTTCCACTGTGTCTTCAAATCCATGTACCTTCATCTCAATCTTTTTTTTTTAAACAAAAATCTGAAAATGAAAAAAAAGAATGCTTTTTAAAAATTATCTGTGTTTGTACAGTGTTTTTCTTGTTTCAGACAATTTTGGATTTAATCCAATAAAGAAACTCAAAAAGGACACAACCTGTGGTAACTTCTAGGAAGTGAAATAAAGCTACATATTTCCAGGAAGTGACCTCAAAGAAGAAGGCCCAGTTCAAAAAGCACTTAATCAAAAGCAGAAAAACCGATCTAGACTATACAACACACTGATGGGATACATATCTTTTAAGCCCTGAGTTACCCATGCCAACACTTTCCCTTTAACTTTGAGTGTTTAGTTTGAGTGTAGTGGAAAAAGCAGGCAGAGTAACTTTGCACTTTTGGACCACTGTGCCAGGCAAGATTAATCATTCCCCAAGTAATTAAATGAATCCATGTCAAACAGTAATTCAAACCCTGTCTGCTGTCCAGCTATACAGTCAATGGTACATAAGGGCACCATTGTGCCAAAACTTTTTTCTTTAGAGCTAGTGATTGTTGTATCGAGCTTTAGCAAGGGAGTGAGACTGCTATGTACAGCACACCAAAGCACTCTTGGACAGCCGTGGCGTTCAAGCCCAGCCAAGTATCATCAAAGTGCCGGTTTGGCAGCTGCCTTTAGGGAAGACAGCCAAGGCCAAGGTTCTAAACCTGACACAACTACACAAGCAGAGGAAGGTGTTAAAGGCATGTCCACCGAGAGCGCTTCTCCAGCAGTATCATATCAGATGATTCTGCTTAACTCTTGTTTAACCAGACTGCATCATGATAAGGAAGTCTTCTTTATGCAACGGAGCAGGCCAATACCCAAACCCAAAAAATGCACCAGAGAGGGCAGCCATTCAGGCTTTTCAACCACCATTCCATTTCCATCTGCCTATTGTGCACACCATAGCAAGCCAAGCTATTCTTGTCCCACTGTGGCAGAGATGGTTATATCTATGGCTGTGGTGACCTGGGTTGGATGGGTCCAAGCACAAATAATTAAATGATAGCTGCACTTTCTTAAGTGGAAAAATGAAAGTATGTGCCAACTGGCTGTTGATTTCATCAAAGCTGGTGACAAAGGCATTTAGCAAAATTTTGCAAAGTAAAGCTGAACTAATTAAAATCATTTTTACAGCTTCATTTCCATAGCACGTAGTAAAACCTGGAACTATAGCTCAAGAGGCACCTTAACCAATTATAAAATAAAGTTAGTGGTCTTTGAAAGATGACCTCCAATGTGTACATTAAAAATGTTGACAGAAAGTTCTATGGGTTATCCTGATCAAGAGGGACATTGTTTCCAAAACGTTTTTTTTTGGGAGGGCAACCCAATAGCTGAATGATACCATATGGGTGCAAAAGCTTTGGCTTTGGCCTTGGCCTGCCAAACGATTTGCTGCATGTCACTCCCCTACTCTTTCTCCCTGTTTGTCTCCACTTTCACTATCAATAATATATCATTTAAAAAGTTTGCTATTGACTGTTTCTTCTATTTACTTTTCCAAAACTTTGAATACCACCAACAAATTTACATTCAACTCCACTGTGGCGGAGAGGAGGTATGAGTCTCAGTGACAGAGCGCATATATTCTGGTTATGTGTGCTCATATAAATGCTGAAAAATCTTATCCCCGTCTTGAGAAACCTGGATATGCTATCTTGAGTATTCCTGTACTATAAACCATGATACTGTGGCATGTTAACACTTGGCTGCAATGTTAAGCAATGTATACAAATGTACATAGACACTCACAAACACTTATGTATACAGGGATATAAATAAACTGTTTTCTCAATGTTCCATGTAAATGCCATATTCTAAATATGACCAAAACAAGGAAATGACTCAAAACTGGAATACTAATGTGGAATTTGGGTGAAGTTACCCTTTAATCTGCTACACTATCTGGTGACCATCAAAGACTATGAGTGCAATGATCAAGGGTAAATGAAGAAATGAACACTGAGAGCAAGCTGGGTCTGTGAGAAACTCATAGGGAGGACTGGCATTTTAGATGACTTTGGTAAGGTGTTCACTTTTTCAGCTACCCGACTCCAAAAGAAAAGTGAACTACGTTGATTAAGTTTCTTAAATGTTCTCAGTATATTGTGCATGTTCCTAATCTGGGCTTGTCTATATGGAGTTTACACATTCTCCCCGTGTTCACATAGGCTTGTTAGCAAGATTTCACTTGCTAAAACGAAAATAGTTTTTGTCTGTCTCCATAATGTCCCTTTGAGGTCCAGGATGCTTCCTAGCATGTAATGCATGCTGTATGAGGCCACAGAAATATCAGTCAGCATTGAAAAACAGAGGGTGAACAGATTTTGTTTTAATCCAGCTGTGAGATGATATAGTTTAGTCCAGAAGATCATCGTATATGTTGGCGATTAAAGTAAATGTCATGTGACATTTTAAACCAGTAGTATCATTGAGGCTACTACTACTGCTGCAACCCGTACCACTTGTAACAGACACATGGATAGACAGAAAGACTGATACATACATGGTATATGGTACAGGTACATTCACACGTACATACACACATATATACTGTCTGAACCCATTAAGATGGATTGTCTCAAAGGTTGCAGGCAGAACTGTGTAGTTCAGAAAAGAAAAAAAAGCACAGCACTCACCACTTTGTCTTGCTGCAGCCCAGTCAGCCATCCATGTATAATGAAAAGAAAGACAGAGAGAATTTGAGCAAAGATGATATCTGAAAGCGTGGAAATGATCCTACAGCCCTACCAGCAACAAACACTGAAATACACATATATTATATGTACATATGTATATTCAATCCAATAACATTACAGTTACTGAACAGAAAAGAATACGCTGCCACTCTTCAGATGTCAGATTTAATTTGAAATGTTCCAACAAGTCCATATACTTACGAAACAAAATAGAATATATGTCAGTTTATGACTAGTTTAGTAAAGAAAAGAACTTGCTTAAGGTATATGCTTAAAGCAAAGCAACATTAACTGTTGGTGGAAGACAGAATGCAAATCATGCTGCAGTGGAAACAGGTCCAGATGTTGATCGCATGACATAAGGCAGAATACTGACTTAGCAAAGTTATCGCTCATACCTGCCGCATGCACAATACCATGCCATGCTCCATTCAGTCTGTTTTCAGGCAAGCGCACTACCCTTGCTGTCGCAGTTTGATGACATGAGGTGGTGCCAGAATGTAACACTTAGAACTATTTCTTTCTACATCCACCCAGTGCTGGGTGTCTTTTTGGCTGGTTGTTATTAACCTACAAAAAGCATCAACATGAAATTCCCCCTAAAACCACAAAAAAACACACAGTTTTTTTTTACATTTCTGTTTTTGTACAAATGAAACAACTAACAACACCTCTTGCCTCCAGCTACATACATACTAGATGGACACAAGACTAGTATCAATCTTCTCGTCTAATATTTGGAAATAAAGTAAGTGAGCATTTTTCATGAAAGGTTAAACTATTCCTTTAACTGCCGAGATATACAACCAGTGTTGTCATTTTCACAGCAAAAACTATGTCAGATGTCCAGACCTTGAATCATTTTTCTCTTCACTAGTTATCACAATCTCCCTAATATAATGGAAGACATACTGTTACATGTGAAGGTTTCGTTCAAAATATCACTTCTGTGTGTGTGTGTGTGTGTGTGTGTGTGTGTATGAGTGTGTGTGTGTTTGTGTGTACATGTGCAAAATCCACGTATCAAAGACCTTCTCCCACTGAATGCAGCTGCCGCCCACCCTAGCACACAACACAGGACCCCACAGCTGAACTCTCCCCATGTCAGCCACTAACTAATTAGGATGTACTTTTGAGTGTGTGTGTGTGTGTGTGTGTGTGTGTGTGTGTGTGTGTGTTTGTGCATTTGTGAGGTCATTAAATGCCACACCAGTGATGTAGGGGAGGGGAAGGGGTGGGAGAAGGGACGTCACTTCTTTCAGAGGGAGACTTGCCTCCCGACACCAACACACACAGACACCTACACCCTGCTGCGTGTGTATAGGGCACCTCCGGACCCCTGGGAGACCGAGACAGAGTGGGAGACCACCCCCTCTGTCGACAGCTCAGTCTAATGCCCAATTAACCTTTACCAGTTCCTGCCTGGGTCACACACACACATACACAAATGCAGGCATAGATCACATTCACACACATGGGTGGACCCATAAACACACACAGTAACACACACAAACCCAAAATACAGCTCATATCAACACACACCCAGAGCATACTATATAAACATATAATCACACACACGTGTGCCATGGCTCATCACATACACCTGAGTTCCAACACCTGAGGCCTGATAAGACACACCATACCTATGCTTCTATGAACGACTGCGTGAAGGTGTTTGTATGTGTTGTGCCTTTGAGTGACGATGTGGGAAACTCTTGAAACATGTTTTCATAATGGGTATAAGACTGCTGGAAACAGAACTTAACCTGTCCATTACAACCAATAAATGTGTGTATTATTAAATAAAATAAAAAATAATTTATGCTGATTTAAAAATAAAAAACTTTATGATATATGTTCATTTAATAAAACCAATATCATTATACAGAAACAGAAAATATAAGGTTTATGACATTGTGTCATGTGGTCATTTATCTGTGTATTATCATATATTTATTTCAGTTATTCTATACTTGCTTTATTTATTAATTTCTGTGTTTCACTTTCTGTATATTGATGAGGTGCGCAGTACTAACCTCAATGTAAAGCATGATTGGTCAAAGGAGTGTGATCGATTCAGCTCTGGTACTTTTCCCTGGCTGGTAGTATGACCCACTAACTGCTTGTGCTTTACAAGGAGGTTAATATCACCTACCTAATATATAGTAAGTAATAAAAACTTCAATGAATAAATTAAGAAATAAATAATAAATAAATAAATAATTACTTCATGTATTCATGTATTCATACTTGTATAAAAGTCATTTTTGTCCAGAATTTGTTCAGAATTCCAGAGACTTGGAAAATGTACAAGTATCATTAAGGATTAAAGAAGCTCTTACTAAGACACTCAATGTGGGTTTTTCCTCTAATTTGTCTCCCTCATGTATATACAATTATTCATGTTGAAATCCTTGATATTTTTTTTCTGTAAGGTAGCATACAATATAATTGTGCTTCAAGACCTAAATGAGAAAAGTGAACTTGTCTTCACTCTGAATTCAGCTGCTAGTTTATTGTTCCACTAATACACTAAGTGTATATGCCAACCCTACACTAAATCTGACCTTCATAAAGGTTATAATGTTCAGTACTTTTTACAGAGGTTTCAATTCAACTTTATTGGAGTTTTGGAGGCTGTAGTTTTCTGTTGAGTTATTTTGTCCATCCCATTTGTATCACTGAGGAATCTTAAATATCTAAATTAAACTAACTAAACTAAATATCAGAAATTTAGTGTGTTAGAAATGTATTACATTGTTATTAAATTATTATACACTGCATTTGAGAAATATGAAATTTGCAGCTTTATTATGAAAAATATAACCATCAATCATCATGATGATTTTCATAGCATATTTAAAAATCAGAGAAAACGGCCATAAGATAATGTTGCCTTACCGTGTTGGATCGCAGAGACACTCGCCCCCCACAGCGGGCGCAGAACTTGGTCTGGCAGTACGAGCACAGGTTCCCACAGCCATCTGCAAACTTGGTCTTGTGGCAGATGCCGCAGGTTGGCGCGTCATCCCGGTGAACGGCCGAACCCGCAGCCGCTGAGGCCTGCCGGATTACCGTCTCCCTGTAGCTGGACAACTGCTGCTGGATGCCTCTGGAAAAGATCAAAAAGGATAGAACGGTGAAGACTTTGTCTGTGAAAGATGATCAGTTATGAATTTGAGTGTAAGGATGAAAATATGCAGTGTAGACATGCACAAATGTTAAACAAACTGCTTGCTGAATGGTGGAACAGAACTGAATCCCACTCCTCCAACTTTCAGAACCAGACAGTGACAAACAATTTTTGTAACTGACAAACACAGGTGTGTTGAGGTGAGAGATTTTCATCAATTATTTTCATCATTTTGAAGTCTTGCCCTTTACTCCGACAGCATCCAATGTGGCCATTCAGTACAGCTATAAACACTTTTGCCTACAGTCTACAGTCATGCCAGCAGCTTTGTCAGGCTGAACTTATAGGCATGCAGTGCTTAGAGTTAATGCTAACATAAGAATACTGACATGCTCTCAATGATAAATAACAATGTGTATGATTGTGTAGCATGTCAACAGTAGCACTAAATGCAAAGTAAAGCTGGGGCTCGTGGGACTGTCATTTGGTCATAAACCAATGTATTGGACAAACTGAAATTTTGATACATTGTGTGGGAACTATGAAAGTCTGTACCACAGTTTGTTCAGATACATCATGTAGATACTGAGCCTGGAACAAAGTGGTGGAGCAAATGACGAAACACTGACCTACTGGTGGCACTAGATGAAGTCAGGTGATCAAGAAAGTCATTACAGTTCATCCTCTAGGGATCTTCTTTAACAAATTCCATGGCAATCAGGCAGTAGTTATCAAGACATCTCACTCTACAGTATGTGGTACTGTAGGAAAAGTCAAGGGATCACCAAAGGTTTCATCCTATGCCAACCATGAATGTTTGGACACAATGTCATGGTATTCCATCCAGTTATTGTTGAGATATTTCAGTCTGGACCAAAGTGGTGGGCCAGCTGACCAGCTTAATTCCTAATTCCTCACAAAGAAAATGCCACAAAAAACAGTAAAAAAGGTAAGTCGACTGTGCGAATACACAATCTAAATCCTCATCGAAACATATCATACATTGCTAGCTTAGAGGTTGTTCATAGCGGATTCTGAAAACAGTAACAGGCCGGAAAAGAAACGGAGGAGAATGCTGCCTGAAATAGACATCCAATGGCAGGCTTATCCCCACAGTCTACATCCAGTGAGTCTGACTACACACTGGAAAAAAATTATAAGATTTTCTATAGGAAAATAATAAATAAATAAAGGGGAGGAGAATTGAAGTGAAACCAGAAAGTAAAGGAGACCATCGTTGCATTAAGTCCAGTCAATATCACTGTTCTCTGCACTGTTTGTGTGTTTTGGGTGCAATCAACTTTTTTGTGTCTGCTGTTGTTTCAGCCTGCTCTGCCGACACAAGAAACTCTTCAGATCGATATGAGTAATAAAGGGGAAGAGTATTGGTTTTATCTAAGGCGTTATAGTATGTTGATTAATTGGATTTCACAATGTTGAGATTGAGCAGAGAGCAAAAAGTGGGAAAACAGAACAAAGTGGGGATGAACTGATGGGCTGAGAATCACATTTTTATTTTATCATCTCTCCCTATCCTGTCATCCTCAGGAGATGGGGAGACATGTTTATATATTAATGTTTATATATTTTTTTAAAATAACAATAACTATATAATACAGAAGAAAGACTAGATGGGAAGAAAAAAGAAGTGACCCTCACTTACATCACAAGAGCCAAGAAGAAATAAAGCAATGACTTAACAGCATCCATTATTTCAGTAAGAAACATCGGGGCATCAAAGTAGCACAAAAAATCCAACCCAGTCAAATTATACACAATCAGAAAGATAACTACCTGACTTAGTGGACTGAAATGACCATAACACAGCACAAACTTAATATGGCTCTATTTAACCATGAAACGCACCTAAACACTAGCCCCATATCTCCCCAGTATAGCTGATAAAAAGATGAAGAAAACACTGATGATGCACAGACTCAGTCTAGCCACTGAAACAGACAAACCTGGCAACCAAGAGAAGACAGGATGTCCAGAAATCCTCCACAAATAAGATTAAACATCCTTACATCTTGGGAGAAAGATCTCTTGGATCCAAAATATGTATCTGCTCGCCACACCTCTGTCATTCTACTTTGTTAAATTACATTGTGTTACTGTATATCTGTTCTGAGGGATTTCTGTTGAAAGTTCTTGCTATCATATAATTATATATTTTGTTTTCTTTAACAATACAATAATTCAATATGCTATATGTGTCTTTGGAAGAGAGGTGGAAGGTAGGAAAGAGGAGGAGGAGAAGAGAGGGGAGAAAAAGAGAGAGAGGAAAAGAATAAAGGGGAGGTTATATAAAAAGAGGGAATGGAGAAAATAAATTCAAGGAGGTTGTGGTCAGTATTAATTATTACATGCTGCTACGTGCTCATGAGTCAGACCACACCCATCTTCACTTTGTCACTTTGATCTCAACTACACACCTGTAAAGTTTCGTGAACTGCATCTGACCACAGACAACTGAACACTGTAAAAGTATTCAAAACCACCTACAGTAGGTGTGTCCGCCACATTTTACCATGATGACACACACTCAGGCTCACAAGATGAAAACAATGACAGCCCCGCGGTCACGGCTGGTAAAACCAAAGATGGTAAAATTAAAACATTATTCATATAACTATCAACTTAGACACAGTATATCACTCTTACCAGGATGCATTTGGCAATATATCTGTCATAATGCATGAGTATGACACAATAGATTAACAACATAACAGACACACAAACAAATGAAATACTGCTGATTTTAAATACTAAACAGAGGAAAACACATTGAATCTCTGCTCAGTCATTCAGTCTGCTCAAAAAATCAAAGAGCGTTTAACCTGACATGATATTTACAGCACTGAATATAATTTGCTTGCTGCCACTTCAGAACAGTACTTACAGACTGGGAGTTAGCGACGAAGCCTCCTCCCCCATCAGCTCAGCTCTTAAAACTACAAACCCCAGCAGTGGAGGCCAGAGAAAAGGAAGTCCAAGATCCAGTCATTTGATAGAGATTTCAGCATTGCTCCTTTGCTCCTTTGGGTGTAACAGGACAAACTGTTCCTCTAAATACACCTTGAAGAAAACCCTTCAGAGGTTCGGAGGACCCAGTGGGTGAAACACAACCTGCAGCCGGAAATGTTAACACCTGCCCATGCACACACACATAAACACACACATACACACACACCTAACCCCGTCTCTTCTGTTGTAATCTCTACACAAAAAATTGCATTAACACATTTGCAAAATAACACACACACATACAAACCCACCGTTGGTGACGTTAACTACACACACACGCACACTTCCTGGGAGCAATAGCCAAAGGTCACAGAGAGGTCACCTGCTGCTGCCACACCACAGGATTTACTTCCTGATCCATGACTCTCACTGTGTTTGTCCCAACCCCTGACTCTGTTCACAGCCTAATAGAGTTAGACCAGTATAAGGAACGGGAATGATACATGGAACCTGTGTGATTGATTATATTTTTATTACAGAGTTGATCAATACTACATTGGTTGATCGGAAGCCTTTACTCAGAACTGAATCTGGTGATTTTGGTCAGATTGAATGTGAAAATGTTTGGTTTTTATTCTGATTATTTGCGTCTTATTTGTTATTTCCGAGGCATTATTGCTGATGATAGCTGGATTTAATCCAAAATAGCTTCTATTGGTATTAGGCTTAATAAATCCATGTCAGCTGGATGTAACAACTCAGTATTAAATGTATAGAGGGGCTCTGTGCATTCACTCTGTCCTTAATGTCATTTTATTATTGGGTTCATCGAGTATTTTGATTATTTCCAAAATTCTTTCCTTATCCCGTCCAGCTTCTTTCTGATTTTGGTTTTTCTGGTTTATTTATCCAATTTTATTCCTTTTGTCACTATTCAACCTTCTCCCCACTCTCTCTAGTATAGATCTGAAGCAAACAACAGTGCAATGCAACTTTATCTTGCAACACACTGCACTGAGCAATCAGATATGCATGTTGTCGTACTAAGCATAATAGCTGGTAGCATCTACCTTTTAGCTCTGTGCTACATTACCTCACAAGCATCTATAAGTCTATCTATAAGTTTCTAGAGGTGATATAAACCAGTGTGTCTGGTGATCAGCCTCATGAACACATGAAGTCCAGTCACCAGTAAAGGCCTGATAAAAGACACTGAGAGGTGGTGAAATTGATATGGGAAACAGTATTATCATCGAGCCTCCTATCCCTTAAGTTAGTGTTATAGCCTACTTTCCACATCCACAAGTACGCAAAGGCCACCTAGGGTGTGCATGATGCAAATTTTGTCATCAAAGGGTGCGTGTGACATTCTGGACAGCCACTAGAAACAAGTATAATAAGGCTGACCCAAATGCTTTGAAGCATTGAAGCTTTGCCTATTGCCATGGTAATGGACGTCCAAATCAGTGTTTGACTGCTTCAGGTTTGTTTGTTTGTTTTTTATTATATACATTACAACAAAAAATCCCCAAAAATCCCAAATAGCCCATGAAATAAGAAATAGTGATCCAACATTATTCATCATGCATCAACATTAATTATTATTAGTTATTCCAAACATTTAATCATGGTGATAATTTTGTGTGTGACATCATACAGTCACATTATCAGCACTGACACTGGGACAGTGACATGTGACCACAAGACAGGCTTGAAAATTACAGTTACACTAGTTGTGGGAAAAAGTCAAACATCTGGAATGACTTCCAAATTTGAGAAGAGGATCCCCCAAAGTGGCGTGCCAAATATGTTGAAGCTGAGCTGTCTAGCAATAACTAAAATGTCCTTTTTTCTATTATGGCAGATTTTGGTGTGATCTGCTAAAAAAGTATAACACTGATGTCCAATTGTTGTCAGTCCATCCGTCCGTCCATCTGTTCAACACTTGCTGATTTACAGGTAATTCTCACTGAAGCGTTGAAGCACAGAAAATGTTATTTGTGACAGCCTTAAATAAGAACTGTTCCTCATCCATGGTGTCCCCAGCATGTCCACGTCCACGCATGGACATTGAGGCATTGACGTTTTCACTCCACATAGTGCAACAGTTAGTGTGGCATCTCCTGCTCCTCCATCCTTAACTGTTGGTATTTAGTAACACACAACAATAACACAATAACTTTATGTGTCATTATTCCCTTAACACACGCTTAATTATTAGCTTGAAGCTAAGTTAGTATTGTGTTGAAGGAATTTCAAGTTTTCATTCAACACAGGATATTCAAAAACAGTTAGCATATCACACCATTTCCATTCAGTTACCAAGAGTGAGAATGAGTTCATTCCCATGTTTGGATCCTTCATGATACATCCACAGTCTGTACAACAGTCTGTATAAAAAGCTTTTGAAATTAGAGGTAGATTCCAACCTGCTCTCATAGCAGTTTGTGAAATAGTCAAAAAATGTAATCTATTGAGTTGGGTCTAAGTTGAGTTTTCTATATTAAACCAGACCACAATCTTTCAGTAACCTTAACCGCGTGCTGTGTGTACCTTAACATAACCATAAGTAAGTGTAACTACAAGTTAAAATTTTACTGTCACAAAAATGACAAGTGTTTACCATTATTTTGTGTGTGTGTTTTGCAATGAATCTGGCAAAGTGGGACATACTGGAGAAGCAAACAATGAGAACAGGAGCAGAAAATATATCAAAGAGATCAGAGAGAAATGTACAGTGTGACAGAGAAAGAGATAGCGAGCTCATTAAGGAAATGCCACAAAATATCCATATTCAAATATGGTAAGAACGAAGGTTAAACCAAACTGAGAATAAAAGCTTCACTGTCCTATGCAAACACACACTTCCTCCACTTTTCCACCAAGCCATTCAAAGCCTTTACTCTTGAACAACTTAAAAATAAACCCTTAGTGTAGATGTGTTCTATGCGGGTGCATATATACATATATTCAAACAAATGGTCCACGACTCACAGCAAGAAACAGCATTAATATAAAGAGTCTCATAATTAAGCTGAGTAGAACTAACAAGCTCTGCACTCTGACTCCACACACAGAGAAACCGAAGCTTTCATGAGAATGGAAATTAAAATGGATTACGTACACAAAGTACACACTGTAAAAAGTGCCCCTCATTTTTACATCACTGAGATGTAATATTAATACTTTTCTTACAGTAATGGGAGTAAATGAATGAGTTTAGATCATTTCACTTGTTTCCAGAGTAAATCAACCTGTTTTAAGATTTCACTGAATAAAGTTGTCATTGTTTTTATGAGTGTATGATGATCTGTCCTTTGCTGACATTCTACAGGAAAAAAATAGTTTCCTAAACTCACAATGAGATTCAATTATGAGATTTTTTTCCAGTAAAGAGGTAAACATTAGAGAAACTTAAGCATTGTCATTATGAATATGCAAACTCAAACACATCAGGGAACTGCAAAATATCCATCTTAACAAATTATAACTCTACCATGCAGTGTAACTTCCCTTAATGAAAGTGAACATCAGTCAGTGGAGTGAAATAACTTTTTTAAATAGAAACTGACAAACTAGTGCACTTACTTTTTGTTAATGCTAGTGAAGTGTTTGTGTTTCTAGATGCTGACAAAGGAAAATTCCTGGAACAAGTGAATTTATTATTTTATTATTACTGCGAGATTTTGTCATTTCATTAAAAGTTGAATGTTTTTTTGTCATTGCTACATAGCTAACATTAGCAGCTGTTTACTTACTGAGAGCTTCAGCCATCACTGCATTTATATAAGACAAGAGGTTAGAATACACCCTTTGGATAACACTACTCCTTCATCCGCTCATGTTGGCCTGAGGGCAGACTGGACACTACAGTGACTCACTGTGGCAAAGTGGTCAAGGCAGGGCTAGCTGGTTAGCATGGTAACTTAAGTGAAATAAATAATAGAAATAGAAGGAAAACAAGAATCAACAAGAATTATGGTGCTGCTCTTGGCCAGTAAAGGAATAAAGTTCACAACATTTCTTCTAAACTGGTAAATAAACAGTTGTTAATGCTAACATTGACTATGTAGTGATAGCAGAAACCTACATATAGCACCTTTAAGGACAAGTCTGGAATTATTCTATATTTTTTCTAACTACAAATTCCAAGGAAAGACTAACAGCAGTGTCCATTGGTTCTTACTGAAGGTGTAAATCTTAACAACAACTCACAAATATGTAGTTAAATTAAAAAATCATGTTTATATAACAATGGAGCTCTATGGCACAGAGGACTATGATACATCATTCTTTGGCTATACAGGCAATACAAAAACAGTCTGGAGAGCAAGTAAGGTGGATGAATAAAAGGTGGGGAAGGATGGAGGAAGAGAGGAGGGAGGAGAGGCAGGGAGGAGCTTCAGGACTAACTTTATAGCGGTGTGACAGATGCTACGATGCACCGTAACTCTAAGCTGGAAAGTACACGGACATTTACCTGGCAAGGACAAACAGTGAGGACACACACATTCACACACACACACACACACACACACTTAAATATTTATCTTGCAGGGATATCCCTTGTTGGCATTTTACCCCTGAAGATCTTAACTTTGAATTTTGAATGTGCTGTACGGTCAAACATAGTCTACATTTTGCTTTATACAAATAAAATCCTACATGAAAATGCTTGTTCTTCTAGCACATAAATTCTTATTTATGTTTCATTTATGATCACAGTTTGATGGAGGTTTGGAAATGCTGTCACTGACCTTTTCCCCTGCTCACTAGATGGGCTCAGTGGAACACTACGTGTGTGTATGGTGTTGTAGGAACTGAAGTTAGCCTTTTAATCAACCTTTGTGCCTCCTCTCACCCCTCATCCATGCACCAAGCTGGTTATAGGTAACACTGTCTCATCAGTCTGTGACAAATAGCAGAGTTTATACTTTCAAACTGTGTGTAGTGCATACACCAATCCTTTCCTTGTTGATGGGTTAAAACGGTTAGGTTTAGGGGGAAAAGCACTTGGTTAGGGTAAGGGAAAGATAACAGCACTAAAACCCCTGACATGATAATCTGAAATGTCAGGTTACTGGTCTCAAACAGTGCTCTCCTGCTGTGACTTCAGTTTTTGATAACAAAGTCTCTACCCATCCAGGCATCGCCTGCCTGCTTCTGATAAGGCAAAAATCACCTCAAAAAATAAAAAGTTACATGCCATCTGAAAGGTGTCATGTAGACATGGGAAGGATTGTTGTATCACTATCATTTTGAATAATATAAGTTGTGTCATTTGTATACAGATTGACGGGCATTTTTAATGCATGCTATTGGAGTTTTTCTGTGATGCAAAAGCCTGCTACTGTATATCTTCCTCCTCTGTGCCCCAGAGCTCCATTGTTGTCCAAAACTATTAAAAACACATCAATGAACCACATCAATGGACTGTGTGACATGTTCCTTCATTGCCATGAACACAGGCATTGTAGTTAACTGTGTCTTAATTCCACATACACCATCCTGCTGCCAGAAATACTCACAAGCTAGGGCCAGACTAGCCCACTGTTGGGCCCCAGAGCAAAAGTGAGCTTCCTCCCTCTCTATGTGTATTGACCATGAACCCTGCTGCATTTAAGAAAACCATCAGATCAGCTGAAATACTATCTGCCCCTGGGGTGCTGCATGTCAGTTAGTTTGTGGGATTTTGTTTAAATACAAATTCATTTTAAGAATACCTGAAAACATAAAGGAATTACTTCAGACTTATTTTTAAAGATTAATGTCCTTAGTACAAACTAATGGGCCTGAGGCTCAATGAGACAGACATAGGATGGAAGGCTTTCCATAAAGATATGGAGTAGTCCAGGTCCAGAGGAATCCCCATTTTAACAAGTCTGCCTACCTGATTATAAACAGTTATTGTGACGGAGCTTCTTGTGCATTTTAGCCCACAGAGTCTGTAAAAAGTCTGTAAAACCACACCTATTCCTGACTGATCAGACCTTATGTTATTAACAATTATTACACTTTTTTATTTTTATTGATACCCTCACTATAGGTCAATCAAGACATGCCACAATGATGTTTAATGTATTATTTTACTCAAAAAATAAATGCTCTCTTATTGAACGAAAATAAGGAACATTATTTTAATGTTTTTAATCCTTTGTCTTATCTAACCTGTATTGGTACTATGACAGCATTGTCTGGTTTAGAGTGCGTTTGTAATGTAAGATGGCTCCACTGTAAAAAGTGTGATGTAAATAAAGATAAGTCATTCATCTTTTCCTTCATTAAGCCCATAAACACCTGTGTGGCCTATATGGAAATGCGCTGCTTTCAGTGAACTCTAATTCTTAGTACTGCGCAAAAACAAACAAGTTCCTGCCACCAGAGTATTGTTATTACTGTCTAATGAGGGTGTCTGTGCAGTCCATACAATTAATGTATTCTGTCATCAGTTAGTTTGCTAATATTCGTAATATAATACATATAGGGCATGTGGGGGCAGAAGTGATACAGACAGACATCATCGTTGAGGCTAGTGGTCGTAAAATGTACACACATAAGTTAATCACAACTTGTTAATCAAAACTACTACATAAGAATCAAAAATTAATATAATAAAGTGGCCAAATGGACTTAAGTGAGTAGTTGGCCCTGATTGTATTTGTCAACAAAATACAGAATGATGCTATAGTTTCCTTTAAACAAATCATATGAACAGCTTCCCAGCATCTAAATAAGTAAAAATGCTCCAGTCTAGTCCACATTTTCATTTAAAAAGGTACACACTCTGAATTCACTGCTTCTCAGCAAAAATTCAGTTTTAATAAAGATTGTCAAGACTGAACATAAATTATCATTGTGTGTCCACTCATTTTCACCTCTTGCTAATTACCTCCCAGTTATTTTTTGCAGGCAAAGCTTCCTTTCAATTTCCAAAATTACTTCCCAAAACGGTTTTGGACCTCTTTCTCCATAAGCCTTGATCCTCAATCAAAGCTTTAAGTTTCATTTAAACAACTCCAATGAGTTAAAGACCTCCTGCTTGACATACTGTAGATGTGTCCAAAAATAAGGCAGATAAAATAGCTGAGTCCTTCAGTCCTTAAGCATCATTACTGCTGCTGCTAAGCCAAACGTTGGCACTGCCCTCTCTACTCCTGGGCTTTCATAAAGCAGAGTGGCATCAGGTTGGAATTGGGAGCCAGCTTCAACTCTTCCTGTAGTGACTCAGGCCTCTATGGCCGAGTATGAGTCACTCCTCCAGTTCCTGGATCGATATTCAAAAAGCAGGCAGACATGAATCAAATAACAATGAGTCAGTGTCAGAGAAAATCACCTCGCAGCCATTTAGAAATTAAGCACTCCAACTCTCTCCGTCCTATTCTCATTTGCTCTCCAACACTTATTTTTAAAGTAACTTCAGTCCCTTGTCAGTTAGTGAAAACATTCAGAAGTCTTCATTCTGTCCAACTCTTTCTTAAACTTGTCTGCCTCTCAACATCCTCTTTTCCTCCCCTCCCTCTCCCTCCTGTCTTTATCCTAGTCCCCACACATATGCATGCACACACAGACACACACACATACACTCTTACTGTAGAGGAGTCATCTACAAGATTGATTGGAACTCATTTGATATCCTATAATAGACAAGTATTAAAAAGTTTCCTCCTCCTCATGCTATTTGTGAAATTGAATGGAAGGTAAAATGCATGCCAGAATTAGAAATGGGCTTCCGGTTTGCAGCAGCTGCGTGTGTGTGTGTGTGTGTGCGTGCGTCTGTGTGTGTTTGCATGCAAAATAGATCCTCCTACGCTCACCTTAACACCTTATTACTTGCAGAAAATAGTTTATGTATAGGCTGATAGAAATCTGGAGATTATGCAACTGGAAACTATACATTGTGTTAGATCCTCATTCTGTGAAACAATGCATCACAAAATTCAGCTGAAGCTTCTATGAGACTTCAGCAGCTCAAGTTGACCAAATTCTGTTCAGTAAAAAGCACTATGAAAGTACAACAAAGGCCATAAAACGAAAGATGGAGCCTCAAGATTAGAAATAACACGGGGGTTCTTTCAAACCCCCATCATTTCTGTTTATAATGTGATTTCAGTTTTAAGAATATATATTTTATGAACTAAAAGTAGTGATACAATGCAAAGTAAAACAAATCTAAAAAAATGAGCAGTATAACTCAGTACAAATGTTTCTTCTGCTTGAATTAGAAAGCCATATTTCACGTAAAACATGACCTGCTGATTGTTACCGATAATAATGAGCCTTCCTCTGTGCTTCCCTCTCCGTTGGTGCATATATGTGCTGTGGCTTGGCTGCTCACCATATGGCAGCAGGGACATGGAGAATCTCTCACTCTCTGGTTTGCTCTATCTGTGCCAAACTCTGTTGTTCCTCCTCCATCCCTTCCCCTCCTTCACTTCCGTCAGAGAACTCACCATGCTGAGCTGCTCGGATGTACTCTCACTTCCCTCTCACTCCCTCCATCCCTCCTTCCATCCTTTTCTTACAACACACTCTCTCTTACTCCCTTCCAGTTTTGAGACTATGTACGACTGATTGGAGAAGAGAGGAAAAGTAATATTAATAAAGTCAGACTGCTCTAATGTGTATTAGCATTGGGATTGAAAGTTTTGCTCATAAAACAAAAAAAGAACAGATTAGGGTTCAGGAAAAACCAACAGAGGAAAAAGAAACGATTCACGCCAAAACTGACAGTTGTGATTTAATACACAACAGCACGAGTGTATGTGATGCTTCTTAGCTCATCAAACCAACTCTCTCTTGTACTTCTCTCTTTCCTCCTTATTTTCACCTCTACTCACTTCCCCCTCCCTCATTCTCTCAGTATACTTCACTGACGGCCTTTCCACCCACTCACTCACTTGTGAGTGCTTATCTTTCTATCAGGAAAAGTGTCTCTCTAAATACAATTTATTGTGATTCTCAGAACTAATAACACCACTGCCGCTAGAAGTAACATACACCACCATAAACCAAGGAGCAATCAAGAGAAGGGTTATGCTATCCTGAAAGCCTAAAGAGGTACTGTATTCTCACCCTAAACAATTTTTGCTCAGTGTAAGGTGTGGGCAAAACCACAAGGCACAAACTCTTAAAAAAAACTTGATTGGTGCATATATTAAAGGTGCTGTATGTAAGTTTTTGGAATAGCTCTTTATCTACCAGTCTAGCATCAAACTTGATTCCTTTACTCACCAAGGGCTGTCTCCAGCAGTGGAAAGTAACACCAATGCTGACTCTTGTTTCTGTTTCTATCGCTTTTTCTCTTATACTTAAGGGTCTATACTCGTGGTCCCACTTTGCCACAGTGAGTCACTGTAGCATGCCCTCAGTCCAACATGAGAGGATGAAGAAGTAGCGCCACCCAGAGCGCGCATTCTGAACTCTTGCCTTGTTAACGTAATGATGGCGGAAGCTCTTGGCAAGCAATCATTATCATCACCACCACCCAGACCCAGCCAGAAATCACATTCAGCAGCAAATAAAATAAGTGACAGAAATAGACACTAAACGAGAGCCAACATTGGCGATGCTTTCTACCACTGGAGACAGCTCTGAATGAAGTTTGATGTTGAACTCACAACATTTCTGGTAGACTGGTAAGTAAGCAGCTGTTAATGCTAACATTGGCTGGCTAGCATTAGTGAAAAAACTTGTCTTTTATTGAACCAGGAATTTTTTTTCAGTGTGAAAAGTATTAAAGTGTATTTGGGTGTTTTGGAGCTCCATGTGAAGTTTGGTGCAAATACACCTTTTCCTCCGTGAGTTACAGTTCAGTGACTTCTTGATTATGACATGGGAGGTAACAAACCTACAATATACTAAACATCAGCAACTAACAGCAAAACATACTAGTCAACAATTATCATATACCAAAAGTTTTTTAATCTTTTGTTTTCTGATGCTATGCTAGGTTTACAGCATAAAGCTGCTTCACTTGAGCTACAGTCAAATGCTACTATAAGGCTGGTGCATCTTACCTTTATCTTTTACAAGCTTTCAAACTACAGAGTCAAACTGTGTCATGATTATCCACTCAGCCTTCTCTATTTTGAGTTACCAAAGAGAACAACATAGGCAACAGGTTATGCAAGGCAGCGAATTTTATCAATGTCCTGAAGCTCATCTGCACAGATCAAATATCATATTTCAAACTGTAGGCAGAATCTTTAATAAAAAGTGACCTGTGTCAGATTAAACGCAAAGTGCATTTTAGAGGCTGTGCAATTGTATGTAAAGTGAATGCAAGGATTGAACTGGTAATGTGGTAGGAAAAATATATCCAGAGTAGGGTTGTGCCAATAGACAATGATCTCAGTGATGACTATGTTTAGCTCATTTCCTCATTTGTGCATTTAATTCTTATTAATAATAATCATGGTAAATTAACATTATATCTCATTTGTGACACCATAGCTTCACATCAGCAACCACCGTATATTACCATATTACACTTGTCACACCAGACATATCATGTATTGGCAATTTCGCTGGGTGATGACAGGACAATCTAACAGACTATGGATAGGTTTTATGATTCCACTCAATAAACATACAGACACAAAAGGAACTGAAACTCACAGTCAGTGCGCATTTTGCTAGGTATCTTGCCAACATGTTCAGTTGGTACATTAGCAGCTTGAGGACAATAACTATGGTCAGCAACAACATCAACATCAACAGTCACATGTTTGCAATGCACTTTGCAGGTGTACTGTGATTAGAACCAACGCCAGTCATCTCTAACTTCATAATGGCAACATTCAATCACTTGTTCACAGTTTTGTAGTATTCATACAGTAGCTTGTATCAGACCTTCTCAGGGCAGACCATTGCTTTTCTTCTACAGTTTTCCGTACAATATGCTGCTGTGTGTATGATGCTTTATAAATCCTTACTTCAAATGAGGTATAATATAAATGCAAAAGTCTGAAATACAATTCATACAATTTAAAACTTCTCAGGACTCTTCCAGGACGTGTGGACACCTGCATGTCACCTGGGATGTGGGAGAAGCTGGGGTGGAGTGGGGGGGTGGCTAAAACATGTACTGTGTTGCCACAGGAAGTCAATAAGCTGACAACAGCAGACCCCCCACCGATCGTTTCATTGATTATTGGCTCCAGAATGAAAAGGCTCCAACATGGCCTTTTGATAAGTGGATCCACAACAGTCTGGGGCCCATAGGAGGGCATTCACAAGCTCTGCGGTGTTGGTCAAGCTCTGTACCTCATCTCTACTCTCAGCTGAGCAGATGTTGAAAAGCACAGTAGCTGTGAGATGATAGCATTTAGCACAAAATAGAAAGAAACTAGAGTGAGAAGTAGAGTGCTGTGAAAAGACACTTAGCTCTGTCCCACACATCTTATCACTTAAGTGCACGCGCTAACATACAAACACACACACTTGTAATTAAACAAATACCTAAGGAGGTCTATTTTTAGATTCCATCTGAGACAAAATAAAGCAGTGTGTACAGGACTGAATGAGAAAGAGGGGGCCAGAAACAAAATAGAGACCACGACTAAAAAAAAATAAACGACTGAACAAAAGATAAAGATAAAGGAAAAAAGAGAGAGAGAGGTTGGATGAAGGGAGCGATGAGAGAGCGAGAGAGAGAGAGGAGGGACAGATGGAGAGAGCACCAGAGCCAACAGCAGAGCTAAGTGGGTAGTGTGCTCCCCAGACAGCGCTCCATATGGCCTGGCAACGCCATACACAGCCAGACTGCACAAACACACATATACACAGCATGTATACACACAGACACACAGCATGTATAGGCACACAGATACACAAACACTCCTCCACACAAACAATCAAATTCACACACGTAGTGCATATTCACACACCGCCATGTACCCACACATATACAAAGCACAATCTGAGGGTGGATATAAGGGGATGCCACCCCCCGTTCTTTAAAAAAGTGACAAAACCATCTCATTTGTTGTATTATTATTTTTTTACCTCCTGTGTATTTAGGATGGCAATTTACATCATTTAATTCCATTTACTGTAAAAACTATGGAAATGTTGTTTTACATTTGTAATTTGTGGTGGCAGGTGGTCGATGTGGTAGAGACTCATTGGTCTGAACACAAATTTTCTTATATGTGAGGATTTGAAGAGGAGCACTTAATTTGTCCTTTGTACAAATTGTTGTCACTGATTTATCATAATGTGCACACATTCTCTGTATGTATGATATGGGATGAAGACATGTCAAGTTGTTGAGGGACTGCTACTCACTGACATGTTTGTCCAACACTGCAGATATCCAGATGGTACTTTTTATGGTAGAAACAAGGTCACATTTGTTTGGTATCTGTCTATAGATGACCTCCAAAAAAATGTGTTTGCACCTGGTCAATAAATTTTATCCATCGTTGGCTTTTATATATATATATATATATATATATATATATATATATATATACAGTAACATACAGCAACTGGCCAAAGCAGAGTTTGGGGGACTGGGGGATCCTGCATGTTGGAACTGCCGGGTGCGTCACATCCATTACACCATGTGTCCTTGATTAGTCTCAGATGAGATGTGGATCTTCCGTCCATAACTTGGGCTATTCTTACCTTTGGTTATGATAACGTTGTACACACCAAAGCACTGCTGAGATCTAGAAAAACCACAATACTGCTGCAGTGAAGTCCAATGGGGCAAGACACAAAAGTGTAGGGATCGGACAAGCCAAAGTTTCAGATTAGGTACAACAACTTTATTGAGCAGACCTGAAATATTGGTAATAATCTCTCACTGCAGAGGTCTGTACAAATGTATTGTTCTTTGTGTCTAAAACCCACTGTCTAATAGCAGAATTAGGGGGATTGGACAATTTTTGCAACTTTTTGAAACAGACAATCCAACAATCAAACCAACTTTCCAAACCAACTGTCTTCTCTCTCAAGCTTTCACTTTTCACTCTTAATAAAACTGGTTCCACCACCTTTCATGTCTACAACCAAGTGCTAGACCGTAAATACTTTTGAGGAGAGACTGCCTGGAAAGTGCATATGTTTCTTAGCTCAGATCAGAGAAGGCCAGTCTCACTAAAATAAGTTCTAATAAAGTGGAACTGCACTTTGAGAGTTTGGGTGTTTAAACAGACATAGTATAACACTGAGTCAAGGAACATACATGGGTAGAACTGACAAGGTGATGGACCTTAGAGTCTATGTCAATGCCATAATATCAAGTCAATTATTTTCTTTTGACTACTGTGGGAAAATCCAATCATAAACAATTGGAAATATATGAGGCCTGGTCTGTACCTTATTGAGTAAAGATGGAACTCTCTCAGACATAAAGAAATGTAACCAAGAGTGTGTCGAGTCCCTTCCCGGTCTCAGAGACTCATGGGAAGACCAGGATAACAGCCAATCCCTAAAGGAAGTGAGGAAATGACTCCTCGCCAATCTCAGGGCCCACGGAGGTTACTATGGGGCTGCTGGGCCATCGCCATGGTACCCTGCTATCAGGGGACACCTGGCCAATCACATTCAGTGATGAGAAGTGTAAACATCTTACACTGCAGTACATCCATGTTGCCTTTACAGAAGCATGGAGTTCACTGTGCAGACATGGCTGGTTGGAGGGAGGCACCAGGGTGACGCACCATATCCAAATAATATAAGATAATAATCCATATAATTTTACCAGACCAAAACTGTAGACCACAGTGTTTGTTACATATAGTCTGTGAAGAATTTAAGAGGAGACAAACGCAATAAACTCCATGAAACACTGCTAATCAAAAATACTGCACTATTAATAACTTTCAGTGTGGGGCCTTCAAGAGAATATGCCAAATGTAAAGTGAATAAACATGGGGTATTAAATTGACTTAAATATAAAATAACATGAAAGAAAATGCTAATTTAAAATATTTTTAGTAATCGAAGGTCATTAATCACCATATGCAAGGCTTTCAAATGATAATATCACTATGTCACAATGTGTATTAGAGGTTAAACTACAGCTGAAGGATTACATGTTCCCCTACAGACTAAGAAACATCTCCAAGTCCTGGGCTTATTAAAAGTTTAAAATCCCCATGAGGTTAACTCAGAAGTACACAGTGGTCAAGTTTAAAACAAGCCATTTTCCTATACGGTGCTTTCAGATTGTCAGCAGCTCACCAGAAGTCTGTTTTGTCTCTGCTGAGCCAATCAACCTGACAAATGTTTGGCAGGAGCTGACCATCAGAAGCCAGGTTTCCCTGCCCACTTTATTTCCTACAAATGTTACAATGATTCTGTAAATAAACATTATGTCTTGATACACAATGAGCAGCTGGTGTCTGCCATCAAGAGAGTCCCTGAGATATAGATATAGATAGCTGAAATGAACACGAGTGACCAGTGTCCTCCATTATGAGATGATCTATGTATTGATACTATGAAATGTTGATTAGGTTGCACTTTCAGCTAACAGTGTAAACCTCACCTGGCCAGGAGATGACCTTTAACAACAAACAAGTTAAAATTTCACAAGCACTACACAAGATTCATCATTCCAGTTCTTTTAGTTCTTTGTGCCAAAAACACAACACTGATCAAAATGTGATCCTTCCATCACCGTACTCTGCTACATTTTGTCCACCTCAGCCTGATAATGTTGCAGCTTCTCTCCTTTAAGATAGCCAGTCTCTATAATGCAGCTCCCCACTGTGTAAGCCAGTAAAAATTAGCGTGTGTGATTAAGAAATATTATTTGGGCACAGGAGCAAATAACACTGAGTTCAGACACTGAGGCTGCAGATTCACTAAACTTCAAACTGTTAGCAAACCAGTGTAGAGAATAGTACGCTAGCATCAGACATCTAATTGACATCTAATTGACATAAATATAATGCTGTGTACGCCACTCGAATTCAGAGTTCCTACGTGTGAACTGGGGACAAATCCATCTACCCCAACCTCGTGGACAGGCAGTTATCTGATATCACACAATAATGGCAGCACCCATTTTAAGATACATTTCTGAGTATAAGAGTGCCGCAAAATCAAATTCTAAATGGCACTTGTTACCTCATTCATCATTTTCCATCCCTGTTTCATTTATGTATACAACTGTCAACTCAATAAATAAAAACACCAGCTATAGTTTTTGTTTATGTTTGGTGTTGTGAACCTGGAACACTTTGAGGTCAAACATCTGGAATTTCAACTGAGAAATGTCAACCTCCTACCTTGAATGGAACCCCATACTAAAGGACTTGGATTTAGATAGGTGCCAAAAAAACATGATCAGTGTATCTTTAATCCAGCTAGTTAGTATTACTGACAAAACCATTAACTCTGTGCTGAAAGGGTGTTTTTTAAGTTAGCTATGCTACTTCTACAAAGTTAACCCATGTATCATTATAGCATCATCGTATTTTTTATTTATCATATTATCACATAAAATATCTATCATATTTCCTCCTTGCCAGTTTATGTTTAAAAATGTATCAGTCAAAAGATAGCTGAAGTAGGCTTACAAACAAAGTCAAAGTATATAAGCTAATAAATTACAAAAAAGTAAATAGGATAACTATACTTTGTTATTTTAACTCCCTTACTTTATTTATAGTGCATGCTTATGTGTGGCAAACAGAGAGGGAGACTGAAAGATCTAATAGAGATGATAACACTGAAAGGCTATGTCAAGGCCATGTTCAGACAGACATTAGTACTGTGCGACCATTGTGTTCACAAAGCAAGGGTACCGACACAGAGGGCTCTGCCATATTGAACCTGGCTAGTGCTTGTACCGTACCTGAGACAACAGGCCCCCACAGAGCCCTTTGCATTTTTGCAACACAGGACTGTTTTTGGTCGAAACATTAACTTTATTTGCATGTAGATCCCAATATCACAAATTTGCCTCCAACGGTCCTCCTGGTTTGGTGCGGTTCTCTGTTCAAGTTCAGCAGCCTCTGCAGAAGGCATGCTGACTGTAATGGCTGGTGAATAATGTGGGGAATGCTGACCGGAAAGGCACAGATTGTATAATGTTATAAATGGGGGGCCATATTGTGGAATTCCTCAGAGAATCAGATGTGCTCCAGCTGACTTACTCTGTAATTACACCTCACTCTCTGATCCAACTTACATACACTCCAACACACACATACAGTGCACACAGAGAGAACATAAACAAGCTTTATCCTTTGATCATTGTGTGGCAGAAAAAAAAAATACATTAAAGGCTATAGAAGTCACTGTGAAACAGAGATGCATGGAAACTCACATTACGACGTGCAAATAAGCCAGCAGGATGGAGATGCTCATATAACATCAAAGAGTGAAAACGATTAGAGTATGTTTCAAGTAATGTTGGCAATTCAAGTCTGCATTAACAACCGCTGATCAAATAACCAGACTTTACACAAACACACACAGCAGCGAAGGAAAGATGATCACTGAGCTGAGCCATTATAAAGAATCGCTCTGGACAAACCCATCAAGCATCCAATCCCCACTAATTGGAGAAGAGATGGGAAGTACTACTCCAGTTAAAGCTAACCTCTAACCATCTGCACTCTCAATATGATGTTAGTTAGCAAGCTTGCATTTCACGATTGGCAGGTTTAGAGGACTACAGAAGTATGGATGTTGGCATTGCCGATGTAAATTTGCTTATTAAGGTTTACTTTTAATAATAACCTCAATGTCAGTCAAAGCAGAAGTGAGGAGTTCTGTAGCGTTGTCTTATGGTAAAGAAAAGCTCCGACACCTTGTCTCCTAACACTTCCTGTTCAAATAATTTATACAAAGGGCTGCAACTAACAATTATTTTAATTGCTGATTACTTTATAAATCAACTGATTCATTGATTAGTGTACAACAGTATGACAACTGAAAGTAGCTTATCCTCAGATTTGAGAAGCTGGAATCAGTTCACTTGTCTTGCTTGTAAAGTAAAAGGGACGATTAATCAATAACCAAACTTTTGCCAATTATTTTTCTGTCAAACTGTGACTATTTTTCTGTCTGACAAACTTTTGTGGGTGTGCTATGAAAACATTAAGCTAGCTTTTAAGGTGTTCTATGCCTGAATCCATTAGTATACACTATCTTCTATTGATGGCTGTTTAGCTTGTTGTTGCAAAAAACAGAGAGATGAATGAAGGCTTGGTCACACCAGCTTTTAAAACAGCACTTGACTTTTTGTATCAAGTTCAGCTTTGTTGAATTTATGCTATTGACCAATTGTAACCCGTCCTGACCATGCTGCTCTGCAAGGGAAAGGAGAGCCAAGGTACAAACCACAGAAAGCTATTATAGCTTATTAGCACCATCCATATTTATATAACCCTTCCAGTGTATAAGGCATGGTTTGTTATGGTACAAATAGCTACTTCTCTTGAATAAACTGTATTGGAGAACAACTGCATCTGACTACCACCAGCATGGCCTGGCTAGTGTCTAGTTAGCTCTATAGCCACTGTAGTTTGCAACCTAGCTCTGCGCGTAAGGACAAGCTTCCAGCATCACCTATTTCACAGGAATCTGCTGGATCTTTCAATTAACTGCTGGAGGTAAAAGTTCTGAATAACTTACTACAGACTCAAATGATAGATAACATTTTTCCAGACACATTTAACTGAAAACTTAACTGAAGACTTACTGTATATAACATAAGCTACAACACACTGGCCTTCATGTGTGTGTATTTAACAGAATTCACAGTCACTCAGAAGGCAAAGAACAGTGAGGCTTGCTAAATTATATTTTCTGTGATACCAAATGAGGCATATTTCCTAAATATAAATCTGAAGGTCTAAATGAGGTGTCTGCCCAGTGCCATTCCACTTAGAGTATCATACAAATTGCATAATAATGGCTTGAGTCACACTTGCAAAACATAGTCACCGGAACGGGAGTTTATGTTTTATACTGTTGACTCATCCAAGGTGTAAAATAGATTTCACAACAAAACATGAATGTGAGGTAAAACAACAGACTGCCAGCTTTTGGAGGTGGCCCATAACAACCAGCTATTTTAACGTCACATTAACGCGAAGTGACGTGAAAGTGTCGCAAAGGCAAATATTAGCACCCACTTTAACTCATTTTAGGCCAAGTTTTAAATTCCACACTGTAGGTGATATTGAGTTGGTGGCTGAATACCAACTGTTGCCACTCACCGGACATCGTTTTGCTGTGGAGGTTTCTTCTGCCCAACCAGGTTCACCGTTCTTGCTTGGATAGGCTTCTCTTCTCTGAAACACACAAACGTAGAAAACGATGGTTAGCACACCTTACTCGAACTTTTGTTTGGCTTCAGTTAACTTTATTGTATTTTTGCATTTGGTTCATTTATCTACTTTCAAACTCCTCATCTACAATGAACAGTTAGCTAAGCAGTCAGTCAAAGACACATAAGTTCTGTTGATTTCGTGTCAGTAACTCCTTTAAAATGTCAGTATTAACCTAACCCTCATGTTTTGAGGTGATTCCTGTGTTCTAACTCAGAACTAAGAATTCAGTTTGAAAAGCACAGAGGCTTTAATCTATGCTGTCTTGTCAAATGACATTGCACTCACTTAGCAAAACCAAAACAAATCAGTGTTTGAAATACCAACTAAACTAATAGGAATGTTTATTTAGACTCTCATGGCAACATTCAGGATTCCTTTAGGCACTGGTAACAAGCCATAGACAACAATGGCATGCTTTCAATATGTCCACTGACACATTCACAGTTTGATTCAAAACCACCTCATCCATAAACATGAACAGTGGGCTCTGATCAGTCTGATCACAGAGGGAACTCAAGAGAGAAATCCCCGCCAACACCCACGCTGTCTAAATCAGAACATGTCTTTTTATCGTCAATACTGTGGATACCCCTCTCATTCTGAGACACTTTTGGCACATTAGGAATGGTGATATCTATTTGTTTCTCAAGGATACTAACCATCTTCTGTTGTACTGACTGTATAAATGATTATACAGTGGTGACTGAGGAATATTTGACATTAAGTTTTGGCTTAACTAAAAGTCATGTATACTTTACATATTGCTCACAATATTCAAATGCATGCTGCCCATTTTTAGATATCTGGATGTGTTCTCACATTTCAGGTGTCCACTGGTTTCCATTCACTTCTATATGGTGTGAAAATGAATTTGCAGACTTTTCAAACATGCTTGAGTTGTGTGCAAATTGATTAGAAAAGTCTGCCCTGTGTTAGCTTATAATGATAATGTTACTCAGACCAAAATAAATGCAGACTTCACTGTGATAAATTACATAATTCAAGCAATTCTAATGGGATTGCTAATAGACTTTCACATGTTATATTACTTACAGGGAGAGGGGCTATACTTTATGTAACTGGGATTTGGGCATGTTACGGTGGTGTACAGGTCTGTAGAGGAGACCAACTTACCACTTTTTTTTCTGTAAATGAAATTAATTCTTAATGTTTTTTAATGATACGGCGACCACCGAGATCTACACTTTATTTAACATTACATCATTACTGCTATGACAATATACCCCCAGGGAGGTATGCAGATATATACTGTAATCCTCTATACTGTAACGGCAAGAAAACTGATGGGGAGTGTATGTTAAACCACTCATAAGAGGGGTGTATTGCCTCTCTACATTACAACCCACACTACCCTACTGCTAGTACACTCACCATGCATCTATTAGTCAACCAGTGCAGCTTTTCAGTGCAGACCCAATCGTAAAGACACACACAGCTTTGCTATAGCAATCGCCATCCAAACAGTGACGAGAGGAAGCAGTGCTGAGGCCAATATAGGTTAAGACATGTATGTGCTGACAGCCTGCCTTAGTCGAAGCCCTTACAGTATGACATGACATTACTGAAAATAATGCGTAGCCACTTAAGAGCTGGAGTTATATATTGGACATTTCCTTCTTTAGATGCAATGAATCGATCTTCCATTCCAGTCCGTACAGAGGGGCTTAAAATAGAACAGGGACGTAAAGCTTGAGGAGTGCCTTGCTTAGGTGGGTCGCTCTATCTTTCCAGCTGCCAATCTATGCATGCAGCTCCATGCAGACCAGGCAAAAGAAAAAAAAAAAAAAAAAAACGGGAGAAAGGCATAATTTCAACTTCATGCATTTTCTGGTCCTGGAGGAAAGGGGGTGGATGTGGGTTGGCTTCTGCACTGATCGCGGTGACAATTAAATCTGGAGGAGACTTTTCTCCATGCATCTATGGTTGTGGTATGGAGGAAGCAGAGCTGGATGCACACAGCGAATATAAGTCACTCCTCATTCAAAATGACATTACACAGGCACCTTTTCCTCCCCTGTTATAGGCCTACTGGTTCTGTAACAGCCTGTGTGATGTCTGTTGCAAGAGCACTGGCCTACATACAGTGCATAAGGCTGGGAAAGGCTCAACCGCACCCCAGAGCTGAGAACAGCAGCTGTTGAGATGGATGCTGCACAGATAAAAGCCAACAGGGAGGGTTTTACTTTTACTATTCTCAATGCCAGGCTTCAGTGAGCCTTCTGCAATTTCCAGCTGCATCTATCAATGAAATGTTTCAGGTAAAGTCCAATCACTCTCCACCTTACTCAGGCACTGGTGTGAATGGACGTGGCGATAACAGGAAGACAAGCACAGAAGAGAAATTAGTTGATATTTTTCATCTGGGTGCGAGAGTGATGCTGTTGATAACAGGGAATGGTGATACACCTTCATGCTCCCACAATCCTCCTCTTCCACCCTCCTGAGCAAGTTAATCCTTCTGACCCACCAAGCACTGACTGGGTCTCAGTTAGGAGCAGAGAGAATCTGTAAAACTTAGTCTAAACTGGCCGGTGCATGTTTTCTCTTGCACAGAGCTGTACCCTTTATGGGCTTGTGCGTGAGTGTGAGTGAGTCCTGTGTGGAGGGACCTGCAGGATGTACACACACACACACACACACACACACATGCACTGTCAGATACAGTGGAGTGGAGAAGAAGTCCTGATGCTGAAACATTTCATCCACAAGAGAGAACGGAGGTGGATGGACTTCGGAACGGAAATAGCCCAGGCCCAGTCTCTCTCTCTCACACACTCATACATACATACACACACACACACACACACACACACACACTATCTTTTTCTTCTCTCTCTCTCTCTCTCTCTTACTTTAACATGGCCTCCTCCTTCGCCTCCTCCTCCCGTTGCCGAGCCAGCACAGCCATGATGATCTTCCTCTCTTCCTCCGTCAGATGGCTCAGGTCCGGCTCCGGGATGGTCGGGGCGACGGGTGGGCGCGGGCCGCCCCGAGGGCCCACAGAGGCGAACATCTTCCCCACCACCACCACCTTCCCTTCCTCCCTCCAACCCCTTCCTCCTCCTCCTCCTCCTCCTCCTCCTCGCCTCGGTCGGGATCACGGATAGAAAACCCGCTGGTGGAGCCCACGGATCACGACATGGCCCACGGACAAAGCGGCGGCTGGAGCGACTGATGCGGAGTTCCCATGGCGGTGGCGGGGGGCACCCAGGGCGGCGGCGGCGGCGACGGCAGCAGCGGCAGCAGTGTCGGTGCTAGCTGTGGTAGTAGTGGCGGTGATGGTGGTCCCGGTTGCCGTTTTCAGCCTCTGCTTCTCCCTCTTGCTGCTCCGCTATCTTCTCCCCCCACCCCCCTCCCACCGCCCGCCCGCCCGCCTCTCCCCTCCACCACCTCCGTTTTACGGGGAGCCCATATCACCGGCGGTCGGTCGGGATGATGGCACACGGGAGGGGGATCTGGCTTCCTCTCTTCAGACCGGGCAGAGAGAGGGGAGGGGGGTCCCTGAAGGCGGCTGAGGTGTCCGCTCGGTCCGGTGGGCTACTCTGTGTGGCTGCGGGGCGAGGCGGCGACTTCTTGTTTTCCAGCGCCGCCGCTGATGCTGATGCTGCTGTCAGGGAGACGGAACCGTCAATGGGACCGCAGCCCCTCAAGCGCGCTCACTTCTCTTGCGGCGGGAGCGCGCAGCCCTCATTTGAGAATGGGGGGCTCCACTCAACGTCAAGATGCGCGCTCACGCAAGCCTATAGCACACGCAGGAAATAAAGGGTTTCTCAAGGGTGCACTGTGGGTTTTGTAGGACCATAGCCTTATAAATCACAGATGTTTGAAATCACAGTAAAAGCAGAATCCCTTCTTGGCTATTAATTTTTTTATTTACCCTCGAAAAAGTTCACTTAATCTTCCTTAACTGTATCTATAATTTTGCAAAGGAAAAAAAAACTTCCCCTCTTTTAATGTATGGGTAAATTAATGGATTATAGTAGGATATACAGTAGCATATAAAGGTGCTCTAATGGATTATTTGCACTGTTTTTTAAGAGCAAGTGCCATTAAAATATGCTGACATTACCTGTAGCCAGGTTTGGAGTAAATTACCTATATATACAGTAAGGGGGTTTAATGGATGAATGGATCAAGGAATTGAAATAAAAAAAAAACACTTAAAATTAACAAATAACATGAAAACTATTACTTATGTGTTACAACTGAATTATTATTTATCTGTAAATGTATGAAATTGTAAGATATGAAATTAGGGTATTCTGTTTTATACTGTTCAGGGATCCAAGCTCGGCCACTGATTTCAGGTAACTGAATTGGGTCTGTGAAATAAATCAAGCAGAGACAAAACTCGTCTAGACTCTCAGCCATTATTTCAGTGTGTTAAATAACAATACAGCAAAAGTAGAAGAAAAGGTTGAACAACATTTTTACAGTAAACTAATAACTAGTAAATGTGCAGTGTACAACAGCATAAAATGTTACAACACAGACAAATGACGGTGCCAAAACTAAACCATAAGAAAGAAATATAATCCTGGAAAATCATACATGAAGTGAGTCCAAATAAAACAATATTGGCAATGTATAGGAAATAACAAACGCAATTCTAAAGAACCATTTTCTAGTATTGTGTGCAACCTTTAACAGTAAGAGTGTATGCACTCTCCTCCTCCTCCTCCTCCTCCCCTCCCTCCCACCAATCATTGCGTGTTAGAATGACGCGCATCCTCCTTTTTTTGTCCTTCCTCCCTCTCTCTCCCTCCATCGCTTCCTTCTGTCCTTCCTCCTTATCCATCCAACAATTCTCAGCTCTCATCACACACACACACACACACACACACACACACTGCTTCTTCATGCTGAAAAACAAAAAACAGTCTGCAATCTGAAGGGAGCCTGATGTTTACCACATACCCATGCATATGTATGGCTACAGGGTGACATTTTCAGCATGTTAGTGTACACCAACTATAGGCTGTGTGGTCATGAGAGAGATTCCCAAACATCACTGTTCAGATTCAGGAGGATGAGCAACAGAGGGAAAGTATAAATCACACATACAGTAGGCTACTGTAAAAGACAAGATCATTTATTGAGTCTAAATTTGGAAACAAATTTACTTTCTTTAACTATTCTTAACCACAGACCCACTTTTGGCAAAACCTGATTTCTTAGCTGTCTAAAATGACTAACTGTTAGCTATGACATCTCATATTATTCATTTAGATATTGACAAGCTTTCATACAGCTAATGGTCCCACATAAAACCAGACTATCACACCATCAACTCTGTAAACAAGCTCACACCAGGTCACATAGTCTGGCTGTAAGTTAATGGTGGAATGAAAAATCAGCTCCTGAATCTCAGTGTGTGTTTCAGCACTATGGTCAGCTCACTCACTGAGCAGCAGGTCTACTTACATCTACTGAGGGAAACGTACTGAGAGGAGCAGTAGCTGCAAGTCTGTAACATGCTGTGAACAGGCATTGAGAAAAAAACAACAACAACCTTGGCTTAGCCCAAATGCTTCATCGTGTCCTCATCAAGCCAGAAAATAATTAAGTGAACATTACTGCTGGAATGCAACAACATGTACTTTCTTAACTTGTTCAGCAACTCTGACTCAGTTTAAGGGAGGCTCCCATTTAGGGCAACAGTGCTGAGGCAATACTTTACACGTCCAACAAACTTTCATAGATATAATCACTCCCTTAAAATGATATGTTTTGGCACTGACAGTGGTTCAATGAAGAGAGACTCAAAATGAAAACACAAGTGAGGCAATTCTGAATAAGTCAGTGTAGTAACAGAGTACATTACCACTACAATTACTACTACTTTGACTATATGATCTTGTCAACATCATTTTATCTGGACTCACTTCATGTACCCTAGCAATATATTTTTTAAAATTTAGATTCTTTTTCTTTCTTATGGTTTAATTATGAAACTTTTTAATTCATTTGTCTTTGTCATAACATTTTATGCTGTTGTACACTGCACGTTTACTAGTTATTCGTTTATTTTAAACATGTTGTTGTATTACTCACTCTGAAATAATGGTCGAGTAAGGACTCTAGACTATTTCTGTCTCTGCTTGGTTTTATAAAGTCGTATTTTATTTTGAAAGTCGTCCATCCCGGAAGTGTGGTTGCTTTTCTGCGCTGTAGTTAATGACTGCGCGGTGATATTGTGGTAAGGTAAAAACATCTCTATCATTTTCCTTCTTATATTCATTGTATGTTTACTATCATTTGTGCGCATGCTGTCTCATCGTCTATTACGCTCTCCGTATGGCCAGAGAAAAGCTTATAATATTTGATATAATATAAGCTTGTAATATTTGCGTCCCGTTCCGCTGCATGCAAATAGGTCAGTCTTCGCGGTAGATATGGTTCACTGAGAATATAAATAAGCGGGCAGTTGTTGTTGAAATTGTTTCGTTTTTTTAATCAGGGACCGGTGGCAGAATTAACCTGCTAAGCTGTGGAAGCCTTGACACACACAAAACACCGCTATGTCCGCTCGAACTGTCCGCTTGTTGGCTAGTACCTGAGCCCAACGAGCTTAACGTTAGGACAACTTTATTACACCCCATGGTGGCACGCGCGAGACTACGGGAAGTTTATCGTTTATAGCTGTGTTGGCTCAAGCAAAACCAATCTTGTAACCACCAGGCTATACAGTCTAGAGAACAAAAAGAAAAGTTATTAGTAAAAGCTCTGTAATAACTTATTACAGAGCTTTTTAAAAATGGAGACGGAGAACTATTAATAACAGGATTATTTATTTGGATATTACACTCATTGAAAACCTTTTCAGCCTGGATTTAAAGGTAGTCAAATTGTATTTTCTTTGAGGTTTTTTTTTTTTTTTTTTGAGTTCTGTGAGACTCTGCCTCTCAATGTTTAATGTAAGCTCAGAGAACAGTTAGCAGATGACCTGAGAGGCTGAGAGAGCTCATATTTTAAGAGACATTCAGAAATGTTGACATTTTTATCCTAAGCTGTTGTGTCTGATTACCTGCTCTTCATCATCGTCCATTCAAGTGATCAGACCAGCAAAAACTAGATGCTTAATCTTGTGGACCAATCAATGAAACAGAAATGAACGCTTGATTTTATATATTTACAAACCATTTTATCCATTATAAGATTTACTAGACTTTAATTATGCTTATTAACGCTAGAAATGTCCTTCGTATTTAAAAAAAAAAGCATTTACATCTTGTTTTACATTGTATCCCTTCTCAGTTCCTTCTCAGGTGATTGACATGTTGCCAGTGGTGGTGGTCCATGGAGGGGCAGGTCATATCCCAAAGGAGCGGACGGAAAAGTCCACTTCAGGGGTGTGCTCAGCAGCCCGAGCAGGGTACACCATCCTCCAGGGAGGGGGCAGCAGTATGGATGCAGTGGTAGAGGCAGTGTCTGAGCTGGAGAATAATCCCTCCTTCAATGCAGGTAATGTAAAAACACAACACTTCACAATTAACTATACACAGGATAATGTCACTTGTCTTACATATACTGTAATAACCATGGGGATAAATGTGGAGTGGTTCTGTTGTTGAATAGACCTTTTCCACAGCAGACATTTTGATCTGTCAAAAACTGATTAAATGTCACTAATAACAATGTTAACTGCTGAACTGCAATAATTACTAGTTCCTCCTGTGCTGCTGCTATGACAGGCCAAAATGTCTGCTGTGGAAAAAAGTCTGGGAATCTATATATTTTCAAGCAATAAACAAACAAGAGTGTGTTGATGCTAGCAAAGCTAACAAGATCAGTGTCATTTGTGGTTAAGCTGTTATCATGTCCATATAGAAACATGATAACAGCAGGCAGGTGTTGTTTGTCTTTTTGAGAAGTATTACTTCTCATTTATATATAACTATATTCTCAAAATTTACCAATGAATTGAGAAGTCTGTTCCCTGAAAGCCTGTTCCCTGAAAGCCTGTTCCCAGAAAAAAAAAACACTATTCCTACCCATAAAAACTCATTTTAAACTATGGGTAGTTGGGTTGTAAGCTCTGGTTGAACGCATGTTGATTCATGTTATCTAACTTTGTTAGACAGTCATTAACGTGCTTCGTGTTTGATGTGCTGCTTGCTGTAATCAAAGATTGGATGAAAGTGCATGTGTCATATCTGGTTTTGTCCATGGAGGAATCTTTGCACACAGAACATAGATGCACCACCAAAATATAAATGTTGTTAGTGCAACTAAATGTAAAACAAAAAAAAAGTGTAGCAGACACAGCATACTGTAAAATATCCATTAAAATATGCACGCATATTAGCTGTCCCTCAAAGTGTTAAGTGGCACCACCTTCAGGCCAAACTTTGCATCTATTCACAAGAAATATCTAAAACCTACGGACAGATAGTTGTGAATTGTATGAATCACATGCGTACTCCCTAAAAGAACGAGCTCCACTCTTTGACCAAATGTGACCTCTGTACACAAAGATTCTTTGTTCCCAGAGGCAAGACCTTATCAAATCATTTCTCAAATTATATGTCAGGGTGTGGGTCAGTGCTGAATGTCAAAGGAGAGGTGGAGATGGATGCCATTGTGATGGATGGGAAAACACTTGGAAGCGGTGCAGTGTCTGCTGTACGCAACATAGCTAACCCTGTTCAGCTAGCAAGACTCGTTATGGACAAGGTGCGTACACATACTGTATATAAGGGATGGATAAGACAGAAAATTGTGCACCCATGAAAGATAATTATACTCTATGTACAACAACACAAGTCCATTTGTATCCTCCAGTGTGAGCATAGTTGACAGCACACTTAAAGCAACATTATGCAACTATTTAACCTTAAAATACCAGAATAATTTTGATGTTACACTGACTTGAAATAGGGAGATTCCCACTCCTTGCTCAGAACACCTGCTCTTGCACTATGTAGGCCTAACTATTTTGGTGAGTGGGCACGATCTCCTGCGAGAAGGTGATAGTCAGTGGTTTAAACAGCAGAATCAGGCCCAGCAAGTTCAAGAGTAATGCCAAACTGTAGATCAGTTAAAAAGATGCAACAGGAATTAAAAAATGGCATTCATCTCTGATATCCAGCCAGGAAAGTTTTAAAATATCAAGACTATCAAGACAGAGTTTGGCATGTTAACAGCGAAGCTAGGGATCATAAGGTATATATACTGTTCAGCCATATTCCAGTTCAGTGAGTAGGACTAAGCGGTCGGACCTCTGGTCAAGCTTTGTTGATAGGCTTTGTTTTTAAAACCTCTCAGTCCAACAGAATTAGTCGCCCCTTGTGGCTGCAGAGCCAGCTTAGCTCACTCACTGTTGCTCAGCAAAAGTTACACAGTGTTGCTTTAACTGTCATGCATAAGCATTATTATGTTTACAAACTTTCAATGAATTCCTACATTCTGCATTTACTGGAGGCATAATGCCATATCCACACTGCAGCAGATGGTCTGCCTGGGAGTCGAACCGAGGACTTACTGCTCAGGGCATTTTTGCAGGTTTCAGAGCAAACATAAGGAATTTTGTCCCAGCAATGAAAATAATATATAATGTAACCTGAAGAAACACAGGAGGAGCTATAGTTATGGCTGCAGTCTAGTTTGCACAGTGACCTCAAAACACATTCTGGTTTTCATGTATAAATAGCTTTTGTAATAGTGCGTTTTACAGCTGTGAACTTTGATCTGTATTTCAGACCAGTCATGCATGTCTGACAGCAGAGGGTGCCAGTCTCTTCGCCCAGGCCATGGGTGTCCCTCAGGTCTCCCAAGAGTCCCTCATCACTGACTACTCCCGTATGCGCTGGAAAAAGAACTTGGCACCCGATGCCAACCCTGTGAAGTGCCAAATGTGAGACATAACATTATTTTAAACTGGGTTAGGGGTTAGAGCTAGGAGCCCCCAGCAGCACCTGAGGATAAGTAGGTAAAGCTGATGGATGGATGCTTTCCATTTGGCTAATGTGGCTCCTTGCCTCCCTCAGTCATACCTTTCAGGCTTTTCCCAGTGGGTACAGAAAGAGGCACAGAAATCCTTTCTGTCACGGTCTCATTAGATCAGCTGACCAATTACTAAACAGTTCCCACTGAAGGGGCATGGTTATCTGGTAAAAAAACATGGTGGCTCTTTCAACAAAGTCAAAGTGGATTATGCAGCAGGAGTATTTTGAGAGGCATTTATGGATGTTTTGACAGGTTTTTTTGCTGTGACTCTGGGTCATCATTGGAATTCATTTTCACCACTGTGAGTCCCAGCTGTCTACAGCTGCACTCTCTGAGAAAGAGAAAGATACAAACTTTTCATAGCCACTATAGACAGTGAGGACTTGACACTGAGATTTTCGAAGTTCCTTTAACCTGGGCTAAGCTAGCTGTAACCAGGTTACTGTATAAAACTAGTTATACCTTCCTGTTCTTTAGAATAACATTAAGTAATTCAAATGTCTGCTGTTCTTTTGATTTGTTGTGCAGGGGGAAGATGGGCACAGTGGGAGCTGTGGCAGTCGATAGTGAGGGCAATATAGCCTGTGCAACCTCCACTGGTGGAATGCTGAACAAGATGGAGGGACGGGTTGGCGACACACCCTGCATAGGTTAGTCTTTTCACATATAGTTTGGAATTTTATGTATTTTAATGAAAGGTGTTGTCTGAGAGAGAGAAAGACCAGTCAGCTTTATAGTCTAACAGAAGAAGTTGAGAGTCTCTTTAAGATTGACTCATTGTTCCCCATCTTTGCCAATCTGTTGGCCTGTGTTTGACATGTGTGGTTAGTCAGTGAACAAAGTACACTTGGTTAATAATTGACTATGACTTTCTAACAACAAACTGTACACTGTGTTGACACATCAAGTGCACTTGTCTATTAAACCATGTAAAACTGAACAATTCATATTCATAATGTCAGAACCACAACACTGACTGGCTTTTACTAATAACCTAATGTTACCCGATATCTCAGAACCTAAAGTGTAACTTGAGAGGATAAGGATATATTGGTGTGACAGGGTCTAAATCATCTTAGAGTTGTTTTACACTGAAGTTTGGTAAACAGCAGCAAGTGGATTTTAGCCATGTCAGCCCTGTCTAATCTGTTACTATCAGTAAATGAGTGATTAGATTGTCACGAGTCAGTGGAAGGCTCTTTGGTTAGCAAAACCGTACAAAAACAAGTTTAAAACTTTGATATGGAATTGACTGGAATCTCTACAGATAATAACATTTTTGTATGATTCATCATTTCTTTAAAATCTAGTTGAAATTTGCTACAGACAAAATGTAAATACAACTGAGATTAGGGCCATAAAGTGACTATGTTTGCTTAATTTTATCAATGCCTACTATAGTTTGTTTCTACAAAAAAAAAAAAAATTAGCTAAAGCATTATTCTTCCATCTAGTGAAGAGGATATGTAATGACATTCTCAAACAAGTGCTGCTCTAATCCTGCTAACAAGAAGAAGATGCTAACAGATCAAACAATGAAGATTTTTGTTGCAACATTTTACATTTACAAGCAAAATGTTGTAAAAGAACTTAAAGCTGCATTACTAATCAATATTTTTATATGAACAATGGGTCAAATAAAAAGCTCAGGTAAACCCAATGTGCACAAACTGCCCGTCACCAAGCAGCAGACGGACAAATTTAGCAACTAGCTTGTGGAAATAATGGAGCATTTAGCAACTTAAAGGTCCCATATTATTCAAACTATCTAATGTTCTATATAATGTTTTTTATTATTATAAAATAGGTCTAGGTAAGTATCAAAATGCTCAATCCACAGAGAAATGCATTCAGGCTGTATTCAGAAACTGTGCCATCAGGACTTTGTGATGTCACAATGAAACAGTTTCCGCCCTCAGACGTGCCCCCACCAGGACCCATCGTCCAACCTTGTAGTATTTGGTCTCTTTTTACCTGAAATCTACTATATTTGTATTTGTTGTTTTGATTTTTGATCAGTCTCAATTAAGAACTCTTATTAGTGTGTTGTTTATCTTCTCCAATGATCTTTTCAGCTGTAACCCTTTCAACACTATTTTTCCGCCGATTGTTGGATTACTTTATCATGCTCTTTCCTGTTTTATCAGTTGTTCTGACAAAAAGGATAAGCTTCTTGATGGTGTTGTCTCTGTAGCTGCTGCCCAAGCAAAGCATATTTTGTAAGGCTTCCACTCTTGCTGTCCCAACTGCCTGATCACCCACCTCCCTGATGTTCCTGATGATCTCAGATTCTGCAGCCATGCATGCTCCCCTGACTGGCCCTTGACACACGCTGGCCCTGCACCAGGGGGAGTGACCTGTAAGCAGGAACAGCAGGCTCCACCACTCCTGCATTGGACTGATCACCTCGACACCACTACATGATCCAGGATTTTCACCAGAACCAGGCCCAAGGCTCAGATCACTGTAGTCCAAATTTGACAGTCTGTTCAGCTCATTTCAGCACTGACTGAGCATTTGCAGTTACTGGTGAGATTTACCAGTAGTAGCCTGGCCATACATCACTCAGAAAAGAGTCAGCCATTGAGAAGAGAGGCATAAAACATTGGAGAAGTGTAAACTGTCAGACTGTTACAAACCAGATACATTTTTCTGGAATTGGTAGAAACCAAGCTAGAACTAAAGAGGGAGTGAATATTGGACTTGCGTTCATCAGGTGGCCAGAAAACATGACTTCAAATGAATTCTAATGTTGTGTGCTGTATAGATAGCCAGCAGATTGCCAGCATCTTAACTTTATAAAGAGGTAAACAGTGTTTTAATAGCTTGTGTGGGTGCCTGGTTAATATGATGTTTTGTGTGTGTTAGGGTGTGGAGGTTATGCTGACAACAAGCTGGGAGCAGTATCAACTACAGGTCATGGAGAAGCCATCATGAAAGTTACTCTGGCAAGACTCATCCTTTTCCACATGGAGCAAGGTAATGCACACACATGCACAGACACTTTTTTTTTCACAGTCACCTCTCTCCTCCACAGTGTATACTAATAATGCCTATATGTTAAGCAGGCAGAAATGATTTAGATGTCACAATAAGAAAGAAGCACAGCCATGAACATGATTTGAGGCCTTGTTGGGATTTTCACACACTAATTCAATCCGTTATGAATTCAAAAGTTGACTGACTCAGTTGACCACTGACATCTTGGTGAATATTTCATCCTGATTCATAACCTTCCTTTGTCTCTCCTGTGTTCTCAGGTCAGTCAGTAGAGGCAGCCAGTGATTTGGGCTTGGCCTACATGAAGTCCAGAGTCGGTGGGCTGGGTGGAGTGGTGACGGTGGACCCTCAGGGCCATTGGGCAGCTCGCTTCTCCAGCCTGCAAATGGCCTGGGCTGCAGTCCAGAAAGACACCCTGCACTATGGCCTGTATGCTGGCGAACACTTCACACAGAGCAACGATAATCCACGCTGAAAATACAGCCCTCATGGTTTTTATATTTTTCTAATGTTTCTAATGGGTAAAATATATCACTGAAATTGAGTGTATTAATACTCCTAAATACTAATGCAAATAATATAAGTATTTGATTGGAATTAATTTAGTTTAAGGTTTTGATAGACAGCCATGGTATTATTGATTAAAACCAAAGTCTACATACCCTAGGGGAGGATACATGCAAGAAGAGTGGTGAGAACACACTGTTCATTTTAGTATTATTTTTAATTACTCTCTTTTGTTAGAAAACGAATCAGACTTTTAGCCTAGATATCCTTTATATCAAAGGCAGTATTGACCTGATCTTAAGCATTAAGAATTAAGATGACAGACAGTTATTCTTGTTTATCAATGTATCTTAAAATTTAACATTTTTGGTTAAAGGTAGAATTTTGTTCAAATTTCATAATATGATTGAATGGAAGCTTCAATTTTGATAATACTATATATATGTGTGTGTGTGTGTGTGTGTGTCTTCCAATGATTACATACTGAGTCCCAGTTACCAAGTTTGTTTTGAGAAGATACACACTTTATCTATCAAGAATAAATCACATCGTCACAATCATGTCATGAGAAGAGGTAAAAAATATTTTATTCCAACTTTATGGGCAACAGTGTATATATGTGCATGCATATACAGTATGTATATATATATATATCATGTAATTATAAAAAATATGTAATAATATGTAAATAAAAATATCAATAAATATTTGGTGTGAGAGAAATAGGCCAAATTTAATGTAAAGGTTGAGCAACAGATAATCAGCATTTTGTGTCTGTGTTCTCAGTTGATCATATTTCAAATTAATGACCAGTTTTACTTGTGTTTTTTGTGTATCATAAGCTAACAGCATTTTATCTTGTACAGTGAAACCTCTGTATTGTTAGAGAGAGTCCATGTGATTTTTCTGTAGTAGTCGTGTTGTACTGTGAGGTGAAACACAACTATCATCTTTACACTGCTTGAATCTGAGCCAGTATTTATGAAGTGCTGCTGATCAGGTGATGATTGTTAATACTGAAGCTTTGTTTTGGGAAAACACTGATGATGACAATAAACGCCTTTAATCCCTGAGCACTGTGTGTTTCATGCTTCATTTAGCCATGAAGTCTGTGTGTAGAAGTGCACTGATGTGTGAGGCTATGACTGTACTTGTTACCCTTTTGCATCCACTAGATGGTGCTGTTTCAATACAAGTCAAGTTGAAACACCCAAATCACACAGCAGCAGTACCTGCTGTCATGATTGGATTTTGACTGTTGTTAGGTCTGAAATTACACTTGTCATTTCAGTCAGGTGAGACAGGTCCAAATGCAGCTCAGTCACCATGATGTGTCTGCATTTGTCATTTGATGTTAGTGAACTGTGCATCCAGATACAGGCCATAAATCATATGCTGTTTATATTTTGTGCCTACAGAGTCTTCAGTAGGACTATATTGTTGGGAGACAGGTTGCTTTTGGTATAGTATCTTGTTTGTGTGTGTGTGTGTGTGTCAGGGTTACAACAAGATGGGGGCAGTGTCGTGTACAGGCACTGAAGATGCCAGCATGAAGGTTACTCTGGGTCATTCTATTCCATATGGTGAAAGTTAACACAGAGAGAGAGAGAGAGAGAGAGAGAGAGAGCGCCTTATGATGAAGAGTTTGAGAAACTTTGAGATAAACAGGATCATCAAGATATAAATCCAATTCACTCTGTTTGTTTGCTTTAGTTTTTGATGATGAAGCTTATAGCTTAATTGGAACAACTTTGCCAAAAGACAGAACATAAGACCTTTCTGGGTATCTGGATCAAGGAGGTATGATTTGCAGAATCAGATGATGATTATTGGTGAGTGTAAAGAGAGTGACTGGGACAGTATTAGAAGCTGCAGACCTAATGTGTGCAGAGAGAACTTCTGATTGATGTTTTTGGCTGATAAGTGAGTGTTTTTGTATTTTGTGTTTCATTTGTGTTCTGATTCTAACCCCAGGGCCACTGGGATACTCACTTCTCCACCTTACTGAAGGCCTGGACTTGGGCTGCAGCTCAGGAAGGTAGTATACTGATCTATGACCTGAATCCTAAGGAACACACAACACAGAGTAGTTGATTCTTCAGTAATATATAAAATATCATTTTCTAAAAATTTCCAAATTGTATTACACAAAAACTTTTTTTCCCTCATCATCTCTCCTGAGATTGAGTTGTTTTCACTCTCTGATTCTACCAACAGAAAAGGCTGATAATGTCTTTTCATTCCTCTGCTGCTGATCAGATGCTGATTCCTAATGCAAAGACTTTATCTGTGAAAGGCAATAATGCTTTTATCCCTCACCATTGTGTGTTTCATGCCTCATTTGTCCATGAAATCTTTGTGTTGCACTGCACTGATGTGTGTCTAAGCCTTGACTGTATGTATTAACTTTATAGACTGACTAGAGGGCACTGTTTCAGTAAATATTAACTACAATCCACAAAATGCAGACTTTTTTGACAGATTTTCTTTCTCTCTCAAACTTGAGGCCATTTTACTAATCTTCTTAGAGCAGAACAAAGAAATGTACAAATATGTGATTTTTTATTTGGATGTTATTTAATGTGATAAACAGTGAAAAGTCAGTGAATTACTGTGGTACAGTGCACCCTAACATGTTGACGTGTTTGTGTGGAAACATCTGTTTCACAGTTTTTGACAAAACACCCAGTATGGTAAAGCTACAATTTTACAGCTGCACTAACCAATATTTTTATATGAACAATGGCTCAGTTGAGTGTCTGTAATGTGAAACATGTCACTTGTACTGATCAACCCATAGATAATCATCACCAAACTCTGCAGTTGCCCTCAGTTCACCTGAGCGTTAAGGCTGCAACTTTATGACTTTTTGGTTTACTCTCACTGGTTTGCACATGTTTGTCATCTAAAGAGTCTGATATGTTCTTCAAGATTTGCTGGAGACCAAAACAGAGCTAAAAGGAGAGTAAATATTTGACTTAAATCATCAGATGATCAGAAACATGACTCACAATGACTGGAAATGTTGCTCTACGTCTACTTAATCTGTACATAAGCAACTATTGGTTAACATGCAACTATATCAACTTCATAAGGTGAATATACACTCATCTGCCAGTTTATGAGCTAGCAAAAACTAACCCTGTCGAATACATCAGACCTGCAATAAATCCTACCTTCATGAAGGTTAGAATGTTTATAATGTTGGAACTCGTTTAAAGAGGTGTTGATTCAACTGTATGATCATTTTGACCATTTTGGAGGATGTCGTTTTTGGTGCTGTTGAATTTTAATTCATTATGCAGTGACTAGCTTATTATTATTCACACTCACACTAATTGATATAAATATTTTGGCCAAAATAATAGAAACAACTGTCAGCATGTCAGCAACAGATTGAGAAGCACCTGCTTCAGGCAGCTCCTGAACGTGATTTCCATAAACTAGTCCCACTTACCAACCTTCCAACCAGCAGTAATGATGGCACAGTAGGTATGACTAACAACACTGATAATGTCTGTCTTCCACTTAAGTGTGAGCTGGCAGGCACTGTACCGAGGCTCTGGAACTGGCACACCAGAATGAAACACAGCCAATATTATAACAGCAATAATATGTGTCACAGTGTCGCCATGAGACCCATCTATCAGCACAATCCCAAATACTGCCCTCAGGGACTGATCATGTGCACGGCCTCAGGACTCATGTAAAACTGTGTGTGAAATGTTCTCATGAGTCTGCAATCCTATAGATTTTGCCTGATGGTTTAGCTCACAATTTATCATGTTGTGATATTAAACATTAAGACTCTTCCACTAAACACAAAATACAGATAATGCAGATGGAAATGTCAGTAGTATTTTCTTCTTTATAAATTGAAGTACTGAGCATATAAAGTTTTTGACCTGATGATGCTGTAATTAGAATGAGGGCAACATGAATGTGTAACCATATCTTTTCCAATTCATCCATCCAGTTTCACAAACTTTCATGGCAATCAATAATACATTTGTTAAGATATGCCAGTCTTAACAGAAGTGCTGGCCTGACTGACTGACTATGAGTGACTTTGTTTTTAGCTGCTTGAGTGACTAAAAACAAGGACAATGTGTAAAGCCTTGGAGAGTCAGAAAGAAAAAAGCAATAGTGGAGGGGGCTAGCAAGAACATGTTAAGGCTGCATGCACTGTAAACTGTGTCCTACTGTAGAAATGGATATCCTGGAAGATATCCTCTGTAGGTCACACATCCTACCATTGCTTTTACTGTCAACTCTCTTGCCCTATCCCCACATACTTATAATGCTCTGAGTATAAACACCTTTACTTCAACATGGAGGTATTTTATCTGCCCTCAGATCCTAATACCAGTAGATTTCTGCTCTAGTTTGTACCCTAAACAAAGCAATAACGAGGATAGTGGAAAAAGCAAATGACAAAAATGTGTCCTGCCATTTCAGGTTGAAAGCCAGAGATGTACTGGTGTACTCTTATAATCGACCATATCTGTGAGAGAGGAGTTGTAGTTTGTGGTTCAGTAGTTAGTTTGTGAAGTGAGGACATTTGGGTTGGCTCTCCCTTCTTCAAGGGGCCAGTTCAGGGTTAGGATTTGGGCTTGCCCAGGGTTACCCAGACAGCACACAGTGCTCAGACAAAGGCATCCCAACCCTGAAGGCTGAAAGTGGGCAACGGCAAGTGTCACATGGGCCGATATGGCCTTTGTTAACTTATATTAGATTCAACACTTTATTTTGGATTAATTCATGAAGTACAACATGTCTTTGGCATTTGTGAAAAATCACCTCTACACCACAGCAGTGTTATGTAACCACAGTATTATGTAGCTTTATGACTCTGTTCTGACTGGGTGATCTGGTCTAGTACAAAACTACAAAACTACTCCTTGGACATTGAGCATTATCAGCTACATATTTGTTTTTGTTTGCATTTTGTTTGCTTGTTATTGTTGGTGTTGCTTTTATACCTTTAGACACTGGAGGAAAGGCAGTATGTACATGTAGTCAAATACTGGACTTAAGTGCAAATTTCCATTTTATGCCACTTGCTGCCACCTGCTACTTCTACCTCACTACAGTTCCAAGGGAAATATTGTCCTTCATACTCCAATACATTTAATCGACAACTTAAGTTACTAGTTACATACACAACATACAGTATGATGAGCTTATAAAATATGCATTTTGCTCCAATTTGTGCATACTGCAGTAAAATGCTACTTAAATAACATTAATGCATTAGCATTAATATTCAAACAGGATTATATTCACTATGGCTATTTTTCTGCATTGACCACTTTTACTTACTTGATGTACTTATACTTTATGTACATTATGCTAATAATCCTTACATGCTTGTACTTTAGTATCAGTCTCATTGCAGAACTTTGCAGATCAGATTAGAATACTTTTTCTATCTTCTACTCCCTTATTGGATTTTTTTATGTTATAGTTACATGATACCATGGTAATAATGTTTAAAAATGCTGCTGCAACTTGGTCTCTGCCTTAACAGTATAACTCAGTACAGTATGTTAGTATAAAAATGTTTATATTATATATGTAGATTCATGTTAATTTGGGTGGAGTCTATCCCAGCTGACACTGGGCGAGAGGTGGGGTACACCCTGGATAGATCGCCAGTCCATCACAGGGCCGACATATAGAGATAAACAATCATTTACACTCATATTCACACCTACAGACAATTTAGATTCCCACTTTGGACTGTGGGAGGAAGCCACAAACTCCACACAGAAAATGTGGTTTGAACCCAGAGCTTTCTTGGTGTGAGTGACAGTGACAGTGCTAACCACTGCACCACCGTGCTGTGACGTGCTGTAACTGAAGTATATACATTACGTTATCCAGTTTGAAATTGTTTGTCTTTTCCAGCCTTCAAACCTCACCATGTGTAAATGTAGAATGTAAAATCTTCCTCAGTTCAGCTATATCAAGGACATGTCTTCAGTGCTGTGGCCGTCTTTGTGAGAGGGAAAAATATTATTTAACAGATAGATTTAACTGAGGCCTCAAATTTGAACACGTTTTCTATTTATAGCTTTTAAGAAACTAGGATTATAGCTCCATTTGAGAGTTTTGGGTAGGGTTATGTTAAGATAAGATAAGATAAGATAAGATAAGATAAGATAAGATAAGATAAGATAAGATAAGATAAGATAAATAAGATAAGATAATCCTTTATTAGTCCCACAATAGGGAAATTTACATTGTTGCAGCAGAATAAGTGATTGAAAAGATGAAAAAGACATAAATAAAATAAGTTTGGGGGTTAAATGTGGCCAGTTGAGACTTCTTATGAGTACAGCAAAATGTGTGCCCCTTTACATAACCAATACTGCAAGCTGGAGAATGTCTGCTCATAAAAGGAGATATGCTATTGAAACATTCTCAGCTGATCTGTGAGGAATGAAAAGGACATCAGCAGTCAGTTGACCTCCCAACAGTCAGCAGAGTGAAGGTTGATGCAGCCTCTGTGAGATGAGATTAGGTCCTGCCATCATTTCCTCACTGCTGAGCATCAATCTTTTGTTGTGTATTTTTGCGTTAGTTGATTTCGCAGGGTGTGAGAGGGTTGAGATACATGGTTACAGAGAATGAATTAGCTTTGAGTGAGGGAGCAGCCTATGGAAAGGCCTCATTAACATGTGTAAGTATTGTGTGTGTGTGTGTGTGTGTGTGTGTGGTTTCGTTTTACTATCGCATTAGGCTATGTCAGTGACAAAGGTAAGTGTGCGACTGTGTGTGTGTGTGTGTGTGTGTGTTTGTACCAGCCTCTGTGATTGCAAGGTGAGATTTGGCTGTCCAACAGCTTCCTCGCTATTGGTCAGTTTGGAAAACTGTGTCAAGTTAAACACATGTAGACGACATAATACCGGAAATAGTATATTTGCTTTCCTGACATAAGCATCACTGTTATTGTAAAATTGATTTGCGTTGGCAGATAGTAGGGAAATATTGGACTGTTGTAACACCTTGAGTTACGGTTACAGTAACTATATTTTGTATATAATTTTACTATGGTCACCCTTTATTCTGAAAAGACTTATCGGAAACGGATTCTCATTGTAACGAACGACTCAAGCTAACTTCACACCGGTCAGTCGGCGAAAGGGGTCGGACTCCGTCCAGTTTTCTTCCTACAAAAACCTCCAGAGTTGTCACAGGACAGTGTCGGCTGGGACAGAAGAAAGTAGGCTTCAGAGAACAGAGTGAAAAAAGAAAAGGTATGAAAACTTCTGATTACTTGAACTTTAGAGAGCGTTTTTACATCACCAAGTTCATCCCTGCTCCGGAGTCGCTGAGGACAAGTGACAGGCATCGACAGAACTACACCCGCCTTCTTAACATTTATCTCACTTTTTGTTAAGTTCGTAAGGAGTGGTCGTTGCTATTTTAAATGACCCTGAAATACAAAGAGCAGCAGAGGTGGTCCGCTGTCTACAACTGCTGTATGGAGGAAAGTGCTCATGGTGAGTTAACGCTTACCTCCGGACTGGTTCCGTTGTCTTGTACGGGCGTACTGTGATGCCAAACTCCAATCAGACATTAATGAAGTTTGAGTTACCGGAGCTTTCGTCGCAGTTGAACACACTGTGAAACATTAAGTCACACTGCTTTACACACTGCTAAATTCGGCACAGATTCCACATCAAAAGCTACTAGTGTACATTAAAGTGACTTTGAGAATTGGTTCATTTGTTTTTCACGCGATTTACATGAACAAAGGACGCCAGTGAGGCCAGCCAACAGCTGTGAGAACCAGGGAAAGATTTTATTTACTATGGTGCTGTTTAGTGAATTATTTCTAAGCCGATTTTGCCAAAAGCCACGTTATAATTTTTTTTAAATGTCGTTGCTCGGGCTCAATCTGGCACATAACTCCTGACAATACAAAAAAATCTAAATTGACAGATTTTTGTATTGAGTTTGTCAAAACATCTTTAACGCGAGAACTGAACGTATCCGCGTGAATCACTGCATTTCACTCAGCAGTGGAGATTTAATTTACTGCGGTGCTTGTCGAAACTGCTGCTGACTGCAGAAAATGAAGTGCTCACCTGTTTGGGGGAAAATATTGCACCAAGTATATAGACCCATTTCAGATGACATAATTTCAGATCTGCTCAAATCTATTTCGAATGAATGCATATAATGAGCTTAATTTGTCCAGTGTTCAAAGTGGATTTTATTGTATGAATATTTACTATAACACCATAAATACTGGAATGCACTGGAACACCAACAGTGACTATAGCAGCCATTCTGAGGGAAAGAAGTTATCAAATTACACTGGGCCATTTTTTATTTTATTTTATTTTTTTTGAGAAAATGTTCACTTGTTTTGTACAGTCACATCATTTTTGAGGTTTAAGTAGGCTACACCAAAAATAATGCAAAGTAATCAGGTCACAATACACAAATAGAATGTGTCTGTAATTTGAGAAATTGGTAGATCAGCAGAATAAAGGGATGTAGAGGAGGGTAAAACCATTTAAAGTTGGTGCACCAAAGGTTATAGTCCCATATAAGATAAGTAGATTTGACCCAGTGGATGGAATCTTCAGCTGGTTAAAAAGCCTTTAAAGAATGCCTTATGATGGATTTTTCTTTGTACTGGTGAATGCAGCACCTTATAATAATCAACCAGCATCAGAGTTCAGCAGTGTCAACATTTACCACCAGATTGGGTGGTCAGTTTCTAAAAGTACATTTTAAGTAGGTAATCAGTAATCTGTAATGGGTTGCACATATTAGTGGCCCGCTCAGCCCTGCCTATTCATCCATCTCTTTCCTCCCTTGGGATGATGGTTGGTTTGGTTCCCAGGCAAAATGAGGAAGAGCTTTCATAGTGAGAAAAGTGTGTAGCAGTTATTCCAAGAGTACAAAAGTGAACTCATAAGTTAAGTTTAAAAAATCCCTAAACAAAGGAAATTTCATTTTCAGGATGCTTTCTGGTCAATGTACCTTGTGAGTGTTGAGAATATGGAAACCAAAATACATGTAGACAGGTTTATATGTGGATCTAATTAGTATGAGAATTCACCCCAAATACTGTAATTTTTTACTTTTTACTCTTCATTTGCACACCATCATCACTCCCTATCAGAATAGTCCAAACAAGTATTACAGAAACCTGCCTTAATTAGGCATATGCTGTACTGTGTAAGATTTGATAGTTTAGAAGTTAGCATGTAGCTCAGGGCATTCGAATGACTGCGGCATCAGTTTGTTAACCAGTAAGCTGAATAACACTCTCCCAAAAGCGTAATGTCGTCCTTCAATGTGAATGTACAGCAGGCATTACTCTATTCCAATGCTGCATCTGTTGTCATGTTACTGAAAATATGTTGCCGTCATAGAGATTACACCGGATGTGCTTGAGTTAGCTGAATGCAGTTTATGTCCCTGTGAACTTGCCTCCATTTGTGTAAGTGTGTGTGTGTGTGTGTGTGTGTGTGTGTGTGTGTGTGTGTGTGTGTGTGTGTGTGTGTGCTGGGTTGTTTGTGTTGATCCAGGCTTCTGGGCTCTTTGTGTTTGAGGAGGGGTCTCCGGCCTAGCGGGGCTGACCTCAGGGTTGCCATGGAGAGAACAGGAGCCACTTCCTGATTTCTCAGCCCATCCCACAATACATTATAGGGTAGGGATCTGGAGTCAAAGTCATGACAGGAGTGGGAAGAAGGGAAGAAGGCAAAGACAATTCTAGTTTAGCTAGCTTATTCTGTCTATAAAAATGTAATGAATGAATTCTGTAAAAAGGAGCAGTATATTGAAGAAACAGAATACAGTGAATGCAGTAGAGCTATTATGGAGCCAAGTTGCAACAAAAAGACCATAGCTAACTTAATAAATTTGCTGGTTTCTTTTAGCACACAGTTGTCACTATCCATAATAAGGTAAAGCACACTGAAAGCTTACAACAAGTTGTTGTTTTAGTCCATTAATATATGTGTCTTCCATTGGCTTACTTACAGTTTTACTCTCTGGCCAAGAACTTGGTTGTTTATTTTCATAATCTATACAGTTAAGGTAGAAGCATCTATGTAGTTTAAACTGATATCATTGGTGGAATATCATTGGTGTAATTAGGTTTGTTTTGTGACTTAAAAGGAGGTGAGAGTGGGGGTCGCACAGTGGTGCAGTGGTTAGCACTGGTTCAAGCCCGGGCTTTTCTGTGTGGAGTTTGCATGTTCTCCCTGTGCCTGCGTGGGTTCTCTCTGGGTACTCTGGCTTTGTCCCACTGTCCACAGACATGTAGGTTTGGTTAATTGGTGACTCTGAATTGTGTGTGAATGTGAGTGTGAGTGTGAATGGTTGGTTGTCTGTGTATGTTGGCCCTGTGATGGACTGGTGATCCGTACAGGGTGTACCCTGCCTCTCGCCCAATGTCAGCTGGCATAGGCTCCAGCCCCCCCGCAACCTGGGGGTGCTGGACAGATAGTGGTACAGATATAGGATGGAGGAGGTGGGAGTATTTTAAACAGGGCTAGTTAAAGAAATAGTTGGACATTTTGGCAAAATGCATCACTCTCTTAGCATTGCTTGGCTTAAAAGGCTGAAAGTTGGGGAACCAGCCATCTTAGCTTCGTCCAAAGTTTAAAAATCTGTCTACCAATACCTATGAAGCTCACCAATAACTATATTCATCGTTTAATTCTTACAGCAGAGCCAGACTGGCTTTTCACCCTGCCTCTAGTCTTAAGCTAGGTTAGCAAGGACAGTCACCTCTTGGCTTTAACTATGTTGTTAACGTAGAGACCTGAGAGTGATGTCAATCTTCTTAATTCATTCAGAAGATTGTTATTACATTAGTGAACTAAGTAGAAATAACTGAACTTATGTGTAATGGTTGTATAAAAGAATTTAAAACCTACACAAAAAGTGTTAGATGGTGTTAGGCATTCATTGAGAAAGACCAGGGGTTTATTATCAACTTTTCCAGCATTGTTGCACAACACAGTTTCCTGTCAACCTCTCATGCTCAGCACCCGCGGGTGTTGAGGAACATTAACCCGACGTTTTTGTCCTTTAAAAGTCAACAGTGTTAATAATCAGAGTTCTGGTTTCACAGGCCACCAGCTCTGTTAGTATTCAGGACCCTGATCGGAATATCCGCTGGTCCGTTAAACTGCTGACAGAGACTGATATACAAGGTCATCCTGTCAGAGAGAGAGAGAGAGCTGAACAAAGGAGGAAGGGAGGGAATTTGAAAAAGAAAGGAAAGTTGTAGGAAAACTCCAGCCCCACACACACTGACACACTAATGTGAAGGTTGTGGCTATTAGCAAGTGTTGTTAATGATGATTAGGCACTAAACTGTAATCTAGTTAAGATGTCAAGAGTTCAGATTACCTTCGTTTAACCTGGATTCAAATGTTACTAAATGGTATATCCCTTATAGCCTGTTGATTTGAAGAGGGTGATTGTTGAAGGGAAAGCGAAAGTGTACAGAATGTTTGTGTGTGAAATGCTTCAGCTGTCAGATAAATTCTGGCTTAAATGTGGAAAGTCTTGCAATTTGACATCAGAGCCACTGCTGGAAATCTGTAAATGTAAAATCTGCTAACCTGAGCAATTACTAGTGGAGTGAAGGTTCAGCTTGACACTCCAGAAATCCAGGTACTGAGTCACCAATTTCACGTCATCTACAGATGGGGTGTGTAAACATTATATAGTTTGTTAGTGTGTAAATCTCTCAGTGGATGTGGTGTACAGTGTAGAAGATGGGCTCTGATGAAATTCTTTATTGACATAGTGTTTGTGGCCTTAATCAAAGAAGAATGGTATCCGCATGCTCCTTATCTAGTGATTCCCTGTGGTTTCCTCACTCTATTATTAAGTTTTTCCATTACAAAAGTATAGAATAATATTAACACCTTTTTGTCACAGTCCTGACCAAACTGAACAGTATAAAGTTTTAGTGAAGGGTTTGTGTTTTCAAAGAGAAAAACAAGGAGAAAGTTAAGATCATTGCCACTTATGACCTGTACTGCAAAAGTTAGATTGATTTATTTACTTATTTTGTCCCACCTTTCCTGACTTGATTGTTTAATGCTCTTTCATTTCTGGATGTACTGACTAAATTGATAACGTTTTGAGGCTTATTTTTGAATGTATTTTTCTTTTAGGCTACGATCTGTTGGAAAAAACCTTATTTGACTGTAGTTTGCTAAAGTTTGACTAAAATGATCATCCACAAGGCAAAAATTGGCTGTAGAGTCATTAGCTTAGGTAATACTACAGGTGTCACCTTAGGTGAGGGGCCCTCGTTATTTCAGTTATTACCACACATGAATCATGCCTTTGGGGCTCATTGGGATCTGCCTTAAGGACCCGAGAGCAATTGCCCACTTTACCTTTACCTAATACTACAATGTAGCTTACCACCTACTCAGTCTAAAAAAGAGTTACAGTAGGTGAGTGTAACTTTGCCAATTGTTTCCACACAGTAATGGATTAAAAGAGAAAATAACAGATTAAAAAGACACAGCAGAATGTCTCTGTGACTTTGCTTTCTATGTTGATCAGGTGTCAAGTAATGGATCCTGGATCCAAATTAATAAAAGAGACTTGTTTACTTATTATCATATGGTGTCTTCAGACCAAACAGTGCTGGGGACTCCCTGAGAGGAACTGCTGACTGGGGAGCTCCCCCAAGAACTACATACCTTCAAGGGTTTTTTTCTGTTTGCATTACCACCGCCAATAGGAAAGATGAAAATCTCGGTTTTTCCCTTGTCACGCATACACTCAGTAAACCCTAGACTTCACTGTCAGTCCATTTATCCATGTTTTGTTCCATTTTTTAGAAGTTATGAGTCATTACGAGCTGTTGTTAAACACAGCTAACACTTTACACTGGTTTTTAAAATTGTCAGTTGCCGGTGCTGTTGGTTTGTGTTCCACCACTTACTTTACAGTTAGGTCTCTCAAAGTTGGTCTTGTGCGGTGAGAGTACATACTGTCTGAAGTCGGAAGACGAAATACAGTCCTCAAAATGGTGCTCTACAGAACTGCAGTCATTCTCAGATCTTGCAGTGCAGTCACAATAAAAAACGGGAGGTTCCTCCAACTGTTCGTAGAACTATGGAACAGTTCCTGTGGTCCCAAAACGCCTATTGTTCCTTAGTTTAGTCTGTCTGACTATTTGGTCAAAAAGGCTCATTAGTATAGTTCTACATGTCACCTGAGCATCCACTGATAAAAATAGTGCATTTATTAAGTATGTAACATTTGCTGTTCAGAGTTTGTAGCTCTTTTCTGGGAAAGGTCTTTAAGTGCAAAGAATGTGAAGTTTACAATTCACACTAGTTTGGAATGAACACAAGGTACAAGAAATGGATCATTAGCACTGAGAGAGAGAGAGAGAGAGAGAGAGAGAGACAGACAGACAGAAAGTACAAAGAACTCCCCTAAGTACTAAGTAAAGCTCCATCAACAGAAAATATACTGTACAGAAAGCAATGTCATACATGAAGACTAAAAAAATTAGAACTGTAAGCAAAAAATCTGCAACAAATTGTGGCCAACAGAATTAATTATACTTAAAACTCTCAGGTGAACACAAGAAAGGCTGCTGAACTTCAAAGAGTCACTTTGGCACCTAACACAGCTAGGAGGTCATCTGAAGTGCCTGGGTCCTTGATTTAGTGTACCTTTAATGGTGTTTAACCTGGCACACTGTGGCTCTCTCATTGTGTTGGTGTATTTGTAATGTAAAAGAAGTGCCTCTTGAGTGGATGAAAGAACACACAGACACGGTGCTTGCCATACTTTAAAGGTTTCCTCTGTAGCTGTTTTAAACATTAATATATCACCATTGAATTCACTGTCACCTTGGAATATTTACTGTACACAGATCAGGCCATGATAACCTCTAGCTTGCACCAGTGACTTTGGTAGTGCTGGTAGTGCGTTTTCTAAAATCTGGACCACATTTTTGTTTACCCTGCTGCTTCCTGTTACAAGGACAATTTGAGTCGTCTGCCAACATGTTTCTCTTCTTTTCTACACTTACTTACTAACCTTAAAAAGGACAACTGCTTTTTAATTCTTAAATGAATGATTTGGGAAAAAGCACTTATTGGCTTTCTTGGTTTTGGGGGTTCCTTCATCCAGGTAAAGATTATAGTTGAAAAGTTGTGACGGCGATGTGACTTGAAACAGTAATTAAGTAGTCAGTTGATGTCCAGCCATCCAGCTGACAGCCAGCACTTATGAAAAACTCTGGGTAAAGTCTACATTTTGTGGCTCTATTGGGAGTTACGAGCTGCCGCTTCGTGGATGAATAATTAATCAAGAAATAGTTACCGCATGTATCTCAACATGTGTGCGGATTAAACAAACAAGATACAACATACTAATTAAAGAGCTTTAGAAATGTCGGTAGGCATATTTTCCAACTTTGGACAGAGTCAGACTAGCTGTTCACCCTTCACCTTACCCTCCAGTCTTTACGCCAAGCAAACCATCTCCTGGCTCTAGCTCAGTATATAGAAATGAGAATGGTATACATTTTTTTCATCTAAATCTGGGAAAGAAAGTGAATAAGTGCTTTCCCCTCTGTTATGCCCCTTTCACACACAAAATTTGTAGTTGCCACAGGTCCTGTATTTGTGGAGAACACGAAAATGTGAATTCTGAAGGTCATGCAAAACTCTGTTCAGCTATCTGGCACTAGTTTTTTTGTTCCCCAGAAAATCTCTGTAAAATATTTTCTGCCTCAAAAATAGTTTTTTAGATGACACTCACAGGATAAATGTCTTTTTTGTTTAGCAGTTATTCAACTGTTATCCAAACAGCTTTTGTCCAAACCAAAATGCCACCTTTGTTTGGCAGCAAGCAGTCTCAAAAGTTAAGATTTTATCAAAACAGGAGCTGCTGGCTGGATTGCATGAAAACCAAACTGAAAACGTGCCCCTTAGTCATGCACTACCAGATATGTACTTTTGCTGATAAGCATGGACCCATTAAATAGCCTGATTATTGAATCACATTTGGGTATGGCATTCTCAGTGTACAGTAGAGAACAGCACAAACTGGTCTCCTTCTCAATTCAGACTGCAAAAACTCAGTTGTATTTCTAAGTAGCAGCCTTAGGTACTTCAATAAAATATCCATGCCTATGTCTCTTGATATTGTCCTTAAAATTACTAGTGCAGTGCCCATTCAGAATGTGCTTGTTATCTCAGCAATAGTTAAGTATTTTATTCAGCCATCTAATCATAATCATCTAATTCCCACGTCACTGCTGTGTTATATTGATAATAATAATAATATTTGTCAGATACCGATCAGAAAATACTGGACTAGAAATTCAAAAGATTGCTGTAGGGCTGGTCCCGTAAAAGACAACAATTCAGTGCATCTGTTGGGAAGGCCATGATTCGATTTTAGTTGCCTCACAGTTCACACACAGACCAACAGTGTTGCAGGTTTTAAACTTTACAACCAAGTCTTATTAACTGACTGAACCACAAAACATAACTGTGATGGAAGTAGAAGCATTAGACAGGGCAGAGGGACTCTTTCTGTTGGCTGCTCTGATACCCTCAGCTCTGGTGTCAGGTGAGTTCTGCCAGCTAAGAGCTGCATCCCCAATGTGGAAAAATTTCTGTTGCCGCTGCAGTGTTATGAAGCTGCAATTACGCGACTCTGCAGAGAGCTTTTAATGTGAAACAACAGTTACGGGAAATGGAGACTGGTCACACCCGGTTGAGGCTAGAGGGAAAGATGAGAAAAAACCCATTCTAACCCTAAAAAGTCTTAACCCTCAAACAGCCATTCAAACTTGTGGTCCCCATGAAACTGCCAGACCCCGCAAGTATAATGGCCTCCTGGTTTTCACACCCCACGCATATAATAAAACCATATCACACTCATATAAATTCTTGCAGTCAATTTGTACACAGTAATCATTTCCTTACATACATCCTTTCTTTTTGTCTCATACATAGCACAGTCTGTTAAGCAATAGTGTAGATTTTATTGAAACCTGAAGTAGACATTGTGAGGAAAGACTAGAAGTAAGTGTTTACACCTGCTTTTATTTCCCCTGTCTCTTTTCTTCTGTCTTCCTCCACCTTCTCTCTCTCTCTCTCTCTCTCTCTCTCTCTCTCTCTCTCTCTCTCTCTCTC